>JAJEJO010003794.1:39450-58667 GCA_020662805.1 Glaucomys volans | reverse complement strand
TTCAGGCCCATACTCTACCACTGAGCTAGACCTCCAAGCCTCTTATACGTTTGAGATACTCTCATACATATTTTTATACTTAAGCATTTGTTTAGGTTTTGTGGTATAAAGATTAACCAATTATGTCTTTCCTAGTTAGGTGAAGGAACTGTATTAATATATCTAAAAGATGTCAGGTCGAGTTAAACTTTCTTTCTTATCATTTCCTAAAGCAGATTTTTTAATACACATCATCCCTAGACTGTATTATGTAAAGTGAATCTAGATGAAGATTCTGTACTAGGAACATCTGAGAATTTTAGATTTTCAGATCTAAACATCCAACATTGTTCTCAATGAAGAGATTCCAAATTCTAAAACATTGCTGCTCCATTCACCTGTTAATTCAACAGACATCTATTATATGGTAGCTGTACATAGAATTCTGTAGTAAACTTCATGGGTCCATAGGGGCGAATAAGACCATAGTCTTTTCCTCAAAAGTTAGCATTCTGGTGAAGGGAGACAGATAATTTTAAAAATGCAATTACAAAGTAGTATGAATACCAAGAGATTAATCTTACTTCCATTGTTTAAAAAGTGATGATGAGGTCAACACTGGTTTGGAGACAATAATTTTTATATTTGGGAGGTCTTGTATTTGGCCCAAAGTCCTGTATTTTCCCTAAAGTCTGCCATTCAGTAACTGTGTCTATCCATCTGGTTCTGCTTTCTGTAATAATAATTAAAAGTCCTCTGTTCTCTGTCTACATGGCATCCTCTCTACCATTTGAAAACAAATATAGTGTTTTCTTTTTTAGACATGCTATCCAGATCCCTCCTCTGGAGGATCTATACTGTTTTAAAATTTTGAATATAGTGGTGGGCTATTCCATTCCAGTTTTACTGTTGAATAGCATGCATTAAAACTTTTATATAACCCCTTGAATTGTGCATAATTTTATTCATGTAAGTTAATATTAGAATAGCCTTTTTGGAGCTTCATGTTGGCTCAAGATGAGACTGTAATCAACAAAAAGCACAGTTTTTACCTGGACTACTCTCAAGTCATGTGCTATTAGTCCTTTGCATAACCTACCAATGTTTTTAATTGAAGAACAGGTCATTTCTATCAGTTAAGTATACTCTGTCCTGGTGTTTTGGGTGTTGAGTCTAGACTTTTAAGTATGAAGATTCACTTTTATTTCCTCTTCTGTGGAACCCTTATTTTATAGCACCAGTTTAATTCTACCAAATATCATTCATTTCCTCCTTGTAAGTCAGACATTTAATAGCTAATCAGGCCCTCAAATAAATATATGATACCATATAAGATGTTACTACTCTGAACTAACATAATTTCACTCAGATGTGAAGAATTTAGTCCAATTGTAATTAAAAGTACAACTTTTAAAAGGTATTTTGAAACATTGAATAGTTTAAACATCCTTCTTGTTACGCTAGCTGTTTGGTGATACCATGTTGGGAATTGTGTTCTCCCTAGCCTGTCAGAGCATCTAATTACTGTCCAGCATTTTAACTCTTCTAGTGTTGGCCTCTGTCAGTCTGACATTGTTGACTGTTTTCTGCTTTTTTATGTTTACTCCTGACAATGGAGTCCTTAATCATCTCTTTGTCTCTCTTTTGTGGTTCTGGGAATTGATCCTAAGGATGCTCTATCACTGAGCTTCTCCCACAGTCTTTATTATTTTTGATTTTGAGACAGGATCTTGCTAAATTGCTGAGGCTGGCCTTGAATTTGCCATCCTCTTGCTTCATCCTCCTGAGTTGCTAGGATTGTAAGTGTGCACCACTGGGCTCCGAGTCTTCTCTTCATCTACTTGACCTCATGTTTTTTTTGTTTCTGTTCTCAATCTTATTTTCATCATCTGCTTTATACATCCTGCACACATAGAACAGTTTTTTAATCACTTGATTACAAATCTGTTTGCACAGTGCAGGTATAAATTCCTAGAGGATAACATTTTACTCATGTTAGTACTCTTTAAATTTTGAATAGTACCTGAGTATAGTATGTCCCCAACTCATGTTTCTTGAATTGTTTCGTGGCATTCTGAAGATTATATTCATGGATTTCATCCATTGCCCAGATGCATATCTTTATCACTAAATTTTCCTGACTTATGTTTCCAGATAGTAGCTAGGTATCTTCACTTAGCCTACATTGATCCGAAATATGTAGCTTAGAACATAGGAATGCCCTAAACTAAAGTTGTTATTGCAGCCACCAAATCTCGCCTCCACACTCCCCCACTTCATGCAGATTTACCAGCTGAGTGGCATTTTAAATAACCAGACATTCAAGTTAGAAACTTGGACATCAACCTTATGTTATAATTCACATCTCAAACTAATTTATTTTGCTTGGTGCTTATGTTATTTAGTTTATGTACTTATTAAGAGACTTCTATTAGTTTCCTAAATGGTCTTATTTCTGGACTTCAGTTTCCTTCCAATTCATTTTCCAAACTAGTGCTAATTATCTTTGAAAAATGCAAATCTCAATTTTTTAAAATCTTAAGATAAAACTGTTTCTTAATATCTGACCTATTTCTTTATCCGATCTGCTTTTTTCCATCTCTTCCATAAGAGTAACAGAAGACTGTGCAGCATGTTTTGTGGAAGTAAAGTTAACTTGCTATACTGAAGTACTTACTTTAACTACTTAACCTCTCTGGAAAGCAGTTTAAAAATTGTAAAAGAAGTTTGGAAAGATCTGTGTATGTATGTGTACCTATATACCTTTTATTCATAGTGGAGTTTGTGGTTTGCCACACATTTCTACATGTGCTATATTTTAGTCCTATTGCTCGAATTCTGAGATGCTCATTAAGGCTCTTTTTGGCCCTAAGATTTTTAAGGCAGAATTTAGGCTTTCAGAAGTCATTTGAAAAATTGAATTTAAAAAACCAACAGAAACATGTTATACTATTAGGAGAACATCAAACTCCTTACCTGCTCTCCATGTTATATTATTAGAGAGATAGCCTTATTATATACCTACGTAGGGTCAGTGTGATTAGGATGTCACACCTATACACAGTCTATAGCAGAGTGAGGTAATTTATTGAATAGCTTATTTCTGGAGGAATTACAGTTCAATGAATGACATTCTTAAAAGTGATACTTTGACTAGTGGCAAAGATAAAATTTCTAATCTTTTAAAAAAAATTTTAAATTGTAGATGAACATAATATCTTGTTTGTTTGTTTGTTTATTATTTATTTATTTATATGTGGTGCTGAAGATTGAGCCTAGTGCCTCACACATGCTAGGCAAGCACTCTACCACTGAGCTACAACTCCAGACCCCAAATTTCTAATCTTTGACAGAGACTTGAGACGTGTTTGTACATTTAAATGGGATTGTTCAGAAACCTCTGGAAGTAACTTTTTAGTAATTTACAGTTTATTTGAGTTTCCTTTCCTAACTTACTAACCAAAATTATAAACAAGTAACAAATATAAGAGAAATTGTTGTCTTTTATTTTTGGTTGTTTTAAGGTGGTAATAGATAGAATGCAACAGTGCATAACAATGGGGAAAGCAGAGGGAACCATATATTGGCTTAATTTATACAATTCGTTGGGTAATCCTGTTTGCATTATTACTATGCTACTACTATGTAGTAGCCTAGTAGATTTTCCTTTTAGATTTGATTTCTATTTACCTGATTTCACCCTACCCCAGCCTTTGAAAGTGTCTGTATATCAATAATGTAAGAGTGAACAAACTACTAGTGCAGAATATTTCAAGCTTCTGAGTAAAATGATTATATGTATATTTTATACATGTAGTATTATTGTATATTATATGTATGATTATATGTATATTTTATATATGATAATTAAAATCTAATTAATTGAAAGCATCAGTTTACTGTTTTATAGGAGGATGAAATAGTGACAGAGCAAATTGTTACTAGGGATTTATTAAGAAATAAACTTCTAAGAGCCATATGTATATTCAGAGCAATTTCTTATTTTCACATTTTTAGGACTGTATTCAGAAAAATATTCAAACTAGTATTTTGAGTCATCATGAGGTGATATAGTGAAATATTATCTTCAATATTCTGAGTTTACAAACTTAGTTTGCATATTTGTAGTTTTAAAAAAGTGATCTGATATAGTAGTTAAAACAAAAAGATTTTATTTTATTCTCATTTAGCTAGATAATTCAGTTCAGTAGAGAGTGTGTGTGTGTGCACATATTATTCAGGGATTCATTGTGTTATGTTAATGAACTTCTAATAGTCAAAAACCTAATTAAAAAACTGAATAAAAAGTGGTACAGTGATTGGAAGTGGATTAATTTGTGAATAGTAATTTAATTTTATAATATAAAATTATATTTTGTAGAAAAAAGTTTTTGAATAAATGTATAGGAACTTATGTGGGTCAAATAAGATACTGTATTAAGCATGCTTTGCAAATTATGAAGTACTCTAAGATAAGACATTGTTGTGAATAGAGTTTTATTTGGTTATTCTGTGTGGTGCTGTTGTGGAGAGGTGTACATGCCTTAAAGTCCAGGCTACAATTGGATATAAATACTGTAGACAGTATGAGTTTGTAAAAAGTGTAGAAAGAACTTGATTGGTTCAGACTTTTAATTCTATAATGATTGCAGAGTAACGGTAAAAACCAAAGTATTCCAGTTTGGGAGGATAAACTCCTAGAGGATTGGAGGCCTGTTTTGTTTGTTTTTGATTTTTGAAGAAAATTTTAAGAAAGAGAACAAGTTAAGTATGAGAAGGTTAGCATTTATTTTAGAATAGTTGTACAGAAGAGTATTGACATTCAATGATAACTGATGCTTTAAAAGGAAGAAAACATTATAAAGAATGTTATTATTATACAGCATTGTCTTTGATTGCTGGGCTTGAACTCTTCAGTTTTCTTTGAATTTTTTATTTTTCTTTTGGGAAAGCTAAGGGAGTTAACCTTTTTTAGTGTCCATCATGGGCCATTCATCACATAGCCAATCTTTCAATTGTGGTTAGCACAACTTTACCCTTTCTCAACTGTAGTAGTCATCTGCTAATGAAGGATTTTTTTTTCTTTTTTTTAAATCAGTGTGGACTTGGTTTCAGAATCCTGGGTAACACTGCCCTTTACTCCCACTCTAGCAGCTAACCCATGAAAATCAGTGTGCAAGATGGAAACTGTTTTCTGTCCTGCAGTTATTTTTATTACCACTTTACAAATGACTTTTATTTTGTGGTACAGGGATTGAATCCAGGGCCCCTCATTTTGGGGCAATGATGAGGCAAGTTGCTGAGACTGGCTTTGAACTTGTGATCTCCTGTGTTAACCTCCAGAGTTGCTGGAATTATAGATTGTGCCTCAATACTTAACTTTTAGGTACTTTTTTCTTCACCTACAGATTTAAGTAACAAGCATAAAGTGTTACAAATATGGTGCTGGGTGATGCTGACTTCAGAGTTAAGTGACTAAATTCAGAGTCCTTGATCTTTCCACAACATTATATTTTAAATTAGGTGACCAGAACTTTGAATGAATGGCTTAATTAAGGACAAAATTAAAATGTGTCTAGAGGTCAGTAGTTAAGTTTTTTGAGGGTGGTTGGCAGCATTAATAGGAGATATTTAAAATTTCATCTTCATTATGTATGGAATAGGTGTTTGCTTAGGAATTAATTATAACAATGTATGAGTGAAGGCTACCTTAAAGACGTTTCTACTTTAACGGATGTACTTTGAAGAATCTTTAAATAAGATGAAATTTAAGGTATTTCTACAGTAGACTTGCTATGTTTGACCAGGAAGAAATAAGTAAATCTGTAAATTTTGGTGTTTTAGGATAATGGTCAGAACATGATGGATAAAAATACAGTGAATTTTGAAAAGGACTTTTAAAGGAACTGAAATCTGGGTTTAATTCCAGTTTTGTATACCCAGATCTGTGGTTTTGTTTTGTTTTGTTTTGTTTTTATACCAGAGATTGAACCTGGGGCGCTTAACCATTGGGCCACATCTCCAGCTCTTTTTAATGTTTTATTTAGAGACACGGTCTTGTGGATCCATTTCCATGAGATTGTAACATTGCTACACATTTTCCTTTGTACACATGTGGAAAAATATGTATTTGTGTACATCCATGCACATCTGTTTCCTCTTATTTCCCCCTAATTATAGAGGACTATGCCAGGTTATATTACGCTCCTATATTGGTTTGCCTGAGGGAAAAGATGGTAACTGGCTACACTTGTCACTTTATATTGCTCATTTCCATGTTGCTTAGATGATTATTTCAAAAGCAATGTTAATATTATCTCTAAAAAGTTTTTGCAAAATTCACTTCTATTTAAATTGCCTTAGAAGATTAAAAAACAGTTTCCTAATTTTCTTTTTTCATAAAAATGAAAAAGTTACTTTCTTTTTTTAAAAAAAATAATTTTAGTTGTAAATGGATACAATACTTTTATTTTATGAGGATCGAACCTAGTGCCTCATACATGCTAGGCAAGTGCTGTACCACTGACCTACAACCCCAGCCCAGTTTTTACTTTCTCAACTGTATTAAACATGAAGTTCAAAAATTTTTTCATTGACAATTAGTCACCTTTAGTGTCTGGGTTACTTATTTTATATTATAAAATAGTTAGACAACTTTTGAGTTGTCTAATTTTTGAGTTTAGTTTCTTCTTATATAAGTTGTGTGATTCTCATGGGTACTTTGATGAATATAGTAATTATTTGACTAGCTTTTTATATTTGTGAGGTTTTTAAATATAGATAAATTAAATACTTATAAAAGGGAGCTAGTTTTCAATGTCATACCACAGTTTTTTTGTTACTATTAATACTAAGCCTTGTAAAAACTATGCTGTTATATTTAAGATTGATAGAAAAACTTAACCAATTTATATTAAATATGTGGGAGAGCCTAGTTTGTTTTTTTTAAATTTTTTTTTCTTTTTTTATTTATGTGCAGTGCTGAGTATTGAACCTAGGTCTCACACATGCCAGGCAAGTGTGCTACCACCGAGCCACAACTCCAGCCCTGAGAGAACCTAGTTTTAATTACACATATTAAAATTTGCAGCCTGGTTACATGGATAAAGTACATAACTCAAACTAAGTTACCAGTGTTAGCTTCTAGAGAATATACCTTAATGACCACATAGAAGAAATATTTCTAAGTAATCTAAGAAAACATTGTGGGCCTCAATTAAAATTGTAATTATTGTTATTACTTGATTCTTTCAATGTCTTGAGAATTTGTTATAATTTGATAAGTATCCACTTATTTGATTGGTGTCTCCTCAATTTTTATAGCTATATTTCCTTCTAGCCCTTGAGCAAATGATTTGTGGTTGCTCATTGGTAATATTCCAATTAATACTGTATTTTACCCAGGGGGTTTGCTGAATAATAATTCTTTTATAATCATGGCTTAACGTTAGGTACTTTTTCTTGCTAAGTCTGTCTCTCTGATAGTGATTAGTCTATATTACTGATAAGAAGGAAACAATGGCATTGTCGCAGCCAAGTTAGACTGCAGATCTAACCTACTTTAGTGATAGAAATACTGTTTTCTAGCTTATTAGCTTGCTTCTCAGATGACCTACTTTTATCTTTAGTGGATATGATGGTATTTTATTTCTCATATAATTGCTGTAAGATATTTCTGTTTCTTATAACTGAACTGTTCATAATGAATTAAATGATTAGATTATTTTTATGAAGTTTTAAAGTAATCCACAGTGTAATGATTCAATCTTACAAATACGGAACAATACAAAATTTTATTGAGCCTACAGTAAATCGGTGGCGTGTTTTTATGTGAAGGAGATGTGTGTTTACATAGTAACTAATAAAATTACTCTTAAAATAAATTAGAATAATCAGTATATATTTATGGGTATAATGTGATGTTTTAATATATGACTACGCAGTGGAATAATTAACTTATCTGTCCCATCACCTACTCATTTTTTGTGGTGAGAATTTAAAATCTACTCCCTTAGCAGTTTTCAAGATTACAATAACTTTTTAACACAAGTTAAAAAGATTTATAGCAAAATTATTTACAACCAACCCAAATTCAGGTTAATCCAAATATTTATGAAGTTCATGTATGTATAAATATATACAGGTATGTGTGCATATATATATGTATATACACAGTGGAATTTTATACAGTGATGAAAAGGAGTAAATCATAACCATAAGTAATAAAATGGATTAATCTTCTGAACATTAATAGAAGCAAGACTCAAAAATGTCTGCTCAATGAGTCTGTTTTATATAAATTTTATAAGTAGATAAAACTAAACTGTATTGTTAGTACTCAGGAGAGTGGTTACTTCTGGGGAATAGGATAGTACCTATGAAGGTACCTAAGGGGACTCCTGGAATGCTTGCCAAGTTCTTTCTTGTTTTGTGGTAACTCAGGTGCACACTGTTTTGTGGTAACTAATTGCATAGAACATTATAGGTTTGTGAACTTTTGTGTATGTGTGTTTTCCTGCCCAATAGGTAGATATTTTTAAAAATGAAACATTAACTCATCTTTCAAAAAAGTGGCAAAAGCATTTTTTGGGGGGTTTAAATTTGTTAGTTTTTATCATCATGAATTCATCTTACGAATTTTTAAGAGTGGGTAGCTGAAGAACGGGGAGAGTCATGTTCCACTTTATACTGAATGGGTATACTTGATAAAACATAACTAATACCTTTACAGGGTTTTCCTGTCAGTAATGACTTACCTGTATGTGTGTTGAGACTGATGCAAAAGTGGGTCCTCCCTTGCAGTTTTCCTTCTAGATGATATGAAGAGGGGTTTGAGAAGTGGTGATATGATTTCTGCTCGAGAGACTTACTGTTCAAAATACCATGCTTGAAATGGAGGAAGGATAGATAGCATAGAGGGAAGGGAGGGGTGGGGTCAGGGTGCGGTGGAGGAGGAATAATAATAGAATGAGATGGACATCATTGCCTTGTGTACATATATGAACGCACAGATGGTGTGACTCTACTTTGTGTACAACCAGAGAAACAATAGCTGTACTCCATTTGTGTTCAATGGATCAAAATTAAATGAATAAAAATAAATTAAAAAAACCAAATACCATGCTTGAATGAAGTGTCTTCATTGCAAAACTTCTCAAAGCCTTAATTTCTGGGTTATTCAGGAAGATTCAGAGCAACAGGCTATCACATTAATTTAGTTAAGTTCTTAAAAAAATTTTAGTTGTAGATGGGTACAATAACTTTATTTTTATTTACTTATTTTTATGTAGTGCTGAGGATCGAACCCAGTGCCTCAAACATGTGAGGTAAGCGCTCTACCACTGAGCCACAACCTCAACCCTCATTTAGTTAAGTTTAAAGAGAAGAATTAGGGAACTTTTTTCCAAGATCATTTCTAGGTGCTAATTTAAAATGGTTCTTTGTAACAGTCAAGCTCAGGCTGTTTTCTGTGGTTTTAATGCCTCATAAGCCTTTTTTTTTTTTTTTTTAAATAGGTGGAGAGAGAACCTGTGGAGTACATGAACTTATCTGTATTAGAAAAGGTAAGTCAATACTCTGTAAAGATATTTAAATACTAAATAAACATAGTACAGAGTAAATTTTTGTGAGATGGCAGATAATTTGGGTTTATAAGGCATAACATTTAATAAATATTAATGTTTGTTATTTGTATTATAGATGTAAGCATACATAAAGTACATGTTGATTGCTATGTGGCTCTTGAGAGTTGCTGCTTTATATTTAGTTTTGATGGACTGATAAAGCCTGGTTTCTTGCATATTGATTTTTAGACATGGTGAAGAGGCAAAGAATGGAGGGTTTGATTTTTGTTCCCTTTCAGAATCTGGAATCTGAGTGCATGCTGATCTCCCATTGACTTCTGTTCTATTACTGTGCCCCATCAGAGAGATGTGAGGAGTTGGTTGAAATTCAAATCGGGAACATATCCAAAGACCACAACATCCTATGACACGAACAACTGTCTATGCTTCCTTAGACAACTGGGTGGTTCAACAAGGTGGCCCCAGGAAAGGTAATTCAGTTATTAGGTGGAATGCAAGGAATCAGGTGTTCTCCAGATTTGGAAGAATCAGGAGAACATTGGGTGTCCCCACAGCTCTATAGAAGTAATCACAAATCTGTGAAATGGTGTGAAGAAAGGAATAGATAGACCTGGGGAGGCCAGGGAAAGAAATTCTCATAAATTTACTACTCTTGTCTCTTTTTAAACTTGGAGCATTTTCTTTTTCTTGCATCTCTTGAAAATTCAAATGACCTTCTTGAGTCTGGTCAGCTAGCAACTCTCCTCACCCTAATATTTTACCTGGAGGAGGTTTTGGAGCAGTGTCAGTGTTAGTGATACATGGGTGCGATTGGCACGTCAGGGAAATGTCAGCCTATTGTTAACAAGTCTTTGACAGCTCTGAAAATCTTAAGATTTTTCAGAGGTGAAAAAAATGTTTAATCCTTCTTAGGTGAATTTATGTGGCTATTATTGACATGGTCATGTAATATATGTGTGTGTCACTGCCTGCAATTATTTTTCATTTAAAAACAATCTTCCTTTATTAGCATGTAGCTTATCTATACCTTTCCTCTGGTACCTCCAAGGAGGAAATTAAAGTCAGTTCTTATGCAGATTTGTGTTTCTTATCTAAAATGGAGGGGGGGGAAATGAAGGGGGAAAATTTGGTACATGCTTTTTTTTCTATGTAAACATTTTTAGTCTTGTATTCTAATGTTTTAATCCAGAGTTACTATAAATGTTTAAATAATTTTTTTAATTATTACCTTGTCCCACTAAAAGTTTTTAAAACTTTTATTTGATGGGACAGCAAAAGAAGCTGCTCTACAGATTGTTATCAAAAGCTTTTAAAGTTATAGTCAGATGAAGGGAGAATCAAGACAAGAATAGAGACCACTAGAAGGAAGGAAACAAAAGTATGAAGGTATCTCTCATGGCTACAGTGGAAGCAGAAAGCTACAGTGTAGAACACAGAATATAAGAATGATGATTTCATTATACACTCTTTATTTCTTCATTGCCGTCTCCATTCCTGGCCAGATAGTTGTCACAGTATGCTTTGCCCGCATCTCTGTATGTTGCCCACATTTCTCTATATTAGTTTACACTATTGACTTCCTTCCATTTTTCTGTAGTTTTAATTTATGATTAAAATTTTAGAAGAAATGCGAATTGTAGCCATGTTATGGAAGAGTGTCAGAATCTCTGTTTATGTGTATCTCCTTGGAATTTAGTGCAGTGTCTTATTCTAGTGGATGTTGCAGAAGTATTTAAATATTTCTAGAATTAAGACTGAGGGCTAAAGCTTTTGCATTTTAAGCTGGACTTTTATAAATTACAGCATATGAAGGTTATGTAAAGTAGAATCATTGTAATTAGTATCAATAATTCTGATAAAATGATATTTCTGACATTACACTCAGTTTCTTTTTACTTGTTTGACTATTTCTTCTCTGTCTCCTTTGCTGACTTCTCTTTCCATCAGACCTGTAAATATGGAATATACCAGGATTTGGTCCTCAACTTACTTCATTTTTCCATCTTTTCCCTCCATTTGATTTTATCTGGTTTTACTGTTTTGAATGCTTTGTGAATTTATAAATCCAGCTATGGACTGTCTTTGAACTCTTCTCTTTTATCAAACTACTTACTTGAAATTTCTTTCTGAATGTCTGTTAGAATAACAACTGGACATGTTTAAAATGCAAGTCTTGATTTTCTAACATGAACCTCTACCTTCCTCAGTCTTCCTCATTTCGGATAATTAATAGCACTGTTTACCCAGTTGCTAAGTCCTAACTTAAGTATCTTCCTATATTTCTCTCATTCTTTTATTTCCTACATTTATTTGTAAGTTTTGTCAGTTCTACCTGCAAAATATATTTTGAGTCCATCCTCTTTTTTTCCATTCTGCTATGGTCATTGTAGTTTTAGTCTCTGATTTTCTTTTGCCTAGACCACTGTTTTCTAGTACATATATTCTTATTTCTCTTCCTTTCTATGAAAGGTGGCATGCTATTTATTATTTTGTATCTGGATTATTTTAAAACTTATGTCCTAGAATTAAATTCATACCAATAGGTTGAGATCTTATTTTCTTTCTCTCTGCATTGATCTCTAGTATGAGAACATATCATAATTTATCACTTAATTTCCCACTAATGGAAATTGCCATGTTTTCAAATTTTTGCTATTACAGTGAATACCTTTGTTCATGAATAATTGCTTATTAGTGGAGGTCTTGTTTTAGATAGATTCTGAAAAAATAAGATTGCTGGGTTCAAGGGAAATTATTATATAACTGCATTAGAAATTGTAAAGTTCCTCGTCTCATAGATTGTAGCATTTTACTTTCCCACCAAAAGTTGTATGAACTCAAAGCTGTCAGAGTGTCTTAAACTTTTGGATTTTTATTGTTGTTGCTGCTGTTAATCTGGTAAATAAAAATTGTAGTTCAATGTCATTTTAATTTGCTCTTGTAAGTGAGGTTGACTGTCTCTTCAAATTCTGTATATAGAGTATACAAATGTGCTTGGTATAATTTGAAGAACACCAAAAAAACCTGCTTCTTTTGAAATGTCTCTCGTAAGTGTTCCAGGGTTTCTTCCTGTTTGGCATTTGCTAAATTAGAATCCATCTAACTTTTGGAGATTCGTTTCAGAATACATTACCTGGGAAGGAAAAGGTCCTCCAGCATTCTCATCTAAATACGTTATCACAGTGTATCAAATTGTTTCACTTTCACAGTGGGAAGCAGAAAATTAAGGCATGTGGTATCTGTGGGGAAGGGGGTTGGATAAGTGGGTGAAAAGCAGAAGTAGAACAGTTTTAGAGAGTGTCCAGAATAGGCAGATTTGAGATGCCAAGGGCAGACTATTTATAGAACACTGAAGACAGATTTTACCTATTTCATAGTTTTGCCTGAGTTGTTTGGCATTGTCCCTATTTTTTTTTTTTTTTCTCTCTTAAGCATAGAGGAGACTCAAGCCCCTCTGGCTGTTCTTAACTTTTCTTGACTTGGGATGAATAGAGGAGTCTAAAATCTGAAGAGAAAGTTCATATTAGTAATGAGTTTTTTTTACTGGGACTGTGAAACTGAAATCTTTCCATTCCTTTTTCAACAACATATAAATCCAAGACCTTAGAGTTGAGTGGGAGTTGGCTTTTCTTTTCTTTTTTAAAAATTGGTATCTGTGGCTACTTTATTGTGTCTTCTTGTAACCTTTTACTGCTTCTTGGAATGAGTGATAGGGGTTTCTAGGTTCCATTGTCATGTATAAGGTAGCAGTGTCTCACAAGTTTTAGTGGTCCATGCCAATGTAGCCAGGTATTCTTGTGTAGTTGATGGAAACCAAAAGCCCATAGAAGGCCTATAGGTTATGAAGGTAGGGGATGAATTTTGCCTCTTAATTTTCTCCTGTGTGTCTTATGTATTCTTGTATATTTGATTTCTTTAGAAAATGGTTATGTGTTGGGCACTGTCCTAGGCATGTGGGATATCATATTCAGTAAGAAAACTTTCCTGCTCTTATGTAGCTTATAATGTTGGGGTTGAAGGGAAATAGTTAATAAATATACATAAAATAATTTTAGATAGCTAAATGCTGTGAATACAATGATGATAATGATGTGTGTGTTTGTGTTTCTGTCTGTGTGAAAGAGAGAGTGTGTGGGTCAATGTCAGAGACAGAGTATTCAGATAGAATAGGCACGTAAGGCTTCTCTGAAGAGATTAACATGATGAAAAGAAGGGAGAACATAGATCAGGGGAAGGTCATAGTTAGAGAACAGAGAAATGCAAATGCCCTGAGGTGGGAACAAGGCTTTACATGTCCAAGGAGCTGAAAGAAGTATGGCTGAAGAAGTAAGTAATGAATTAGCCTAGGGACTCTCACAAAGTAGGAGAGGTAGGTGGTATCCAGATCCTGTATGGATTTTTAGGCTATGGTAAGGAGTTTGTTTCATCTTAAACATAAAAAACTAAAAGAGGGTTTTAAGCAGGGGAGTGACCCTCATATCTAATAGTGCTGCTAATACATGACAAGGAGTTGAAAATAGAAGTAAAGAGACCATTGGGAAGCTACTGAAGATGTCTAGGTGTGTTAGTCATGGAGAAATGTTTGGATTTAGGATGTATTTTATAGGTAGAACTGATGAAATTTGACAAGAGATTAATGCACAGAAAAACAAGGAAGCCTTAAATTTTGGCAGCACTTTCAAATGATGGTGCTATTGAATAAGGTAGGCCAGACTGAGCAAGAACTGGTGGGGTAGGGTGATAGTTCATAGAAATCAGGAGTTCCATTCTGGACATGTCAAGTTTGAGATACTTACCAAACATTTATTGAAGATATAGGGAAGACATTTGGATATCTAAATCTGGAATTTAGATAGAAACTTGAGGTGTTTGGTATTTAAAGCCATGGTACTTGTTGACATTACCCTGCAATTGAGCATAAGTAGGAAAGAGAAGATGGCCAAGTACAGCATTGACATGAAATATGGATTTATATATGAATTAAAACATGTTTATGTACCAGTCTTTGAAAAGAGTTTTTTTAATATTACATTCTAGCATTTATTGAACATTTACTAGAGTTTTAACATACTTCCTTCATTTTATTTACTTAGTCACTTTATAAAGTAGGTGCTATTACTATTTTTTTGAGAAGAGGATCTTTTTATTTTCCACATTTTTTATTGGCACATTACAGTTGTACATAATGGTGTGATTTGTTGTTACATAATTGTACATACATACAATATAACAATATAATGTGGCCACTATCACTCACCAGCTCTTCCCCCTTCTTCCCTTTTTCCCACCCTCTGATCCTTTTCCTCTACTGAATTCCCTTTGATTTTCCTGAGATTTTCCCACCCCAACCTTTCTTTTCTTTTGTCCCCTCTAGCTTCCACATACAAGAGGAAATATACGACTCTTAAGCTTCTGAGTGTGACTTATTTCACATAACATAATCATCTCTAATTCCATTTTCCTGCAGATGACATTATTTCATTTTTCTTTATAGCTTAATAAAATTCCATTTGGTATACATACCACATTTTCTTTATCCATTCATCTACTGATGGATACTCAGAATGGTTCTATAGTTTGGCTATTGTGAACTGTGGTGCTGTTAACATGCATTTGTATGTATCACTGTAGTATGATGACTTTAATTCTTCAGAATATCGAGGAGTGGTATGCTGGATCATATGGTGGATCCATTCCTAATCTTTTGAGGAACATCCATACTGCTTTTCCTTATGGCTGTACTAATTTACAATCCTACTAACAGGGTAAAAGTGTTCCTTTTTCTCCACATCCTCGCCAGCATTTATTATTATTCGTATTCTTTTATATTATTGTTTGTGTTCTGGATGACTGCCATTCTATCTGGTGTAAAGTGTTTGATTTGCACTTCCCTAATTGCTAATGATGTTGAACATTTTTTCATGTTGACCTTTCATATTTCTTCTTTTGAGAAGTGTTTGTTTAATTTATTTTACCATTTATTAATTGGGTTATTTGATGTTTTTGGCATTAAGTTTTTTGAGCTCTGTATATATTCTAGATATTAATTCTCTGTCAGTATAGTAGTTAACAAAGATTTTCTCTATTCTGTGGGTTCTCTCTTCACAGTCCCAGTTGTTTCCTTTGCTATGCAGAATCTTTTTAATCTGATGCCATCCCTTTTATTAACTCTTGGCATTGTTTCCTGAGCTTTTAGGGGTCCTCTTGAGAAAGTTGTTGCCTGTGTCTATATGCTGGAGTGTTGACCATACATTTTCTCCTAGGAGTTGTGTAGTTTCTGGTCTATTTCCTAGGTCTTTGATCCATGTTGAGTTGATTTTTGTGCAGGGTGAGAGATCAGGGTCTAGTTTCATTCTTTTTGAAAGTAAATAATTTATTAACTTAATGAATTTATTGTCTTTGAATTAATACAGAAGGACAATTATTACTTGCATTGTGCTAGGGATAAGTGATTTTCTGATGACTGTTAATTAGAAACATTGTGTAGCAGTATGTGCTGATTTTAATATAGTGGTTCTTTTCACGTTTGAGGTTTTGACAGTTAGTGCATAGACCACACCTTACTTTTTCTCTGAGAGAGTGGAAATGGTATAAATTTCACCCAAAATATTCTATTAGACCATGAACCTGTGTTAGCATGTGTTAGATCCACCTTTAGAAGTGAAACTATAGAAGATCTAAACAAAACTATGACACATGTAACATTTGTCTTAGTTTTCTCTTTTCTTTAAAAATAAAAGCTTTGATTTTTAAATAAAAGTAATGCTTCTTACACTGTTGAGAGCATTCCCTTAACCCTTTCTTTATCCACATCAGCCCTACTCCTCAGGGACAGAGACTTTTGACTCTTTTAGCTGCCTTTTTTTTCTTTCCTTCATATTCTAAAGTTTCCCTGTGATTTCTTGACTTTGAAAATATTTATATCTTTTGTTTTCCTGCTGTGTTAGATGAAGATTTAGCTCTAGATTAACAGAGGGGTTAGATGTGTGAATTTAGAGTCAGTCTTCCTAGACTCTGATGCTGTCTTTCTGCTCCTTAGTAACTCCTGTCCTTGGGCAGATTACTTAGCCCTTATGTACCTCACTGTTCTCATCTGTGTGTAGAATATGGTAACAGTTTTGTCTTTCACATATGTTATTGTGAGATTTAAACTAGTTAATACACATAAAGGCGTAACAGTTGATTTATTGAGTTAAACCTATCAGTAAAAGTAATTAATAAGAAAACTAGAATAGTTTTAATAGTAAGATATTGTCTTATCCTCACATTCATTTCTCCATATCTCATTTTTCTAGTATGACTATATTTCTTGGTTAAGTCAGTTGTCATTTTTATGATGAAATATTGTTTGTAGCAAAGATGTATTAGGCCAGAAGTATATTTCTTTTTTTGTATAATTTCCCATCTCCTCTTAAAATTCCCTGTCCTGTCTACTTTCAGGCACCCACCTTAGCTCTTCATTAGCCATGGTTTAGAATTCATGCTGATTTGTCTGTCATTCAGATTTTTTTTTCTGCTACTCTTCCACCCATACTAGGATATACCTTTTCCATGGCCCATATCTTTAAATTAGCCCATTTTGCTTCTCTAAGAAATGATTAGTCACCATATTGTATTAAATTACTGTTAACTGCTATACTAGATAAACCCTAAACAAATGACTCAAACAAGCAGAGAAATTTCTTCCTTTCTTTAGTGAGTTTTAAATCAGGTATTTGGAATGGTCATAGGGCATTCTTTCTGCAGTGATGCAGGGATTCGGGTTTTTTCCATCTTGTGACTCTGACATCTTTTGTGTGTAGCTTTGGAGGTGACTGTGTCCATTTTCATCAGGTAGGGAGCACAGAGGAAAGAATGGGAAATTAGGATTGTGCCTATGAGATTCTTAGGGCTGAGGCCTGGACATTCCTTGGGATTCATATCTCATGTCAATAAATTTAGTCACATGGCTACATCTAACTTCAAAACAAGCTGGGGGCCAGTGAGCCCAAGAAGTATAGTGAGCTATATTATGCCATATATCAATTAACCTACCCTAACATAAAATGCCTACTTTTCCATTGTCTTACATGTTTCGTATATATCAATGATGATCATGTGGATAAATTGTCTGTAGATGCAGTTGTGTAGCTTCAAGTTGTGGTTTTAGGGAGAGAGTTTAAGGTTCGGTAGAAGGGGTGGTTGATACAAAACATACTCGAGGTTTTCATTGCATTTTATTTTGGTGGGGCAGGTTGTGGATCCTCTGGCTTTGTGACTCTTTTGTCCTGCAGGACCATTTCCCATTTTCCTTCCTTTCCCCTTTATGTAACATCCAGTTGCTGAAGGGTCTTTTTTCTTGCCTTATTCTTTTCCACAAGCTGTGAGTTACAACATCTGCCCAACTACCCCTTTATGTCATACTTGCCCCTTTTGCTTGCCTATGCTTTCAGGTTCCTCTGTGCTCTAATCTACTGTTTTTGGTGGTGGTGGTGATGGTGGTGGTGGTGTTAGTATTTTCAAGCTTGGCATGGACTTGTTTATCTTCCCAGCATTAGCTTTAGAACGGCCTTATGCTCCTTTGCTATCCTCTCTGTTCATCTTCCTTGTGGTTTTTCTCTTTCCTTTGCTTTCAACAAAGTCTTTCAGTGGGGCTGGAATGGGGTGGGGAGCATGAACAATTGTGCCCTACAGTTTGATAAGTTTTCTGTTTTTAGTCACATTTGCTTTGATATTTCCACATTGTTTTCAAGCTATTCTGAAGACATGATTTTTATGTAGATTTATGTTTCCTTTTTTGTTTTATATGGTTTTGGGAGGAAATTTTGAAGCATGGAGTTAGGCAGATTCCATTTTTCTTCAGATACTCAGAAGTGTCTATGGTATGTTAATGTGCAAAATTGTTAATATTAGTCTAACTTCTTATAAGTTTTTTTTCCCATTTGCTTTCTTCCCTCCCCCTCCATCTTGTCTCTTTGTCTCTCTTTAGTACCCTTTTGAGACTTTTCTGAGAAATCCTTCCTTACCCCTAAGATCATAACAATATGTTATTTTAAAAGGCTTAAAGTCTTGTGTTTCATATTTAAGTGTTAATCCTTCTGAAATTGATTTTTTTGTGTGGTTGAGATATGAACCCAGTTTTGTATTTTCTTTATGGATAACTAGTAGTTCCAGCCTAGAAATATTTAAGATATTTCCCGCTTATCTGTAGTGTTATCTCTGTGGTCTTATCAAAGTTTCTATCAAGTTGGTTGGTCTGTTTTGTTCCATCTGTTAGCTTATCTATTCCTTTACAGTACCTCACTATCTAATTATTAGAGCTTTGTGGTCTTATTACTTATTAGGGCTAATCCTCCTTATTTTTCTTCAAGATGTTATGATTACTTCTGGGCTTTCAATTTTCAATATAGATTTTAACTTTATAGTTATCTTGTCAAGTAAGTTTCTTAAAAAGCCACATATATGTATTTTTTCCCCTCCCCCAGTACTAGGGATTGAACTCGAGGCCTTCCACATACTAGGCAAGTGCTCTGACACTGAGCTACATTCCCACACTCCCCCCCGAATTTGAAATTTTAATGGGAATTGCATTGGATCTTTAGATCATTGTGGAGATAATAAATGTCTTTAGGGTACTAGGACTTCTTGTTCTTTTTTTTTTTTTTTAATTTTTTT
>JAJEJO010003794.1:0-39350 GCA_020662805.1 Glaucomys volans | reverse complement strand
CCACCGAGATCTGCCCTCCTTCCCTCCACGACTCTCTTCGGATCTCTCGTTGGTGTGCTCTGTATACTTCCCCTCCCTTCCCTCTATGCTAGCTATCTTTCCTCCATTGCCATCTTTCCCCCCCATATTATGCATCATCATTCATATATCAGAGAGACCATTCGGTTTTTGGATTTTTGGGATTGGCTGATCTCACTTAGCATAAGAGTTTCCAACATCATCCATTTACCTACAAATACCATAATTTTATTCTTCTTTATAGCTGAGTAATATTCCATTGTGTATATATACCACAGTTTCTTTATCCATTCATCCACTGAAGGGCATCTAGGTTGATTCCATAATCTAGCTATTGTGAATTGAGCAGCTATGAACATTGATGTGGCTGCATCACTGAGGCAATCTGATTTTAAGTCCTTTGGGTATAAGCCAAGGAGTGGGATAGCAGGGTCTAATGGTGGATCCATTCCAAGTTTTCTAAGGAATCTCCACACTGCTTTCCAGAGTGGCTGTACCAACTTGCACTCCCACCAGCAATGTAAGAGTGTACCCTTTTCCCCACATCCTCGCCAACACCTGTTGTTGCCTGTGTTCTTGATAAAAGACATTCTAATTGGGGTAAGATTAGGTAAGGTGGTTTTGATTTGCATTTCTCTTATAACGAGTGATGTTGAACATGACAGATCAAGGCATTGGTTTAATGTCTTTTAATAAAGTTTAGGAAATTTCTCTGTAAAGATATTTCATATCTTTTGTTTGATTTTTGTTTAAATATATCATTTTTTGTTGCTATAATAAAAAATATGGTAATAGAATTGTAATACATTTTATATATTGGTCTTATATGCAGCCATATTGATAAGCCATTTGAATATTTCTTTAGATATATTGGGTTTTCTGTGTGTAGTCATATCATATGCTGATAATTTCAGGTTTTTTTTGTTTTTTTTGGTGGTACCAGGGATTAATTCAGGAGCACTTGGCACTGAGCCACACCCCCAGCTGTATTATTGTATTTTTTAAGAGACAGGGTCTAAATGAGTTGCTTAGTGACTCCCTTTTGCTGAGGCTGGCTTTGAACTCGTGATCCTCTTGCCTCAGCCTCCTGAGCTGCTGGGATTACAGGCATGCACCACCATGCCTGGCAATAATTTCAGTTTTATGTATTACTTTTCAGTTTTATGTTTTTTGGCAGTTTCTAGGGAAAAATAAGTTTTTGGCAGTTTCTAGGGAACTTAAAGAATACTGAGTAATCTTCCTGTAAGTGCTTGTCTAGGATAATCTTAAAATTGGACAATAACAAGTGTTGGTATAGATATAGAAAAATTGGAACCCCCATATTTGCTTCTAGAAATGTAAAATTGGTACAGCCACATTAGAAAACATTTTGAAAGTTCCTAAAAAAAATTAAATGTAGAATTACTATATAACCTACTAATTACACTGATAGGACTATATCCAAGAGAATTAAAAACACGTTTATACAAAAGCTTATATACAAATGTTCATAGCAGCATTATTCATAATAGCCCAAAGTGGAAACACTCTAAATATTCATCAGGTGATGAGTATATTAAATAAAATGTGTCATATGCATATGATGAAATATTATTCACCCATTAGAAGAGATAAAATATTGATGTGAACTATAACATGGATTATTCTTGAAAACATCCTAAGTGAAAGAAGCCAGACACAAAAAGCCATATATTAATATATGATTCCACTCATATGAAAGGTCCAGAATAGGTAAATGGATAGAGACAGAAATTAGATTAGTGGTTGCCAATGTTGGGAGAGTGGGGGAATGGGAAGCTACTCATGGGTGCTAATGGGTGTGGGTTTTCTTGAGAGGGGTGATGAAAATGTTGTGAAGTTAGTGATGATTATCATACAATTCTACAAGTATACTATGGGTCACGAAATTATGCCCTTTAAAATGGTGAATTTTATGGTATATGTATTTTGTCTAAAAAAAAATAGTGCTGCTTACATTGTGTAACTTTAGTCTTGTGGGCTCCTCTTTTATGCAAAAGTTTTCATCACCTGAAACTCTCTTCCTTTGATATTTATTACTTCAGATCTTTTCTGTCTTTATGAATCCCAAATTAAAGTAATGCTATACCTCAGACAGGTGGATATGTACGTTTATGTGTGCTTATGTGTTCAAATTGTACCAACCCAGTAGGAGGTTTCTAGTTTTATGGTAGAAGCTTGCTTTATGGTCCTCACATGTTAGTATTTTCTATATACTAAATCTGTCTTTATGGCATTATTTAGTTTACTTAATTTATACAAATCAACTCATAGTCCTGTGTGAAGATCATCTGTTTTGGAATTTGTAGATATAAGAATCGTTTTAGTGGTTAAAGAATAAAGATATCAGTGGTAAACTTATATTTGTAGTTCAGGAAATGTACATACATATTTTTTAACTTTGAAATAAAAATCGCTTTACTAAGTCCATGTGAAAATTCTATAGATGTTCAGATTTATTACCTGCTGTACTTTTTCCTTCACCAAAAGTATGTTACTTATTTAAACCACCAAATATCAACATCTAGGCATAATTGGAAAAGAATAGATCACTTTCTAATTTTTCCTCTCATTTGAATCAAAGACTGTCTTGAAGTTAGGCTGAACACCTATGGTTCTTGGCATTTTACTCCTAAGGTGATCTTTGCAATTTTCTTCAAATATGACCCTAAGTAATAACTTCAACTTCATGAGTTAACATCTTGGAGTGAGCATTGCTATCTGAGAGCAAGGATTCGCCCTCATATTGTTGGCATAGGATTGATAGTTATGAGTCTACAAATTATGGGGTTGGAGTAGATAGCATTTTGTATTCATTTAATTATTTTTATTTACTATTATATTCATCTAATCCTAAGAGTTTCTGTTCTAATACACAATTGTGTTAGGATAGTACAACTATAAAGTAGGAAAGTTCCAAGGAGAGTTTGGAGACAATAGCTAGAATGACTACAGTTAATAGAGCCTCACCTTGTAAAGCTATTTTCATCTCCCAAAAGCACCACTTTAGGTACCAAACCTTTAACATAATGGATTTGTTTTGGGGGGAGACACATTTAGTATTGAAACCATAGCACTATTAATGCCATCTATACTTGAGAGCAAGACTTCTGCGAGGACCAAATAAAATAAAGTATATGAAAGCCTTTGTAGCCAATCAACTGGTATTATATATTATTATTATCTTATTGAAGAACATAGGGACTGTCTTGGAACCTGGAGACTCTTAGAGATGGGCCAAATGTACTCCCTGTGTGTAACTTCTGGAAGGTATATTCTGATTATTTCTGTTTTTCATTTTTGAGTGATGTGACATTTAGGATTTTGAATATGTGAGAACTACTAGTGAGTTGATAACATGAACCTTCTAAGATGTTTTAGTAATTCATTTAAACAATGGTGTATGTATATAGGAAGCACTTTGCTGATCTCTGAACAAGTAAGTGACTCCTAGTGTGAAAAAAATCTGACCACTAATCTTTGGATGTTGGCATAGAAGTAGACCTCCATATTCAATTTCTATGCAAGTTCAATAAAAATATTTTTCTATCGTTAGATTAACATTAGAATGTGAAGTACAGTAGTCCTCTGATATTTGTGGTTTTGTTTTCTGAAATTTTAGTTACCTGTGGTCAACAATATTCAATGGAAAATTCCAGAAATAAACCTGTTTTACATTACAATACATTCTGAGTAGCACGATGAAATCTCACACCATCCCTCTCCATTTCACCGAAGATGCTACTATCAATTTGTCCAGCAAATCTGTGCTATATTTTGTTCCCTGTGCATTAGTCACTTAGTGGCCTTTTTGGCTATCAAATTTTCTACGGCAGTATTACAGTGCTTGTGTTCATTTAACTAAATGGCCCCAACGCCCAAGAATCAAGATGCTGGCAATTTTATTACAGTATATTGTTATAATTGTTCTGTTTTTTATTATTAGCTGTTGTTAGTTTCAGTATGTATGTGCAGGAAAAAACATAGAGTATATATGTTTGGGTACTGTCTGTGATTTTAGGCATCCACTGGGAATCCTGGATTATATTCCCTAAGCTTAAGTGGTGACTTCTGTACTAAAAATTATTTAAAATAATAATTCTATGGTTTTCTTCCTTTT
This sequence comes from Glaucomys volans, assembly GCA_020662805.1. Lineage (NCBI taxonomy): Eukaryota > Metazoa > Chordata > Mammalia > Rodentia > Sciuridae > Glaucomys > Glaucomys volans. The sequence continues at coordinate 35,194 of JAJEJO010003794.1, read as the reverse complement.
TATTTGTTATATTCTAAGGAGTATGTAATGAACAGTGTGGTCTTTTTCTAAAGATAAAATTTAGTTTGAATTTATTTTTTAAAGCTGACTAAAGTGAATCCCAGCCACTTGTGAGGCTGAGACAGGAGGGTCACAAGTTCATGATCAGCCTTGACAAAAGCAAGGATCTACACAACTTAGTTAGACTCTATCTTAGGAAAAAAAAAAAAAGTTGGAGATATAGCCTTATGGTATTAGCACCCCAGGGTTCAATCCCCAGTACAAAAAACAAAAAAAAAGTCTAAGGTGGGAGTGGTGGTATTCAGCTGTAGTCCCAGTTACTTGAGGAGTCTGAGGTGAGAGGATTGCTTTAGACCAGGCTGGACAACACAGCAAGACTGTTTAAAAAGAAAATCTAGAATTATTATTATATACTGTTTGGTGGGAAATAAATTAATATAGCTACTCTGGAAAGCAGTATGGAGCTTCCTTAAGAAATCATAAATAGAACTAGTATATGACCCAGCACTCCCACTGCTGGGTTTTTATCCAAAGAAGTGAAATCATTATATCAAAGAGATTCCTGTCCTCCTATATTAATTGCCAAACTGTTCACAATAGCTATACACATAGAATCAACTGAAGTGCCCATCAAAGGATGAATGGGTAAAAGAATCTGGTATATATACACAGTGGAATATTATTCAGACACAAAAAGGATACAGTCTTGTCATTTGCAACAACATGGATGGAACTAAAGGTCATAATGTTGAATGAAACAAGGCAGGCACAGAAAGACAAATACCACATGATTTCTCTAATACATAGAAGCTCAGAACTAGTGAGCAAAATAGTGGTTATCAGAAGCCAAAGCTGGAGGGGAGGGGTAGAGGTGAGGAGATTGCCTAACAGGTACAACGTCACAGCCAGATAGGGAGGATGATGATAGTTCGCAGTATTGTATGGTATAATTTAAAATGGCAAGGAGAGCATTTTGAATATTTTCATCACAAAGAAATGCTTATTGTTTGAGACAGTGAATAACCTAAGTACCTTGAGTTGATCAACATACACATGTATTAAGTACCAAAACCATCACATAGTAACCCATAAAGATGTACAATTATCTGTCAAAATTTTTATAAAAACTTCTAGAGTTGTCACATAATAGTTCTTTCATTTCCTTACTGTTTTCAGATTTTCTGGTTCTGAGGGTAATTTTTCCTTTGTATAGTTCAGTAATTTCTAGATAGGGCTAATAATAGATATTCTTGAATTGAGGCAACCAGTAGATTTTTTTTAATTGCTTTCTTGGAATATATTTTAAGCTCCCCCCTTCAAGGAATTTCAATTAAGTTGTGAATTTATAGACTTGATGGTAGCAAGGAATAGGGCTTTTGTGACTATAATTAAAATGACACTTTCATTTATAATTTAATAGGAGGTGGAAATCTTGGAGCTGTATTTTCTTTGATTCATTCTCAGCTTCCTTGAACTTCTTAATGAAAGGTTTATGTGTACCCAGAGGGAAAGAGCCTACTGCATTGACTCATGCCTGTTATTTTTAGTTTTATATTCCAAATTGAGTCTGCTATAAGTTATTATAAGCACGAAGTGAGTAAAGCAGACCCTCAGCATTTGAAGGTGAAATTCAGGAGACAGGGAGAAAGAATACACTGTGAAGGTTGTAGGAGTATGAGAATCTTGTAATAAAAATGGGAGCAAGTGGGTGATAAAAAACTTTGTGAAAGTGAGTCCTGTACCTAACCCATTTTGCTTTTCTCTGAATTACTTCTGTCATAAAGTACTGTTTTTACTGGGTGTGGTGGCACATGCCTGTAATCCCAGCAACTTGGAAGGCGGAGGCAAGAGGATACAAGTTTGAGGCCTGCTTTGTCAATTTAGCAAGATCCTAAGCAATTTAGGGATGTAGTTCAATCTCCAGTACTAAACAAAAGAAAACAAAAACTTATAAAAAGTTTCCATTTTCTTTCTTATTTCTTTCCTAAAGGGTGTGTTATTTGTGAGTTTTGTGAGCATAATACTAAGATGTTTTGCAGAATATCATCTGTGGACCAACTTCAGAAATTTAAAGCTTGTTACAGTTTATAAACCCAATTGTATCATGCTCTTTAATAACTCACATTGAAAGGGGACAGAAGACCATTTATTGCTACTAGACAGAAGGATTAAAATGTTTGTATTTGTCTAACCCTTGGTCCAAGGGAAGAGGACCAGGCATGCTTTTGCTCAGTGTTTCCCTGATCTATATCTGAGTTGTCCAGGGTCTCTGTGTTTATTCTTTTTCATCCTTGAGAGAAGGGGGTGCAGGATTGATGCTTGAGGTCATCCTGACAAAATTGGTATTATCCCTATCAACCACTATTGTTTCTTTCGGTGATAAGGGTCCAAACATTTTACACAATGTCTCCATTACCAGTTAGTTTTGCTTCTCTTTCCTAATATTTTTTCCCACTAGATGGAGTGTAGGAGAGAAGGAAGTTTTTTTTCTTTCTTATTGACCTATTTTATCCTAAGTATGCAGAGGAGGGCATATACTGATTAATATACTAACAATGTTGGCTATAAGTCCTATATGCCAATCAAGTTATACATACATACTAACTATATTACCAATTAACAATGTTTTAAGTACTTATTTTACCTAAATTAATTATATATATGTTACATACAATATACATACATATGTTTTTTGTTTGTGTGTATAAAATATGCTTGTAGTTGGGCTTTTTCCATCCATGAATTTAATTTTCTGTTAATTCTGGCATCTGACCATTTTGAAGAGGAGGGAAAGTATCTACTGAAGACAATTTCTGTACATTAACTGAAATATGCTTCATCTTTCCACATTTCAACCCCAGATGTTAGATATCCACAATCAAACCTTTAAAAATATATCCACAAAATAAGAGTGATGTATCTGATGACATTGCTTAGATTTGAAGGTATTTTCCTCAAAGAATTGGTCATTGACCTCAGTAAATTTATTATAAAATAAATATTTTAAGCAATTATGTCTCTAATCCAGTTGGCATTAATTTGTCTAAGACGTGAAGAAAGGATCTAGGTTTACACTTATCTCAAAATAATAAACTAATTATACAAATGGAAGTTATTGAAGAGTCATCCTTTGCATGCTAATTTACAATACTGTTGTTTCACATACTAAATTATTATGCATGCTCGGGTCAGTTTTTAAATTCTTTTCTTCCACTCATCTGTAGGTGTTTTCTGAAACTACTGGTGTAGTGCTTTTATTACTATGGCTTTGGTATGTGCTAGAAAAGGACCTTTTCCATTTGTGTTTGTTTAAAACTTTTCTTGGTTATTCTCTTTTGTTTATTTCCCAAGTTGAATTTTGAAATCACCTTTGTCAGGTATCCTCTCTACAATTTATGCCCCACTCCTTTTTCCAAACGGAATCTTGGTGGAATTGAGTTAAATTTCTAAATGTATTTGTCTTTTTATTCAGAAATATGATTATATCTCTGTTTTCTCTTATCTCCCAGTAGTTTTGTAAGTCATATACATTTCTTATTAAGTTATTCCTATTATGTTTTGTTGCTGTAGTGAATGGGACTTAAACATTTCTTTTGTTATTTCTTGCATATAAAAAGTTATTGATTTATTTTGAGTAATTTTTTATATGATGTGAGATGCAGATCAAACTTCACTTATTTAGCATATGACTATCCAGTTGTTTCATTATCATTTCTTGAAAAGACTGAAATTCCTTTCTCTATTGAAATGCCTTTGTCCCTTTGTAAAAAATCAGTAGATCATATACTGTGGGTGTATTTCTGACTGGACAAAGGAATGATTTACATTCCAAGTATGATGGACCAATATTTCTCATCATCCTACTCAGAGTGGTGTGCAATTTAAAACGTGTTTATTACTGGAATTTTCCATTTAATATTTCAGACTACAATTGACTGCAGTTAATCAGAACTAAGGAAATTAAAACTGAATAAGGAAGGCACTATTGTACTGTAACTTTATAATCAGTCTTGAAGTTTGGTGTAGTGCAAGTTCTTTAATTTTGTTCCTTTTAAGCTTATTTTGGGTATTCCAGATTCTTTACATTTCTGTGTGAATTTTAGCATCAACTTGTCAATTTCTCCAGAAAAACTTAGTGGGATTTTGCATGGGATTGGGTTAATAAACCTGTAGGTAAATTGGGGAATGATTGCCATCTTAAATACTGTATTGACTTGATCCATGAACAATAGTTTGTTTTTAGTCTTCAGTTTTTCTCAGATATATTTGTAGTCGTCAGTGTACAGACATACATATTTTTTGTCAGCTTTGTCATTGAGTTTAATTTTAATGCTATCATAAGTAGAATTTTTAGATTTGATTTTTAGTGATTCTTTGGTAGTATACAAGTTAATTTTTGTATACAATTACTTTTTGTACTCATTTTATATTGATTTGTAGATAAAATTGATCTTATATCATCCAGTTTTGCCAAGTTCGTTTGTGAGTTCTAGTAGCTTTTCTTGTAGATTCTAAGGAAATTTCTAGACATAGATGGCCATGTCTGTGAATAGACAGTTTTACCTCTTTCTTTCCAATCTGGATGTTTTAACTTCTTTTTCCTGCCTTACTGTACTAACTGGAACCTTTAATAGTATAAATAGAAGTAGTAGGAATTTACATCTTTGACTTGGTGATCTCAGAGATAGCTGTAGGTTTGTTTTTAGATCTTTTTTAAATCTGGTTGAGGTATTTGCTTTCTATTCCTAGCTTGTTGAGAAATTTTATAAATAAGGTTTTTTGAATTTTGTTAAGACCTTTTCCTGCATTTATTAAGATAATTTGGTGCTTTTTAACTTTAAGTTTGTTTATATGGTGAATCACATATTAAACTAACCTTATGTTCTCAATATAAAGACCACTTGGTTATAATGGGTTATCTTTTTAATATATTGTTGGGCTGAATTTGCTAAAATTCTATTAACAAACACTTCCTGCATCTCTGTTCATGAGGGATACTGGTTTGTAGTTTTGCTTTCTTATCATCTTTATCTAGTCTTTGTATCAAGGTGATACTTACCTTGGAAAATAATTGGAAGTATTATTCCCCATTTCTTCAATTTTTCTCAGAGAATTTGTGAATATTTGGCGTTATTTCTTCCTTAAATATTTCGTACAATTCACCTGAAAAGTCGTCTTGGCAGGGAGTTTTCTCTGTGGGAATGTTTTTATCTACACTTTGAATTTTAAAAACATATATAGGCCTATTTAGGTTATCTGTTTTTTCTTGAGTTTTGATCATTTGTGTATTCTAAGGAATTTGTTCATTTCTTTTAAATTTTTGGATTTATTGACATGAAGTTGATCATAATATTCCTTTGTTATTAACATCTGAATACTCTCTATTAATGTACTCTCTTTTATTCCTCATGTTGGTAATTTCCGTCATGTCTTTTTTTCCCCTGACCATTATGGCTGGAGGTTTATGTTTTTTTGGTTTTCTCAGTAAGGCAGGTTTTGGTTTTGTTGATATTTCTCTATTGCGTGTCTGTTTTCTAGTGCACCAATTTCTGTTCTGATCTTTATTTCCTCTTTTCCTGTAGGTTGTATTTGTTTTTCTTTTTCTAGTTTCTTGATGTAGATGTTCTTAATGCTATCAAGTAGTAAATATTTTATGATGCCTCTTCTAGACTTTGGAAATTAAGTTAATAGATCATAAAACCTGTTTCCACACTAAATTGTGATAAAATCAGTAGATTGAACTATCTGTAAGGTAACTGAGGAACAAAACTTACACTGCAGGGATAGCTTATTTCTGTATGTAAACAACCAAGTAGCATTACACAGTTGCAAGACAGTTGCACACTAAGGTGATTACATTTGTGTAGAGGTTCACTGTGAATGTGATTGTTGAGCATGCAACCTGGTTTTAGATCTTTGATTTGATACTTCGTTTTCTAAAATAAGCATTGAGTGCTATGACCTTTCTTTGCAGTATTGTTTTAGCTACATCCCACAAATTTTGGTATGTTCTCATTTTCTCTGTTGAAAATATTATCAGATTTCTCTTTGGATTTCTTCGTTGACTTGTGAATTGTTCGGAATTTTATTTTTTATTTTCCAAATATTTGAATATTTTCCATATTTATTTCTGATTTGAGTTTTTAATTCCATTGTGGTTAGAAAATATACTATGACTTGAATCCTTTTAAATTTATTGAGAATTGTTTTATGACTTGAAATATAGTATGTTTTGTGTGTACTAGAAAGAATCTATATTCCACTATGTTGAGTGGAGTGTTTTCTAAATGTCAGTTAGGTTAATTTATTTGATAGTGTTCCAGTCTTTTGCATTATTTTCTGTCTACTTGTTCTATTGGCAGTTGTGGATTATCTTTTTCTTGAAATTTCATTGTTTATTGTTTTACCTATATTGACATTCTGTTATAAACATTTAGAATTATTATGTCTTCCTAATGAATTAATCTCTTTATAATTATGAAATGACCCTTTTATGTCTGGTAGTATTTTTTACTTTGACATGTACTTTATCTGGCATAAAAATTCCTACTGCAGTTTTCCTTTCCCTTTCTCTTTTTCTTTTTTAATTTAAGATGTAATTTTTTAGAGGTTTAGATTCACAGCAAAATTGAGTGAAAGGTATTTCCCATATATTCCTTTCCCCCACATATACACAGCTTCCCTCTTTATTAACATCCAGCACCAGAGTGGTACTTTGTTACAGTTCATGAAACTATGTTGACATGTCTCTTTTTTTTTTGGAATCGGGGATTGAACTCAGGGGCACTCGACCACTGAGCCACATCCCCAGCCCTATTTTGTATAGAGACAGGTTCTCACTGAGTTGCTTAGTGCCTTGCCATGCTGAGGGTGGCTTTGAACCTGCCATCCTCCTATCTCAGCCTCCCTGAGCTGCTAGGATTACAGGCGTGTGCCACCACGCCCGGCTGACATGTCTCTTTAACCGGCTGACATGTCTCTTTATCACCTACAGTCCATAGTTTATGTTACGGTTCACTCTTAGTGTTTTATATTCTAAAGGTTTTAACAAATGTTTGATGATATATATCCACCACTATTGTATTATACAGAATAGTTTCACTACCCTAAAAATCCTGTGTTCCACTGCTTTATCCCTTGATGATACTGATACTATTGGTTATCATTGAAGAGTTCTGCTTCCTCAAATGTTGAAGTTTGAACATTAGAGGAGTGCACTGAGGCAAGGGTAGAAAGCACATTTTATTTAAAAAATAGTAGTACACACTTCTCCCAGGAGGGAGAAGGGGGCCATGGCTGGTGTCCTGGTATCTGAAGAAGTGGGAGTGTCCTGCCCCTTTTATACATTTTAGGTTTTCTTTGTTCTCCTGCTCTCTTCCCCCTTATCTCTCTCCTTCCTGCTTAGATGACTAGGCCCAGGAGATGCCAGTGGAATGGACAAAAGGTGGGAAGCAGATGGGCAGGGGGAAGGCCAAATGGAGTGACCCAGGCAGGTCGCAGCCCAGGGGGCATTAATTAGCAGCTCCCTGTCCACTCAGGTTGTGCTTCATTAATAGCCTTCTGGGAGGGGCAATATAGGGAAGTAATCTTGGTAATCAAAGGGCTCTGGAGGCATTAATATTCCAGTCTCCCAGGGGTGGTCTCCAACTTCCAGGACCCAGACAGGGTTCCATTTTCATTATCTGATCCAAGCAACAACTGATACCCCCCCCAGCAACAACTGATCATAGTTTTGCCTTTTCTGGATTATATTGTTGGCATCATGCCATGTAGAGTGGAGCCTTCACAGATTGGCTTCTTTCACTGAGTAATACACATTTGAGGTTCCTCCTGTGTCTTTCCATGGCTTGACAGTGAATTTCTCTTTGGGGCTGAATCATATTCTATTATCTGGATGTGCCACAGTTTGTTTATCCATTCACCTACAAAGGACATCTTGGTTGTTTCTAGGTTTTGGCAGTTATGATTAAAGCTGCTATGCAAGTTTTTGTGTGGACATAAGTTTTCAACTCTTTTATGTAAATACTAAGTACAGTTGCTGAGTCATGTGGTTGAGTGTGTTTAGCCTTGTAAGAAATTGCCAAAATATTTAGAGTGGCTGGACCATTTTGAATTGCCACCAGTAAATGAGTTTCTCAGTACACATCCTCACCAGCATTTGGTGTTGTCAGTGTTTTGGATTTTGGTCATTCCAATAGGTATGTAGTGATGTCTGTGTTTTAATTTGTATTTCCCTGATGCCAATTATGTGGAACATCTTTTCATATGCTTATTTGCCATCTGTATATCTTCCTCAGTGAGATGTCTGTGAAGGTCTTTGGCCCATTTTTAAATCAGGTTGTTTTCTTATCATTGGATTTTAAGAGTTCTTTGTGTATTTTGGATCACAATTCTTTATCAGATGTGTCATTTGTAAATATTTCCTCCCACTCTATGTCTTGTGTTCTCATTTTGTTGACATTATGTTCCATGGAGCAGAAATTTTAAATTTTAATGAAGTCTGGCTTGTCCGTTGTTTTTCTTGGATTGTGCCTTTAGTATTGTATCTAAAAAGCCATTTTCATCCATTATGTCTTTAAAGATTTTTTTTTTCTCCTTTCTTTCTTCTCTTTCTGAAACTCCTGATGTAAATTTATTTCTGCCTGAAGGGGTTTCACAGGTTCCTCATGCCTGTAAAGTCTGCATTTTTTCTGTTTCTCAAAGTGAATGATTCCAGTGGTCTTATCTTAAAATTTGCTCATTCTTTCACATGTCCACTCAAATCTGCGATTGTGGTCTTCTAGTAAGTTTTTTTTAATTTTTTTAACCTTAAAAGAATTCCTGTTTGATTTCCTTTTTATAATTTGTCTCTATTGACACTCCCTATTCATACGTTGTTGTCCTGATTTTAGTTCTTTGTCTGGTGTTTACTTTAGCTCTTGAGCATATTAAGAACAGTTAGTTTAACATCTTTGACTAGTAACTCTAACGATTGGATTTTCTCAGAGATAGTTTCCATAAAATTGAGTGGTGTGTACAAAGCCCAGCTTTAATCCCTAATTCCTCAACCCTGGCAGGGCAGTGGGAACAGGAGCACATTTTTCTGGAGTGATTGGCTTTGTCTTTGAAAGAGTCAAACTTTGTTTTTTTCCCCTGAGGATGGGACAATCTTTTCTATGCCTCGTAATTTTTTATTGAGAACTGAATATTTGGAATGGTATAATGTGGTAACTCTGCAAATCAGATTCTCCTGCTTTTCAGGAATTACTAATTTTTGCTTGATAGGCTATTTAGTCCTCTGTTAGTTACTTGTCCAGACTATTTTTGCAAAGTCTATATTTCTTCTTGTGTTTAGTCACTGAAAATTCTTTTTTATTATATGTGGCAGTGACCTCATAGAGACTTTCTTAAATATATGGATCAAACAAAACGAAGTAGTATATGTCTTTAAATTTTCCCATAGCCACTGCTGGGGAAGCCACTGCAACCCAAGGAGGCAAAAGCGAAGGCAAGCATCTTCATCATCCTTTAGGAATTGCTAGAGTGACCACAATAACAGTCTCAGCAGAATCCTGACTTCTGGTTCTTGCACCAACCAGTCACTCTGGGAAAATGAGGTCCTGTTCCCACTGCCCTGCTAGAGTTGAGGAATTAGGGGACCAGATCTGTTTTTTGTACACTGCTCAATTTTATCAACCTTTTTTTTTTATCGGGAGTCCTGGGTTGCTCTAAGTGCCCAATGGTCCGGTTTTAGAATTCCAAAACAGTTGATTCTAATATTTTTCTTCAACCTTAATGGTTGTTTCAGTGAAGAAACCAAACCTTGAAGCTTTTTCTACTCCACCATTTTCTGCCTTGTTACTCTATTATCTTTTTAAAAAATATGAACAAGACAAATGGTATTGGCCCATGTGTTTCTGTTTCCTGTTTTCACTGCTCTGTATTCCTTTTTCTTTACCTACTTGAAGGACTTTAATATTCCCCCCCAACATTGCCCCCTAACGTCCTCCCCCCACTAAGTGATGGGGATCGAACTCAGGGCCTTGTGCTTATGAAGCATGCACTCTACCAGCTGAGCTATATCCCCAGCCCAGGACTTTAACATTTCTCACAGTGTGTTTAGTAGTGATGACTTCTTTCAACTTTTGTATGTCTCAAAGTTGTGTCCCCCCCTTTATAATTTCATCTTTGTTTTTCAAAGATATTTTCACTGGTAAAGAATTATAGGTTAGCAGTTGACTTTTCTCTTCTTTCAATACTTTAAAGGCAGTGTTCTACTTTTTTCTAGGTTCTGATGAACAATGTCTTGTCAAACTTATCTTTTTTTCCCCTTTGTGTATGATCTGTTTCTTTTGTGTCCGTGACTTTAAATATGTCATCTTTATAACTGGTGTTTAGCAATTTGTATATGATGTTTCTTTGTGCCCTTGTCTAAATTTTTCTTATACTGGGGTTTACTGAGTTTGAGTTACTTTTCTTTTGTAGTGTTCATTAAATTTGAAAAAAGTCATAACCATTGTGAGGTCACTGTCACATATAATGAAAAAGAATTTTCAGTGACCACATAAGAAGAAATACAGACTTTGCAAAAATAGTCTGGAGAAGTCACTAACAGAGGACTAAATAGCCTATCAAGCAAAAATTAGTAGTATGATTATTTTGTTAGATTGATTCCCAAGTATTTTATTTTTTATGAGGCTATTGTGAATGGGGGTAGTTTTCCTAATCTCTCTTTCAGATGATTCATCACTTATGAAAAAAAAGCATTAGATTTATGAGTGATTTTGTATCCTGCTACTTTACTGAATTCATTTATGAGTTCTAGAAGTTTTCTGATGGAATTTTTTGGCTCCTCTAAATATAGTATCATGTCATCAGCAAATAGTGATAGTTTGAGTTCTTCATTTTCTGTTCGTATCCCTTTAATTTCTTTGGTCTGTCTAATTGCTCTGGCTAGAGTTTCAAGGACGATGTTGAGTAGAAATGGTGAAGTAGTGCATCCCTGCCTGTTCCAGTTTTTAGCGGGAATGCTTTCAGTTTTTCTCCATTTAGAATGAAGTTGGCCGTGGGCTTAGCATAGGGAGCCTTTACAATGCTGAGGTATGTTCCTACTACCCCTATTTTTTCTAGTGTTTTGAGCATGAGGGGTGTTGTATTTAATCAAAAGCTTTCTCAGCATCTATTGGAAATAATCATATGATTCTTCCTCAAGTTTGAAGGTAAGTTTTGCTGGGTATAAGATTCTTGGTTTGTATCCATTTTCTTTCAGAGCTTGAAATATGTTGTTCCAGGCTTTCTTTCAAAGCTTGAAATATGTTCTAACTTTTAGGGTCTGGGCTGAGAAATATGCCAATATCCATATTGGTTTCCCCCTATATGTAGTCTGATGCTTTTCTCTCACAGCCTTTAAAATCCTATCTTTATTTTGTATGTTAGGCATTTTCATTACAATGTGTGTTGGTGTGGATCTATTGTAATTTTGTGCATTTGGTGTTCTGTAAGCCTCTTGTATTCAATTTTCCATTTCCTTCTGCAGGTTTGGGAAATTTTCTGATATTATATCATTGAACAGGTTGTTCAATCCTTTGTATCTCTATGCCTTCCTCAATCCTAATAATTTGTAAATTTGGTCTTTTCATGGTATCCCATAATTCTTGGAGGTCCATTCATGATTTCTTACCATTTTCTCTGTTTGGTCAACTTTATTTTCAAGATTAAACATTTTGTCTTCATTGTCTGAGATTCTGTCTTCCAAATGATCTAGCCTGTTGGTTATGCTTCTTTTGAGTTTTTAATTTGGTTTATTGTTTCCTTCATTTCAAGGATTTTTTTTTTTCCCCAGAATCTCTATTGAAATGATCTTTTGCTTCCTGCATTTGCTCTTTTAACTGTTTATTGGTGTGATCATTCATTGCCTGCATTTGCTCTCATATCTCATCCTTTGCTTCATGGATCATTTTAATTATGTACATTCTGAACTCCCTTTCTGACATTTCTTCTACCATACTGTCATTGGATTCTATTGTTACAGCATCTAGGTTTTTTTTCTTCCCTTGTTTTCTCATTTTGTTTGTGTATATCTTCCCCTCTAGCAGTGCAAATCTGAGGTAATGCAGTTTCCCCGCTAAAGACTTACAGTGTCCCTGTAGGTTTCCAATACCTCACCTCGAAGTGAGAGATCATCATTAGCAGCACACCATACAAACAATATGCATCCTTTTCCCAAATAGTCCCTATTAAGGTATTAACTGTATTTTCTTAATAAACAGAGATGATGAGTTCGATCATTATCTACAGCATAACCAATAAGTTTGCAATAAGAAGCACAATTTCTAATGGTGGACAAGGAGAATGGGGAGGGGGTAGGATATAACATTAATGAGATAAGAAGTGAGTCTACAGAGGTACTGTGTCGTAGAGATAGTGAAAGTGGAATTAAAAGAAATGGTTGTTAGAATGAGAAAAGAGAAAAGGAGTCTCCAAGGAAACAGATAAGAGGAAAATAGAGTAAGAAAAATATTAATGAAAGAAAGGAGTAATAGTAGGTATCATAGGAATAATTGTAACACTACTACTAATAAAAAAATTCTACAATAAAACTATACTGTTAAAACCTTCTAGTCTTCAGTAGCCTGATGCCTGAGAGGAACTTGATAGTGCGGTGTCCCAAGAAGGGTACTGCCACACTAGGGATGGTGGCCTCCAGGTCAGGAATAATCTATGCTAGCTGGCAGAGGTGACCCCACGTGTTGATAGATGGTGAGCAACAGTGAGGGCGCTGGAATGTGTGGGGCAAAAGCACTGAAAATGACGGGCGCTGGAGATGGCAGGCGCTGGAGATGGCAGGCGCTGGGCCAGGTCTCTGTGCCGGGGATGCGTGTGGGCGCTGGGCCAGTGGCCGGGCCGGGTCTTGGCGTGGAGCTAATTTTACTTATTTATATGTGGTGTGGAGAATTGAACCCAGTGCCTCCCACATGCCAGGCAAGTGCTCTACCGCTGAGCTAAAACCCCAACCCCTACAGTTAATTTTCTGAGGCAAGATCTTTCATAGTGTTCTAGTACTTGGATCATAAGCTAGAGATTTTTTAGAAATTCTGAATCATGGGAATAGTCACTATTTCTTGTTGTGTGCTTTGTTTGGTGACTTTTCCCTTTTATCTTAGGCAGGTCTTTTTCCAGCCTCTGACTCTTTTCTTAGATTTAAGTGCTAAGAAGAATTCTATTCCATATCATAGATAACTCAGTGTTGATATCTGCTTCATATTTTCTCATACATACTTAGCCATGTGGACTTCAGTTTTTTTGGATTCGTTAAGACTCCAGTCTCCTCAATCTAGGGAAGCCCTAGGCTCTTGGGTTGCTTCCTTTCTCATAGATTATTGTCCTCTTTCTCTAAATTGTAAGTTTGGAAACCTGTAATCGTTGGACTCATCTCATTCTTTTTCCTTTCTTTGAATGATTGCTGCCTTCATTGCCTGTGTCTCATGTCTTTAATGTCATTGTTTCATATATATTGTGTGTTTTAGTATTTTCAGATGGTACACTAAATCTGATTTTTGTTCCCTTTTTCGATGGGAGCAGAAAAAGTGATGATCAGAATGGGTTCATTGGTATTTAAATAGGCAATACAAAAATCTGGAGCAGAGATTTTAGAATAGAGATGGGAAACTGCATAGTAAATGAGAGTTCTGGATTTGAGAACAAGATATGAAATTTAGGGAGGAAGAGGAGGCAGAAATATGATTGTTAAGAAGAATTAGAAATTAGATAATGTAGTTTTATCAATGAAAAGCGTTAAAAATTGATTGAGTAGAAAATTAGTTTTTGTTTTGTTGCAGGGATTAAACCCAGAGGTGCTCAACCACTAAGTCATATCCCCACCCTTTTTTATTTTTGAGACAGGGTCTTGCTAAGTTGCTGAGGCTAGCTTTGAACTTGTAATACTCCTGCCTCAACCTTCCGAGTTGCTGGGATTACAGGCCCAGGTGTCGTCATATGTTAGATAACCAGAGGATGCCTTTGATTTACCTTGAGAAAAAGCATTCTTTGTCTGTCTAACATTTAACTTTTAAACAGTTGATTTCTGAATGAGATTACTTAAGTTTTAACCTAATAGAAATGGTGAGACAGATGTAGGCTTACAGTATTCTCATTCACTTTTAACTTAATATTTAACAATGGTAAAAGATGGTGTGTTTTGTATTTACTTGAAAGTTAAGGTATTTTATGTTTTAAGCATGTGGGGGTAAATTAGAGTTTAGTATAGTTATGTTAACCAGTAGATATATGGTGCCATCTAATGGCTAATATGAAAATCTTTTTAGTAAATGGCATAATACTTTGCATTGCATGTACATGCTGACATATTTGTTAACCTGAAATATTTGTTGCTTTGAATGTCCAAAGTACATATTTTTCAAACAGATAAGATGTTTATATTTTCATTTTAATTTAGCGTTTTTTTATATTTGTGTCAGTGTCTCATTTTTTATCATATTTAAAGCCCTATATATGCAGTTAGCTTTTTTAAAAATGTTCAATATAAACTTTGCATATAAAACCTCCCATCTGTATCTCTTGTTGTTCCTGTTCCCTCATCCTACTCCCAATATACAGTTACAGATTATTCCTTGAGGAGCCTCAGTTCTGTTGTCAACAGAGTTCATTCTTTCTTCCTCCTCCCTCTCTCTTTTTGTATGTTTTGTAAAATATATCCAACATGTGAGAATATTTGATAGACGGACAATTTTTAAGTGGTGTTCTGAATTGTTACGGGTTCTCTGGAGCCACTTCCACAAGGAAGTGGCTCAAGTTAGAAAAGTAGGATATTGAAGGCTATGAAAGTTCTGAACTGAAAAAAAATGCAGCTCTGTTTACCCAGTATTTCCTAAGTGCATCCATCATGGAACCCTTCCTTTTCTTTTAATGTTGCCTCTTAGCATTCTGTTGATCTAGTGCTTCTCAAAAACCTCGTTTTTGGAATTGTTCTTTGTTCCCTTTCTAAGGATGAAGGGCTCCTTCTTAAGTATTTTTTGGTTTTAATGAAATAAAATTTGTTGTTTTTCAAACAGTGATGCTTATTCTTTATTTAAAAACAGCAAATGCTGAGAAATATTCTGAAAACCTGATACACATAATTCCATCTTTCACTGATGATAGCTCTTAATATTTTAGAATATTTTTCTATGGTCTTAATAAATACATGTGGAATTTAGAAGGAAATGGAAATCACTCTTCTATAGCTTGTTTCATATCCTGAATTTTTACTTATCTAATATTGCATTATAAATATATTCTAATGTTGTTAACTATTTTCCATTTTATTTTCTGATGTTTAATAACAGTATGTTTTTCAATTTATGGACATTATTTTTTGACATTATTTATTCGTTATCTATTAACCAAACTGTTAATTCTGGAGTTTTAAGTGTTTAAATTATTTACTGTTACCAATAATGCTGTAGCGAGTAGAAAAGGCTTAAAATATTTTAATTTTTCTCAGTATTTCCTTAGAAAGAAAGATTTCTATATTGGCAAAAAAAGTCCTGGAAGCTGGGTGTAGTGGCACACGCCTGTAATCCCAGCTGCTCAGGAGGCTGAAGGAGGAGGATCATGAGTTCAAAGCCAGCCTTGACAATTTAGTGAGGCCTTAAGAAACTTAGTAAGACCCTGTCTCTAAATAAAATACAAAAAATGACTGGGGATGTGGGCCAGTGGTTAAGCCCCCCTAAGTTTAATTCCCAGTACCAAAACAAAAACAAAACCAAAAAATTCCTGGAAACAGATTATCTGGGTCAAAGAATATCCCCATTTTTAATGTCTTTTATAAAATTATCATCAATTTGCTTTGATAGGAGTCACATTCAAGGCTTTATTTCCTCTGTATTCTTGTCATCTTTAGTTTTTTGTGTTTTTTTTTTTTTTTTTTTTTTTTTTCCAGTGCTGAGGATTAAACCCAGGGCCTTGTGCTTGGAGGCAAGCACTCTACCAACTGAGCTATATCCCCAGCCCCATCTTTAGTTTTAAAAGCTTTATTAAATTGATTATTGTTTTAAGTGCATTTTTCTGATTACTGTGAGGCTGTGTATTTTTTTAGTTTTAACAGTGATTCATCATTAAAAAATTAAAGATAATTTCTTAGTGAAGATCCTTTGGAAAATGCTGTTGTAGATTTTTGAATTCTCTTTATTTAAAATTATTAATGTGTTAATATTAATTGTATTTTGTTTTGGTTATGTGTTAAAATTTGCTGGTTGGTTGTTGATCTTTGATTTTTGTGGTATTTTTTTGATACACAGAATTTTTATATTATATGTAATAAAATTTTGAATATTTTTGTCTATTTTTAAAATTTTTTATTTGTTCTTTTTAGTTATATATGACAGTAGAATGTATTTTGACATACATCCATGGAGTATAATTTCCCATTTTTGTGGTTGTACATGATGTGGAGTTATACTGGTCATGTATTCATAGAAGAACATAGGAAAGTAATGTCTGATTCATTTTACTGTCTTTCCTATTCCCATTGCCCCTCACTTCCTTTCATTATCCTTTGTCTAATCCAATGAATTTCTGTCCCCGGTTCCTTAAAGTGAGTTAGCATCTGCATATCAGAGAGAACATTTGGCCTTTGGTTTTTAAGGATTGACTTATTCCACTTAGCATGATATTCTCCATTTTCATCTATGAAATTACGGCACATAATTTCATTCCTTCTTATACCTGAGTGGTATTCCATTGCGAATATGTACCACATTTTCTTTATCCATTCATCTGTTGAGGGGCACCTAGGTTGGTTCCATTGTTTAGCTCTTCTGAACTGAGCTGCTATATAAACATCAGTGTGGCTGATGAATCATTTGTGTTTTGTGTTTTGGTTTTATATTTTATAAATTTTACTGTAAAATCAAAATTCATCTAATTTACCCATTTTTGCATATAGTTAACATGTAAGATACATATTTTTCTGACTGTAAAAGAAGTATGCATTCACTATCAAATATTTGAGAAACAAATTAAGGAAAAAATAAAAACTACATGCAGTTGCTATACGTAGAACTGATAATGCCATTTATTTTATGGCCATTAAGTTTATTTATTCTTTACTGATTTGAAATGCCTTTTTAAATCATATACACATTTTCTATGCATATTAGATGATACTGAACAGTTTATGTTGTATTGTTATATCCTTTTGTTAATATACAATACAATTGCACCTTGGTGTAATACATTTCAATATTTGATTTCGTTAAACTACATTATACATTATAAAACATTTTCTTCCTGTTCCTTACTATGAATTCTTACCTCTGATCTTGACGGATATACCTTTAGAGTGATTTAAAACACATTGCATCCCTAGTAGCCACTAGGTTTTCTATCTCTATAATTTTATGTATTAAAGAATGTTACATAAGTAGACTTAATACAACATGTGCTCTTTTGAGATTAGAATTTTTTTCACTTAGCATATCCTATCCTGAGGTCCCCCCAGGTTTGTTTACATGAATCAATAATTTGTTTCTTTATATTGCTGAGAGTATTCCATGGTATGGAGGTATCAGTCTGTTTAACGATTTACGTATTGAAGGATTGTTCTTAAATCACAGCTGTTACTGGTGGCTGTGTTCCTCAAAGTGGTACTGGTGGTTGAACTCATTACCAATTTGATTATATTGATTGTATGTGTTGATTCTGAGATATACGTCCAGTCCAGGGCTTATTGTAAAGAAATAAAATGAAAGAGGAATCCATCACAGAGGCACAAATATAACATCTCAGAAAGCACAAGGAAACAAGCCAACAATATGACTTCAAAAATTTATAACCCCTCAACAACTGAATCCATAGACATCAAAGTGGACTTAAATGCTGGGCAAAAATGCAAAAGGTAAATTGTTAAAATGATCAGTGAATTTAAAGGAGTTCTAAGGAATGAGAACTAAGGGAGAAAATACAGATATAAAAGAGTATTTCAATAAAGAGAGATTCTAAAAATGAACTAGATCAGAAAACTTGGAAACAAAAAGAACAGTAAGTCAAGAAAAAAGTGCAGGTCCTTGACCACAACTGCCAGCTGCTTCCTGGACTTTGGCTCCCCAGGGTGTTTGGAAGCTGGTGCAGACAACTTGAATTATCCCTGAGGGTGTGGTCACCATCTTTGGGAGGAGTGGCTCCCTTCCTGAGTCACCTGTGGGAGAATGGAGGTTCTTTGACAGGTACCTAGCTTGCACTGGGATACTGAGGACTGGGAAGTCTGAGTGGTAGATGACTTTTGTACTGTAGATTTTTTTAATTTTTAATTTTTAATTTCTTTTTTATTCTCTATTTTCCTTTTATTTACCTGTTTCCTCAAAGTCTCTTTCTCCCTTTTCTCATGCTAATGACCAACTTCTTTTGTTCTTGCTCTCTTTCCTTGATCAAGTATGTCTATTTATTCACTTCTTATCCCTATAACAGTTACAACCTAAACCCCTCTCCATCGTCTTTGTCCACCATTAGAAATTGTAGAACTCATTGCAAACCTATTGGCTATACTGTAGATAATAATCAAACTTATCCTGTTTATTACAGTACTGTTAAGGTCTTCATAGGGGCTATCTGGTTTAGGGCTACATATTGTTTGTATTGGGTGCTGATCATATTGATCACCCCCTAAAAGGAGAGTTATTAGAAACCTGCAGGATCACAATAAGCCTACAGGGGGGAAGCTGCAGTACCTTAGATCTTCACTGCTAGAGGGGAAGATACAGGAACAACATGAAAAAACAGAGGAAGAAAGTGTTCTTAACAAACCAAGGTGCTATTCTGATAGCAGATTAACACCAAAAGTAGTAAAGACAGGAAATAATTAAAATCAGAGCTGCAATCAATGAAATTGAAACGAGAGATAATTCAAAAAATTGACAAAACCAGAAGTTGGTTCTTTGAAAAAGTAAACAAAATTGCCATGCAGTGACAGAAAAGGAGTTTAGAATGTACATAATTAAAATGATCCATGAAGCAAAGGATGAGATAAGAAAGCAAATACAGGCAATTTATGATCAAACAGTTAAAAGAGCAAATGCAGGAAGCAAAAGATCATTTCAATAAAGAAATAGAGATTCTGAAAAAAAAAAACAACAAAAACAAATCCTTGGAATGAAAGAAATGATAAATCAAAAATTCAGTAGAAAGCATAACCAACAGACTAGATCTCGTGGAAGACCAAATGTTTAATCTTGAAAATAAAGTTGACCAAACAGAAGATGGTAAGAATCTTGAATGGACCCTCTAAGAATTATGGAATATCATGAAAAGACCAAATTTACAAATTATTGGGATTGAGGAAGGCACAGAGATGCAAAGGATTGAACAACCTGTTTAGTGAAAATAATATCAGAAAATTTCCCAAACCTGCAGAAGGAAATGGAAAATCAAATGTAAGAGGCTTATAGAACACCAAATGTACAAAATTACAACAGATCCACACCAAGGCACATTTTAATGAAAATGCCTAACATATAAAATAAAGATAGGATTTTAAAGTCTGTGAGAGAAAAGCATCAGACTACATATGGGGGAAACCAATACAGATATTGGCAGATTTCTCAGCCCAGACCCTAAAACCGAGAAAGGCCTGAAACAATAGATTTCAAGCTCTGAAAGAATATGGATGGGAACCAAAAGTCTTATACCCAGCAAGATTAACCTTCAGATTTGATGATGACATAAAACCTTTCCATTATAAACAAAAGTTAAAAGAATTTACAAATAGCCTGCACTACAGAACATTTTCAGCAAAATATTTCATGAGGAGGAAGTGAAAAACAATAATGCAAATCAGCAAAGGGAGGAATGACCCTAAAGGAAAAGCCAATCAAAGGAGAAACCTTGTCAAGTTAAAAACCAAAAATAAGCCATAATGACCAGAAATAGAAATCATATTGCAATAATAATCCTGAATGTTAATGGCCTAAACTCATTAAACAAAAGACATAGACTGGAGGATTGGATTAAAAAGAAATACCCAACAATATGCTGCCTTCATGAGACTCATCTCATAGAAAAGGATAGCCACAGACTTAAGGTGAAAAGATAGGGGTAAACATACCATGTACATGGACTCAGTAAAAAAGGAGGGATCTCCATCCTTGTATCAGATAAAGTGGACTTCAAACGTGAGTTAGAAGGGATAAAGAAGGATATTTCCTACTGCTTCAGCAAACCATTAATCATCAAGATGTAGAGATTTTCAATATTTATGACCCAAACAATGGAGCATCTATGTACATCAAACAAACCCTTCTTAATTTAAAGAGTCAAATAGACCACATAACAATAATACTGGGTGACTTTAACACAATGCTCTCACCACTGGATAGATCCTCCAAACAAAAACTGAACAAAGAAACTATAGAATTAAATAATACAATCACTGATATAGACTTAATGGACATACTTAGAGTATTTCATCCATCACCGAGTGAATACACTTCTCAGAAGCTCATGATGTGTCCTTCTCCAAAATGGACCATATGGTATGCCACAAAGCTACTCTTAGCAAATACAAAAAAATAGAGATACTACCTTGTATCAGATCATAATGGAATGAAATTAGAAATCAGTGATAAAATAAAAAACTACTCCAGCACCTGGAGATGAAATAATATGCTATTGAATGATGCAATAATAATGGAAGACATCAGAGAGGAAATAAAAAAATTCTTAAGGTAAACGAAGTTTGATATGATACAGCATATCGAAATCTCTGGGACACTCTGAAAGCAGTACTAAGAGGAAAGTTCATTGCATTGAGCTCATACGTTAAAGAATAAAAAGTCAACAACTAAATGACCTAACATTACAGCTCAAAACCCTAGAAAAATAACAGATTAACACCCAAAGTAGTAAAGACAGGAAATAATTAAAATCAGAGCTGCAATCAATGAAATTGAAACGAGAGATAATACAAAAAATTGACAAAACCGAAAGTTGGTTCTTTGAAAAAGTAAACAATTGACAAACCTCTAGCCACACTAACAAAGAGAAGGAGAGAGAAAATTCAGATTACTAGAGTTCAGGATGAAAAAGAAAAGATCACAACAGCCACCATTGAAATACATAATTACAAGCTGCTTTGAAAATCTGTACTCCACCAAAGTATAAAATATCAAAGACATTGACAAAGTTTTTGAGACATATGATCCTCCCAAACTGAACCAGGAGAACATACACAATTTAAACAGATCAGTTTCAAGCACTGAAACAGAAGAGGCCATCAAGTAGCTATCTTGGTCTACTAACCAAGAAAAGCCCAGGACCAGAAGGATTCTCAGCCAAATTCTACAAGACCTTTAAAGAAGAACTAATACCAATACTCCTCAAAGTATTCCAGGAAATAGAGGGAACCCTTCCAAACTCATTCTATGAAGCTAGTATCACTCTGATACCAAAACCAGACAAAGATGTATCAAGAAAAGAAAACTTTAGACCAATATCTCTAATGAGCACAGATGCAAAAATCCTTAACAAAATTCTGGCAAA
Organism: Glaucomys volans; assembly: GCA_020662805.1. Taxonomy (NCBI): domain Eukaryota; kingdom Metazoa; phylum Chordata; class Mammalia; order Rodentia; family Sciuridae; genus Glaucomys; species Glaucomys volans. The sequence goes on along the minus strand of JAJEJO010003794.1, from coordinate 13,684 downwards.
TCACATACAAAAATATATTAAAAAGATAGTACACCATGATCAAGTGGGATTTATCCCAGGGATGCAAAGTTGGTTCAAAGCTGGAAATCAAGAAACATAATTCATCACATCCATAGACTTAAAGTTAAGAATCATATGATTATTTCAATAGATGCTGAGAAAGAATTTGATAAAATATAGCACCCCTTCATGCTCAAAACACTAGAAAAAATAGAGATAGTAGGAACATACCTCAACATTATAAAGACTATCTATGCTAAACCCACACCAGCTTCATTCTGAATGGAGAAAACCTGAAAGCATTCCCTCTAGAATCTGGAACAAGGCAGGGATGCCCTCTTTCACTACTTTTATTCAATTTCGTTGTTGAAACACTAGCCAGAGGAATTAGACAGACTAAAGAAAATAAAGGGATAAGAATAGGAAAAGAACTCATGCTATCACTATTTGCACATGACATGATTCTATATTTAGAGGATCAAAAAAACTCCACTAGAAAACTTCTAGAACTAATAAATGAATTTGGCAAAGTTGCAGGATATAAAATCAATATGCATAAATCTAATGCATTTCTATTATAAGTGATGAATTCTCTGAAAGAGAAATTAGGAAAACCACTCCATTCACAATAGCCTCAAAAAAAAAACAACCCAAAAAACAAACTTGGAAATTAATCTCACAAAAGAGATGAAAGACCTCTACAATGAAAGCTATAGAACACTAAAGAAAGAAATTGAAGAAAACCTTAGAAGTTGGAAAGATCTCCCATGTTCTTAGGTAGGCAGAATTAATATTGTCAAAATGGCCATACTACCAAAAGCACTATACAAATTCAGTGCAATTCCAATTAAAATCCTAATGATGGACCTCATAGAAATAGAGCAAGCAATCATGAAGTTCATCTGGAAGAATGAGAGACCTCAAATAACCAAAGCAATCCTTAGCAGAAGAGTAAAGCAGGAAAGAAACTGTGGTTTATATACACAATGGAATATTACTCAGCCATAAAGAAGAATAAAATTATGGCATTTGCAGGTAAATGGATGATGTTGGAGACTGTTATGCTAAGTGAGATTAGCCAGTCCCCAAAATCCAAAGGCCGAATGATGTGTGTGGTAAGTGAATGATGATGCATAACTCAGGGTGGAAGGGAGGCAAGAATGGAGGAAGGATAGATTGCATACAGGGAAGGGAGGGGTGGGGTTGGGGTGGGGGGGTAATAACAGAATGAGACAGACATCATTGCCCTGTACATGTATGAATGCACAGATGGTGTGACTCTACTTTGTGTACAACCAGAGAAACAACAGCTGTACTCCATTTGTGTACAATGAATCAAAATAAATAAATTTAAAAAAAAAGAGTAAAGCAGGAGGTATCATAATACCAGACCTTAAACTACAGAGCAATAGTAACAAAAACAACATGGTATTGGCACCAAAATTGAAAGGCAGACCAGTGATACAGAATGGAAGACACAGAGACAAACTCACATAAATACAGTTACCTCATACTAGATAGACAAAGGAGCCAAAAACATACAATGGAGAAAAGGTAGCCTGTTCAACAAATGGTGCTGGGAAAACTGGAAATGCATATGTAGTAAAATGAAATTAAACCTCTATCTCTCACCTGCACAAAACTCAAAATGGATCAAGGACCTAGGAATGAGACGAAAGACCCTGCACCAAATAGAAGAAAAAGTAGACCCGAATCTTTATCATGTTGGCTTAGGTCCAGACTTCCTTAACAACAGTCCCAAAGCACAAGAAATCAAAACAAGAATCAATAAATGGGATGGATTCAAACTTAAAAACTTTTTCTCAGCAAGGAATACAATCAATAATGTGAAAAGAGAGCCTACAGAGTGGGAGAAAATCTTTTCCACACATACTTCAGGTAGAGCACTAATTGCCAAAATTTATAAAGAACTTAAAAACCTTTACATCAAAAATTCAAAGAACCAATCAATCAATGGGCCAAGGAACTGGACAGACATTTACAGAAGATGGTATGCAGGCAATTAATAAATATACGAAAAAGTGTTCAACATCTCTAGTAATGAGAGAAATGCAAATTAAAACAACTCAGATTTCATCTTACTACAATTAGAGTGGCTGTTATCAAGAACACAAGCAATAATAGATGTTGGTGTGGATGTGGGGAAAAGACACACTTTTACATTGCTGGTGGAGTTGCAAATTGGTGCAGCTACTCTGGAAAGCAGTATGGAGATTGCTCAGAAAACTTGGAATGGATCCACCTTTTGATCCAGCTATCCTACTCCTTGGTTTATACCCAAAGGACTTAAAATTAGCATACTACAGTAACGCAGCCAAATCAATATTTATAGCAGCTCAATTCACAGTAGCTAGATTGTGGAACCAACCTAGATGCCCTTCAACAGATGAATGGATAAAGAAGCTGATATATGTACACAATGGAATATTATTCAGCCATAAAGAAAAATAATATTATAGCGTTTGCAGATAAATGAATGTAATTGGAGAATATCATGCTAAATGAAATAAGCGAAGCCCAAAAAACCAAAGGCCAAATATTTTTGTTGATAAGTGGATGATGATATACAATGTGGGTGGAGGGGTGGGAGGTAAGAGAAGAACGGAGGAACTTTAGATTCCATATAGGGAAATGAGAGAGAGGAGGGGGCAGGGGTATGAAAGATGGTGGAATGATACAGATGTCATTACCCTATATACAAGTATGATTACACAAATGGTGTGAATCTACATCATTCACAACCATAGAAATGAAAAGTTGTATCCCATTTGTGTACAGTGGATCTCAATGCAGTCTGTAAAAATAAAAAGCAAATTAATGAAAAGAAAAACGTGCACTTGAATGTCTCTTCAATAGATTATATAAGGTACAAAATAATTTCAGAGTTTTAAGACAAGGTGGGCACTCTGGAATATTCAGACAGTATTACGGAGAGAGAGAGAGAAACAGAGAAAATATGATCAGCATATCCAGGAACTCTGGAACTATGGTAGGAGACCTATCTTAAGGTTCATAGTTACTGAAGAAGCAGAGATGCAGGCTAATGACATTGATAACTCATTAATTGATATTATAGCAGAAACGTTTTCAAACTTTGGGATTAATATGGATATCTGGATACTGGAAATATTTAGAATCCTGAATAGATAAGACCAGAAAAGAATTTCTCCATGACACATTAGAGTTAAAATGCCAGGGCTGAGACTATAGCTCAATGGTTGACTACATGCATGCCCCACATGTGAGGCCCTGGGTTGAATCTTTAGCACCACATAAAAATAAATAAATGAAAAAATAAAGATATTGTGTTCATCTACAACTAAAAAAGTTTTAAAAAAATAAAATGCCAAAAATCCAAATCAAGGTAAAAATATTTAAAGCCGCAAGAGAGAAATACCAATTTATCCACAGAGTAAAACCAATTGGAAAAACCAATTCATCATATTAGCAGAAACCCCGAAATCCAGGAGGGTTCAGAACAATATATTCCAATCCCTGAAAGTAAATAACTGTCAACCTAGATTGCTGTATCTAGCAAAATTATCCTTCAGAATTTGAGAAATTAAAAACCTCCTAACAAAAGCATAAGCCAAAGGAATTTATGGCTGCTAAGACAGATGATAGTTAAAGGACTCATACACTGAAGATGAAAGCAAAGGAGAACTTGGAAAAGAATGATTCTTATCAGTAGAGTAGATAAGCAATTGAGAATTGGGATTGAATCATATGTTAGAAATAAATTAAAATGGAATGAAATAATATATACCTCTCTATATGACAGCACTGAATGTAAACAGTCTTAATTTTCCAACTGAAAGACATAGTCTGGCAGAATGGATTAAAAAACAGAGCCCAACTCTGTGTTACTTGCAAGAAATACATCACAGGCAAAGACATCTACATGCTGAAAGTAAAACGATGGAAAATGAAATTCCATGCAGACGGAACCTGAAAAGAAGCAGGATTAGCCAATCTCATATCCAATAAAACAGACTTTAAACCAACATTGCAAGAGATGAAGGTTAAAACAGTGGTAAAGGGAAATAATCCAACAAAGGCTATACAGATGGTAAATATATTTTCCCAAAAGTCCAGGAACTAATTACATGAAATAAACACTACTTGACATATAGTCTCAGGTAGATCCCTGTACAATAAGATTGGGTGTTTTGAATGCACGTGTCACCAATAGATATGTGATCCAGACATAAAATCATTGAAGACCCTCAGACCTAAAAACTAAGTCGAATGGACTTAACAGTCATCTAGAGAATATTTTATCCAGTAACAGCTGAATATCCTTCCTTCTCAGGTGCTCATGGAATTTTCTCTAAAATAAATCCCATTTTAGGCCCCAAAGCTAGTCTTAACAACAAAAGCAGAAAGTTAATGTAATTCCTTACATCTTACCAGATCACAGTGGAATGAAGTTGGAAATCAACAGCAAGAAAAACTATGGAAACTATATAAACACATGGAGATTGAACAATACACTTTTGAATGATGAATGGGTTATCGAAGAAATCAGGAGAAATTTAAAAATTCTTAAGAGCCAAATGAGAATAGAAATACAGTATACTAAAATCTCTGAGATACAGTGAAACCAGTTTTAAGAGAGAGGTTTATAGCTATGAGTACCTACATAAAAAAAAAAAATTGGAAAGATCCCAAATAATCTAATGATTCGTGTCAAGATCTTAGAAAAACAGCAAATCAACTCTAAAACTAGTTTAAGGACAGAAATAATAAAGATCAGAGCCAACATCAATGAATAGAGAATAAAAAACAATAAAAAGGATCAATGAAACACAGAGTTCATTTTTTGAAAAGATATGCAAGATTGATAAACCCTTAGCCAAACTAACCAAAAACAAAAAAGAAAAAAGAAAGAACAAAATTACAAATAGAAAAGAAGATCAAATTAATACAGTTTGAGGAAAAGGAGCTATCACAGTAGATATCACTGAATTCCAGAGGGTCTTTAGGACCTATTTTTAAAACTTCTCTTCCAATAAATTGGAAAATCTGAAAGAAATGAACAAATTTCAAGCATAAAGACCTATCCAAATTAAACCAAGATATGAAAAAACCTAAACAGACCAATATCAAGCAAGGAGATTGAAGCAGTAATAAAAAGCCTTCCAATAAAAGCACATCCCAGGACCAGATGGATTCACAACTGCATTCTACCAGATCTTTAAAGAAGAACTAACTCAAATAATTCTCAAATTATTCCAAGAAATAGAAAGGGAGGGAACACCAAAAACAGATAAGGACACCAAGGAAATAGCACTATAGACCAATCTCCCTGATGAACATAAAACACAAAAATTTTTAATAAAATCAGCAATAGAGTAAGAAGATTATATATTCTGATCAAGTTGGTTTCATTCCAGTGATGCAGGGATGACTGAACATCAGGAAATCAAATGTAATATGCCATCTAAATAGAACCTAGGACTAAAATCACATGCTTATTTCAAAAGATGCAGAAAAGCCTTCAACAAAATGCAGCTCCCATTCAACATACAAAATCTTGAGTAACTAGGGATAGAAGGAAAATATCCTAAAGCCAACGTCATTAAATGGGAAAACACTGAAATAATTTCCTCTAAAATAAGGAACAAGATAAGAATGTCCACTGTCACCATTCATATTTATAAAGTACTTGGAATTTTAGCCAGAGCAGTTAGGTAAGAGAAGGAAACAAAGGGAATAAAAATAGGAAAGAAAGAAGTCAAATTATCACTGTTTGTAGGTGATATGATCCTATATTTAGAAGATCCTAAAAACTTCACCAGAAGACTTCTAGAGCTGATAAACAAATTCAGCAAAGTAGCAGGATACAAAATTACCATACAAAACCCAACAGCTTTTCTTTATACCAATAATGAATCCACTGAGAAAGAAATCAGGAAAACAGTTTCATTCGGAGTAGCCTAAAAAAAATATAATACTTAGTAGTAAATCTGACCAAAGAGGTGAAAGTCATTTACAGTGCAATTGACAAACACTGAAAAAAGAAAATAAGATGACACTAGCAGTTGGAAAGACCTCTTATATTCATGAATAGAAAGAATTAATATTGTTAAAATGACTAGATTACCAAAAATGATCTATTGATTCAGTGTAATCCCCATCAAAATGCCAATGATATTCTTAACAAAACTTAGAAGAATAAAAGACCCAGAATAGCCAAAGCAATTCCGAGAAAAAAGAGCAATGTTGGAGGCATCACAAAACCTGATTTCAAATTACACAACAGAGGCATAGTAACTAAAACAGCATGATACAGGCATTAAAAATGGATATGTAGACTAATGGAATAGAATAGAAGACACAGAGACAAACCCACACAAATACAGTCATCTGATCCTTGAAAAAGGTGCCATAAACATATGTTGGAGAAAAGACAGCCTTTTTAGCAAGTGGTTCTGGCAAAACAGGATCTCTGAATGTAGAAGAATGAAACAACATCCCTACCTCTCAGTCTGCACAAGAATCATTTCAACGTGGATCAGACACTTTGTAACTACTACAAGAAAATGGAAATACTCCAACCCGTAGGTCCAGTCAATGATTTCTTTGCTTGGATTCCTAAGGCTCAGGAAATAATACCAAAAATTAATAAATGGGAAGGTATCAAATTTAAAAACTTGTGCACAGCAAAGGAAATAATTAAGACCATGATGAGAGAGCCTACAGGATGGGAGAAAATCTTTGCCATCTGCTAAGCATATAATTAGGGAATTTTGCCCAGCCTTAATGTCCATGAAAATTCTGGAGCAGAGTTCATTTTAGTAGAGCTCTGAAAGGTAAGAATTGGCAAGTCAAGTGCAGAGAGAAGAAAGGCAAGGGTAGAGAAGGGCAGTTCAGTCAAATGTATGGGAAAACCTGGAATGAAAGGAGAGTTTGGGACAGAATGGGATCAACAATCTTGGAAATTACCACTGTAATTCAGAAGCCACTACTCCTGATTTATAGGGGATAAACAGCAATTTATCTTGGACAATAATAAAAGCTATATCTACTTACTAACAATAATTTACAGGGGCACTGATTCTGTTATAATTGTAAAGGTCTATAAAATATACATATATATATATACAAATATACATATATACATTTTGCATATAAAATATACCAAAGAATTACATTAGTATTATATTATTATTTATCCTTAATATTTTCACACTGAAAGATCTAGGGGATTATGTGGTAAACTTCATTAATAATTAACTTCAGTCATCTGTCAAAATCAGAGAACCTTTACTTTAAAAATTTACTATAAAAAGTCTTTTTTAATAAAAAGCAACTTTCCAAAATAGGATTATCTGATGAGTCCATCACTATCCAATGTATTGCCCTAACTTTTTAGAAGTCCAAAAATTTGTCTTTCCTCAGGAGCCAGACAACCTATTAAGGGAAAAAAAATGAATTTTCATATATGACTATACATGTAAGGAAGAAATTTTATTTGGGAAGCTGAACAGAATTGCAATCCAGGACACACATGTATAGGCTGGGGTGGCCTCTGGTATGTCTGGAAAACAAAGGCAATGTTGGGAGTTTTTATTTTGTTTTTTTCACTCTTGAAATACAGAATTTCATTTAGAAACTGTTTAAAAGTAGAAAAAAATAAACCCTGTCAAGAAAGATCAGGTGGAAAATGGGTTCCCAACAAAATGGAATTTTAGGGTAACAAAAGTCTAAAAGGCCACAAAAGAGAAATAGCACCACTGTTATTTGAACAATGGCTAGTTACTTGCATTTTTTGGGTCTGGGTTTTCCTCTGAATTCCACACAGAACATGCACTACACAGCAATTTTATCACAAAATACCTGTTTTCTACACACATTTTAGGACAAGCTACCACCATAAACAAATCAATACAAACACATCAGGGGCTGAACAGTCTCAGTAGAGGGTAATATACATTTTGCAGAATTCTGCCAAACAAGGGGACTGAATAGGCCATGGGCAAAAGCAAATGAGGGAGGGTTAAGGAATGCAGTATTTTAAATATTAATAATTAATTCAGACATGGTACTATATTTTCTGCAATAGAAATTAACATTTAGTAACATACTAGTGAATTTTATCTCCAAAGAGATTAGTGCACTGGCAAAGTATTCAGATAACAGTGGAGAGCCGTGGAAAGCAGATACCGAAAACACCCCAGCCTTGTAGATCCCAAGGTAACGATGGTCTTCACTGATCACTCCCTTTGCTAGAGGTCCAGCAAGAGCTTGAAGTAAGATCACCTGCCTGCTGTACCTCCAATGCTAAGCAGCAAACTTAAGGAGCCCAAAAGGAGTTCCCAGTGGGCAAGGGGAGCAGAGAAGAGAAACATGTTAAATGTAAACAAGACAGTAAAACACATGGCGGACTAGAGGGAAGCTGCTTTCCTTGTTGCTCTGTAACTCCAGATTCAAACAGAGGTAGTCTTTATTCCTCATTGATCCCCTGCTGTTTACCTCATTTGTCTACCTTGATTTGCCAGCTTATCAACTACATTTGAGTGCAGATTGCTCACTGACTGCCACCTATCATCCATCATTTGCCTGTTTGCTTGCCTCTGGCCTGCCCATCGCCTGCCTTTCACCTACCCATCACACACCTATCTAGGTTCATCTGCCCATCCTCTGCCAGTAGCCTGCAGAGCCTGCAGACCATCAGTGGATCGCCAGCTGCCTGCTGTTGCCTGGAAGTCGACGGTCACAGTACCCACAGGTTTGGTTACACATGGCTGCCGCCATTTTGGGAAAAAAAGCCAGGAAGGGCAGGACCGCTGGCTGGACTGACAGCACACCACCTCCAGGGGCCCCAGCCTGACTGCACCCCACACAGACTCAGTGCCCACGTCCTGCACTGCATCTCCCCATTTGCCAACACATTTGGAAGCCAGTGCAGCCATCTTGGATTATCTGCGAAGGGGAAACTGTCATTAGGTGGGGCAAATCCCATCTTGAGACGCCTGCTGGAGATTGGAAGCTCATTATCAGGTACCTCTCGTGCCTCAGGCTACTAAAGACTGGGAGGTTTGAATAGTGACTGTTATAGTGTAGATTTTTCCCCCCGTCCTTTGTGAAAACTTTTAAATTTTTATTTCTTTACTTTTCTTGCTCTCTACTTTCCTTTTGTTTACCTGTTTCTTCAAGGGCTTTTTCTCACTTTTCTCATGCTAACAACCAACTTCTTTTGACTACACTTTCACTCTTCCTATGATCTAGAACTTCTTCATACTCTTTTCTTACACTGTTAACAGTTACATGCTACACTCCTCCCCATCCTTTGTCCTCCATTAGAAACCGTAGTCCTCATTGCAAATCTGTTTGTTATACTGTAGATAATAATTGAACTCATCTCCTCTGTTTATTATGACAATATTGAAACAAAAAGGCTATTGTAACAGTAGTCTTCCTAGGGGCTATTTGGTTTATATCTGCATATTGTCTGTACAGAGTATTGCTAATATTGATCTCCCTGCTTAAAGAAGAGGTTTTGGAAAACTGTAAGGTCACTATAAGCCTATAGGGAAGAAACTACAGTACCCCAGATCTGCATTGCTAGAGGGGAAGATACATGAACAACATGAAAAAACAAGGGAGGAAAGTGTTCCAAACAAACCAAGATTCTACACTAATAGAATCCAATGTCAGCATGGTAGAAGAAACGTCAGAAAAGGAATTCAGAATATATATGATTAAAATGATCAGAGAAGCAAGCAATGAGTTAAGAGAGGAAATGCAGGCAAAGATTGATCATTCCAATAAGCAGCTGAAAGAGCAACTACAGGAAACAAAAGATCACCTCAACAAAGAGATAGAGATTCTGAAAAAGAACCAAGCAGAAATCATTGAAATGAAGGAAACAATAAACCAAATTGAACACTCAATGGAAAGCATCACCAACAGACTAGATCACTTAGAAGACAGAACCTCAGACAATGAAGGCAAAATATTGATCTTGAAAATAAAGTTGCCCAATAGGAGCATTTCTTGTCTTTTCACTTTAGGCAAACCCCCAGATGGGAGGGCTGCCTGTGTCAGCGCACCATTGCCTTCCTCTAGGTCCTCTGGCCATCAGTCCTTCCCTGCACGCTGATCTTCTTTCCTGCGTGACTGAGTTTTGCAGTCAGACATTGGAATGACCATCCCTTTGCATTCCGTCATGTCCTCCAGCTCTCTCTGTGCTCCCCAGAGGTTCCTTTCAACATGCACAAGATCTCTCTGGCTTATGTGGATCTCCATGGTGTGACCTCATTCACATTCTGTGTTCTGCTCCCAGGCAGCTCAAGCCTGTCCCCCTGGGGTTCCTGAAGTCCCAGTGTCCCCTGTGTATACATTGTGTGTTAGCTTACCTAGGCTAATCACTGGACAGTGGGTCTTAGAAACGTAGTTTCCTTAATGACAAAAAGCACAAAACAGGGCTGCTTTTAATGCTTTTGATGATGTTGTCTATCTCCATGCAGCTGTGAGTCCCAGTGGAAAGTCCTTCTGTCCAACCCAAAGCACTGCCGATATTCCATGCAATGCTGGGAGTGACCAGGTGCCTGAGCCCCTGCCTCTCTGCTGTGGTGTTTCAAAATGTGTGTTCCTCCGGAGTTCCAGTTGAAAGTTGAACACAGTGCGACAGTCGGTAGGGTTGGAGCCCTGTGGAAGTGGTCAGGCCAGGAGGCCCTGACCTCATGGGCAGAACTGTGCCTTTAGGAAAGAGCACTGTGTAGCATCCACGGGGTTTAGATAGCTACTCCACACTACACAAACACGCACACAAGTACACACGCTGCCTCTCTCGCTTTCTCACACACACACAAGCACTCTCACTCTCACACACTGCCTCTCTCACATACACACACACTTTCTCTAACAAACACACACTCTGCTTCTCTCTCTCTCTCGCTCTCTCACACACACACACAGACACACATACACTCAGGCACATATATGAAGCTGGGTAAGATGGGGCACATGTGTCATGCCAGCTATGCCTGAGACTGAGGCTCTGGGAGCAGGAGTTTGAAGCCAGTGTGGGCGTCAGAGTGAAAGCCTATCTGCAAAGAACATGCAGAGTTCTGGGGATGGAGCCCCAGGGTCCAGCGCTCATGGGGCACTTGTTTGGCTGGGGTTGCAAGCACAAGGTCCTGGGAGCCTGAGCCCCTAGGCAGAGGAGCACTGTGGTCCAAGGCTGGCCACCATAGGACCATTTCTTGCCGTGACCTCACATGGGGCCACTGTGAGGGAATTCTGAGGCCGGCTACCTAAGGCAGCAGCTGTGGCAGCCGGGTTTCGTCCATTGTGCAGGAAGCCCTTGGTGGTGACCTGTTGGACTTCCAAACAAACCAAGATTTGTTTGGTGATTTGGTGGTTTGGCGGTTCTGGTGTGTGGCTTGGTTCATTGATTTGCAGGGGGTGTTGTGTTGTTTTAGTTTTGCTTTGTTGGTTTTGTTGTGTTGTTTTAAGGTAGCGTCCTCGGTGGCGTGGCCACTGGCGATGCTTAGTGAGAGTAGCGGTAGGTGTCGAGCTTGAGGTGCGGCCTTTGGGCCAGCTCCTCCGTGGGGGATGCCCTCAAGGACCAGTATCAGGTCTTGAGGGAGATCGGGCAGGGCAACTTTGGTACCGTCTGGCTGGTCCGACACATCCTGATGGGGACAGAGGTGGCCGTGAAAGTCCTGGCAAAGGGCGAGCTGGACCTGGCCTCCATCACATCTGAGGTGGAGATCATGAAGGCCGTGGAGCACCCCAATGTAGTGCAGTTGTTTCAGGTGATCGAAACAACTGGCCACGTCTACGTGGTGATGGAGTATGCCAGTGGGGGCCAACTGCTACAGTACATCCCAGAGGGGGTGGGCCTGCCGGAGGAGGATGCCCGGGGACTGTTGTGGCAGAAGGCCAGCACCCTGTGCTACTGCCACAAGAAGGGCATCGCCCACAGGGACATGAAGGCCGAGAACGTCCTGCTGGTCGGCCGAGGCCACATCAAACTGTGTGACTTTGGCCTGGGCTGCCTGTTCACACCGGGAGAGATGCTGGATGCCGTCTGCGGCACACCCATCTATGGCCCTGTGGTGGATGTGTGCAGCCTGGGTGTCCTCCTCTACTGGATGCTGATGGGGTGCCTGCCATTTGGGGGGGCCACCATGCGGGGGGCAATGGAGCAGGTCCTGCAAGGCACCTACGACTTTCCTGCCCACACATCAGCCTCTGCCCAGAACCTGGTGGCCCAGATGTTGGTGGTGGATGCTGAGGAGAGGCCCATGCTGCGAGAAGTCCTGTGGCACTGGTGGCAGAGTCAGGGTGGGTGGCCTTCCCTGAGTCGTGCCAGTGAGTACGTCCCCATCTACTCTGACCCCTTCATAGTGAGAATCATGCTGGATCTGGGTTATAGCTTCACGGACACCTGGAGGTCCTTGAAGCACAGCCAGTTCGATGGAGATATGGCTACCTACCTTCTGCTCAGGTACCAGCAAAGCCAGGGGACAGGCTTGGCAGTCCCAGAGAGGTCTGCGCACTGGGGCCTCAGACCAAGGTCGTCGTCCTGGGGGCTCTCTCAGAGTCACCCTGCCCCAGCGGACGAGATCCAGCGAGTCCTCCCTTAACTCCCACCTCATGATGGCCCCAGCGCAGTAGCAGCATAGGGAGCATCGGTGGTCTGGGCCGAGGGCCGACAGAAGAGCCAGTCTGCCTGCCCTTGACCGGCACAGCCTGTAGGACCGCAGCCCTGCTCCCAGCAGAGCCTTGCTGCAGGACCCTGGGTCTAGAGGTGGCAGGTCACAAGTAGAGGGCAACAGGGCCCCCTGGGGGCGTCCAGAGGAGAGTGCGCCCTCCCCACCCAGCAAGCCCAGGCTGGGACGGGGCCCTTCCCGGAAAGGCACCAAGGCCTGGAGGCGGGTGACCAGGAGGACCTTCGCCTGCCTCACCCGAAGGTGCTATTGCTGTGTGGCGGCCCCAGGACAGGATCCAGATTGGATAACAGGTGGCTCCGACCACAGGAGGGCAGGCACGCACAGGAGAATCCCGAAAGAGAGTGGCTCCAGAATCTGGGACCAGCCGAGACGTGGGCGAAGCCCAGCAGGTGGATCGGCACAGCCTGATCCCGCCCCTGGGCCCTCACTGAAGTCCTTTCTCCAGGACGCACCGCTTTCTCCGTGGGTGGGGTCCAAGGGGGTGGGCTGAATGATGTGTTCATGCCAGTGCACGACTTTCCCCTCAGGCAGATGGCAAAGATCTCATCGTGCCAGGCAGCTGCTCCCCGCGGAGGTGTGCCATCTGCATGGGCCTTCTTCCCTTTCCTTCCAGTCCAGAGGGCGTCCCCGTTGGGACACCTGGAGACCATTGGACTCCTTGGCCCCACTGCCAGCTGCAAGGAAAACATCAGAGGCTTGTTCCTGGGATGCCCTCCCCCTTGGCGGGTTCTTAATAAATTTCTCTTCCTCATGGGTCTCATCATGTGGCTGCTCCCAAGAGGAGCCCAGAGATTTCGCTGGGTTGCGTCCTGCTCTCAGAGTCAGACCTCGGCACTCATTCCACGGTGCAGGGGGCAGTCCTGTGGTCCTGGGAATGTAGCAAGGGAAGAGTGACTCCAGAGCCCTGTGGAGGTGGCCCCGGGAAACCAAGGATTCCAAATGCTTGGGAAGGTGCAAGGCTCTGAGCCGCCTGG
>JAJEJO010003793.1:82030-118519 GCA_020662805.1 Glaucomys volans | reverse complement strand
AATGCAATTCCCATTAAAATCCCAATGATGGACCTCATAGAAATAGAGCAAGCAATCATGAAATTCATTTGGAGGAATAAGAGACCCAGAATAGCTAAAGCAATCCTCAGCAAGAAGAGCGAAGCAGGGGGTATCACAATACCAGACCTCCAACTATACTATAGAGCAATAGTAACAAAAACAGCATGGTATTGGCACCAAAAGAGACAGGTAGATTAATGGTACAGAATAGAGGGCACAGAGACATACCCACATAAATACAGGTATCTCATACTTGACAAAGGAGCCAAAAACATGTAATGGAGAAAAGACAGCCTCTTCAACAAATGGTGCTGGGAAAATTGGAAATCCATATGCAGCAAAATGAAACTAAACCCATATCTCTCACCCTATACAAAACTCAATTCAAAATGGATCAAGGACCTAGAAATTAGACAAGAGACCCTGAACCTAATAGAAGAGAAAATAGGTCCAAATCTTCATCATGTTGGCCTAGGACCAGATTTCCTTAACATGACTCCCAAAGCGCAAGAAATAAAAGCACGAATCAATGATTGGGATAGAGTCAAACTAAAAAGCTTTTTCTCAGCAAAGGAAACAATCAGCTATGTGAAGAGAGAGCCTTCAGAATGGGAGAAAATTTTTGCTACACACACTTCAGGTAGAGCACTAATCTCCAGAATCTACAAAGTGCTCAAAAATCTTTACACCAAGAATACTAATAACCCAATCAATAAATGGGCCAAGGAAATGAACAGACACTTTACAGAGGAAGATCTACAAGCAATCAACAGATTTATGAAAAAATGTTCAACATCACTCGTTATAAGAGAAATGCAAATCAAAACCACCTTAAGATTTCATCTTACCCCAACTAGAATGTCTTTTATTAAGAATACAGGCAACACCAGGTGTTGGCGAGGATGTGGGGAAAAGGGTATATTCATACATTGCTGATGGGAGTGCAAGTTGGTGCAGCCACTCTGGAAAGCAGTGTGGAGATTCCTTAGAAAACATGGAATGGATCCACCATTTTACCCAGCTATCCCACTCCTTGGCCTTCACCCAAAAGACTTAAAATCAGATTACTACAGTGATTCAGCCACATCAATGTTCATAGCTGCTCAATTTACAATAGCTAGATTGTGGAACCATCCTAGATGTCCTTCAATAGATGAATGGCTAAAGAAACTGTGGTATATATACACAATGGAATATTACTCAGCCATAAAGAAGAATAAAATTATGGCATTTGTAGGTAGATGGATTATGTTGGAGACTATTATGCTAAGCGAGATTAGCCAATCCCAAAAATCCAAACTCTGAATGGTCTCTCTGATAAGTGAATGATGATGCATAATGTGGGTGGAATGATGGCAAGAATGGAGAAAGGATAGAGAGCATAAATGGAAGGGAGGGGTGGGGTTGAGGTTGGGGGTAAGAATAATTACAGTATGTGTGACAGACATCATTGCCCTGTGTACATGTATGAATGCACAGATGGGGTGACTCTACTTTGTGTACACCAGAAAAATAATTGCTGTACTCCATTTGTGTTCAATGAATCAAAAAATTAAATAAAAAAACAAATAAATAAATAGCTATAGAAATGCTATCACATCCTTAGGACTCAGTATTTTCCAGAGAATTTAAACTGGCAGGAGATGCTCAGGAACCAATAGGAGATTGTCTATCTATTTATCTATCAGTCTGTCTACTCTCCTAGCCTTCTCCTATTGGTTCCATTTATCTGGAGAATACTGACAAACACAGGGCCTCAAAGAAACATATTATTTTATTACAATAAAATATAATATGATTTATTATAATAAATATAGGGAAAATATTTATTATAAAGAATATATACTCTGCATATATTATATATTTAATAAATACATATGTACATGCACACACTTATGTATTTATTATGATAAGAAATTGGCTTATGTGGTTATGGAGGCTGGCAAGTTCCAAGTTCCACGATTGACTGGAGACCTTGGAGAGCCAGTGGTACATTTCCGGCCCAAAAATAAAGCCTGGAACAGACTCAATGGTATAGTTCCAGTGCAAGTTTTGGCAGGAAGAGATAATGCTACCGTTCAAACCCAAAGCAGGGAAAAAAACTGAAGGTGCAGCTCAATGATCATGCGGATGGAGAACCTCTTACTCAGTATTTTTATTGTATCCAGGCCTTCAGCTGATTGGATGAGGCCTCTTCCACTAGAAAGGAAGACTCATCTTCTCCCTGATCCATCTTCATTTATCCAGAGATATAAACCAGAAACTTGTTTCATGCATGACTCTTCTTTCTCTAGCCATCATCTACATCAAGATCTTTTGCTTATGACTCATATTTCTTGAGTTGTCACTCTGATGGTTAAGCTGCATAGATGCAGAGCTAGGGATGGGTACATTCATAAAAATGACTTTAAAGGAGAAAGGATCGATGGAGGCAGACTACAGGAGAAGAAAGAAAGAGTTTCAACAGGAGTTTGGTTTTCGTTTGGAGCTTTGGGAGCTCTGGAGTATACATTGTGCTGCACAACTGGCTCCACCTGGAGATAAACCCACTATGACCATAATCCTGAAAGTCATGGACATAATCCTCCCATTTCCTTTGGTGCAGTTGTGCAAAGAAGGATGGGCCTATGACCTGTTAGCAGTCCAGTCACTCTTGACACCTTGGTGCACTGGCCTGGTGGAGGGGATTGGAGCCAGATAAAACAGTACCCACCAGTCTTGTCCTCAATGGCAACACCAGACTTTGACCTTTTACCCCTAAATCTTTACAATAAATTCAAACTGCTCTGTTGCCTCCAGTCTTGTCCTCTTCAATCCATTCCTATTACTGTATCTAAAGTTATCATTCTGAAAGTAAAATGGAACTGTGTAAGTGTCTAGCTTGAAACTACTTTCAATGTGTCCTGGGTTAACATTAAGCCATAACCCACTTGAGAGAATCTTAGTCTGGACTTCTTCCAATCCTCTCTCCAGTTTCCTGTCTTGCTATTCACCTTTGACAAGCTCTGCTTCAGTGAAAGTGCCTGCTACATAATGGATATTCAATAAACAGTTGCTGAATGAATATATGCCTTCATATCACACTCAGACTGAACTGATTAAGCTTCCTGCACTCTCTGCACTGGCTGGCCTTTGTCATCTATACCCTCCAAGGAATACCCTCCCCTCAGCCTCATGCCTGTGCGCCCTCCTGACTCTTGCCCTTTGGGTTCCCCTCTTGGTGTTTTTCCATTTAGGAACCCTTTCCTGACTTCTCAAAAAAAATTTTTTTTTTGAGAAATTTTGTGTGCCTTCAACATGCTTTCATAGCCATGTGTTTGTACTATCTAACTGTCTATATCACTGGATTGGGATTTCTGTCTTATTCTGGAAATGTTTTAGCAAGACACTCTGTGAAAGCAAGATCTGGGTTTCTTTTTATTCATCACTAAAACTCTGCCAAATGTCCGTGTGCCTGATACAATATTTGTTGATTAATGAATCACAGAAGGAATGAATAGAATGTATTTAATCTGAAATTGCTTTTGTGTGGATAGATTCATGACACCTATGAAAGTACCACCGTGAATTTTACATTTACATATGTCTATAAAACATCAAAAAAATCATTAATAAATAGAAGGAAGACCAGGAGAGTATAGGAAGGGGAACAGGAGGAAAGGGAAAGAGGAAGTACTGGGGACTAAAGTGGAGCAGGTTATATTCCATGCATGAATGATTATATCAAAATGAACCCCAAAATTATGTAAAATTATAATCCTCTTTAAAAACTGAAAAAATAATTATTTTTTATTGACACATAGTAATTGCACACATCTGGAGTGCAGTGTAACGTTTCAACACATACATCTAAATGTGATGATCAGATCAGGGTCATTGGCATATCTATCATCTCAGACATGTCTCAGTTCCTTATGTTAGAAACATCCTCAATCTTCTCTACTACCTATTCTGAAATGTTCCATTAATCATTGCAAACTGTAGTTATCCTCTTGTGCTGTGGAACAGTAGTAGTTATTCCTCCTATCCCACTCCATACCAGTGCCCCTCAGCCATCCTCTTTCAATGCCTCCCTCCACTGTACCCTTCCCTGGCAGAACCATATTTTTAATGGATTTTAGTAATGAAATGTTGCCTGCAAATAAACTGTTTAGATAACAAAATATAGCTCATATTCATAAGAAAATGAAATATTTTTGAGAGCAGAGAAATATCATGGTAAAATCTTAGCTCTTATTCTGAAAATCCGTTTCCATAAATTTCTCATTCCTCAATTTCAGCAAGAATAAAAATAAATGTGGTTTCCCTACATGGACAATTAGAATTCTCATTAGAGTCTAAATCAAATCAAGGTAGGAAGGAATTCCTTCGCCTTCGTTGCTATTTTTTCCTGCTCTCCTGTTGAATTTATGCTTTATCCTTTATCCTTCTGACCATTTATGAAATGTCTATTGTGCACCAGTTCTTGTCCTATCTCGTGGAAACTGCTGCAGTAGTTTATGGAATATGGTTGTGTATTTCATAAGTAGAAACTCCTGTCTGACACTCAGATGCTCCTTCATTAAAGTGATCATCTTTTATGATGAGTCATCAGCAAACTTCAGGTGACAGAAGCAACACAACCTGGATCTGAAGCCTCCCAGGAAGCTTGGAATCATGGTGTAGTCTTCATCACTAACCATCAGAGGTGAAATGGTCCCCTGCTTTTATATCCTGATACAGTTAAACACCATAGTTTCAGGAAACAAATGACCATTAATTCTGCTATATAAATACAAAGAGTTACTAATAAAAAATTATTAGATTTTTCTTGCCTAATGTGTGTGTGTGTGTGTGTGTGTGTGTGTGTATCCTGTATAGTTCATTGTTTAATATCAATTCCAGTTTTAATAATTTTCTGACTTTTTTATTTTCATTGCCCGGTGGGCAACATAGGAAAAACAAAGGTCCAAGAAATCACTGATGTTTGGCTGCTGACTCAACAATATCAATATCAATATTGGGAATTTCGATATCTTACCCTTTTTGCCAGTTTCCTCACCAGTAAAATGAGAATAATAGTGGTACCTATCACTTCAGATCATCATAGAGATTACAGCTCTGCAAGAATATATATTATTTCTTTTATACTTTTCACTGAATGATTGCTTATGAATCCATATATAAGGATGAAGCTAGTCAAACTAAGTGCCAGTACTGTAGAATCTCCCCAGTACGAAAAGAATGCTATGGGTTAGGTTTTCCCATTTTTCTTATATCCATTTCAACTCCCTTCAGTGAAGAATCTATAAATCAATTGCATGGATTTTTTTTTCTAGAGCCAATGAGCATGCTTCTCTGAAATAATATAAAAGTCCCTTTTGATCTTTTACTCAGATGAATCAGTGGTGAGTTCCAGACACATTTTATTTGTCACTTGAAAAAACTTTCCTAATACACAATTTCCTAATGGCACTTTTCATCTGGGCATTTCTCAAAGTGTAGATTAAGGGATTTAACATGGGAGTAATCATAGTATAGAATACAGCAACTGCTTTATCAATGGGTAAGGTGGTTGCAGGTCTCATGTACACAAATATGCAGGGCACAAAGAACAGGATGACCACTGTGATGTGGGAGACACAGGTGGACAGGGCTTTGTGCCTACTCTCCAGGCTGTGAGTCCTCAGGGAGCGTAGGATAGCCACATAGGAAACGAGCAGGAGGAGGAAGTTTAACAGGCAGATGAACCCACTGTTGGCGGCAACAAAGAGCCCCAGAGTGTGGGTGTCAGTGCAGACAAGATTGAGCAAAGGGTTCAGATCACACATAAAGTGATCAATGACATTAGGGCCACAGAAGGGTAGTCGGAAGATGAAGAGGATCTGGATGGTTGCATGGAGAAAGCCTCCCATCCATGCAACTCCCATGAGACGGCCACACACTCGCCGGTTCATGATGGTTGTATAGTGCAAGGGCTTGCAGATGGCCACATAGCGGTCATAGGCCATCACTGTAAGCAGAATTATTTCAGCACCTCCAAAGAAATGCTCCCCAAAGATTTGAGTCATGCATCCATTGAACAGAATGATCTTCTTTTCATGGAGTGAATCTACAATCAATTTAGGGGTACTGACAGAGGCATAGCAGGCATCAATAAACGAGAGATAGGCCAAGAAAAAGTACATAGGGGACTCCAACAACGGACTTACAGTGATGGTGATCACAATGAGCACATTTCCTACCACAGAGCTGATGTAGATAAGCAAAAATAGAGCAAATACAATTTTCTGCATCTTTGGGTTCTCTGTAAGTCCCAGTAGAACAAACTCTGTCACGTTGTTCCTTTTCTCCATTTATTTCATATGATGGCTAAATACGTTACCTGAAAAAATTATTAATGTAACCATGCATTTATCAAATTTCTCCATTATAATAAACAAAAAAATCTGAATTATGTTGAGCTGTGAACTCTTATGAAATTTTTATTTGATATGGAAAAATATATTCTAAATTCTTGAGGATTACCTAAATTTTCTCCTGGGTGAAGACTCTGTTAAGAGCATAGGTTTGAGGAAATTTTGTAATCACCAGGGTATGAGACATCTGTGTGCACTTAATCATCTGAGATGACTGAGATTCCAGCTTGAATCAGGAGGTCATATACCAGTGGTAGCCAAACCTTAAAAGGAAAGTAGATGATGGATCTTCATGAATGCAACCTCAAGAATTTTCTCTATATCTTGTGAAATGGGGGACCTCGGAAGTAATTGATGTTATAAATGGAAAGAAGAATTTGAAGGAAGGAAAATCTTGGATATTACACTCGTAAAGATGTTTGTGTGCCTTGGGTGAGGTGGTCCGAGGTTCAGTAAGGGAACAGAAGCCAGAGACAGGAGCCCATTAGCAGACTATTTAGAGTAGGTAAGGTAAGAAGAGAGCAGAGTTAATGGAGATATGAAGGATGTAAGGGCTCCAGTGGACAAATTCATAGTGTTTGTTGTTAAAATCTAACAACTGTGTAACAGCTGATAATTAAAATAATAACCTTTTATATCAATTGCTATATGCACCATTCCATTCAATAACTTTGACAACCCCTGTGGTTGGTATTGCTCTATTCATTTTGCGAATGAGGCAACAATCTCACATGTTAAATGTGATTGGATATATCAACAACGATATTATTACATAAATGTGCTGAACACTTCGCATGCTCTGTTTTTGTAGTCATTTGCTGGTTCCATCATCTCTATAATCACTTGTATACTTACTTCACATGATAGAAAATAGAAGCACACAAGTTAAAGATTCTGCCCAAAGTCAAGCAGCTTATGAAGGGCAAAGCCAAGGTTAGGTCTGAGGTTATTCTTATGTATTTATTTATTTTTTTACTTCAAATTCTTAACATCCCCTATAATATTATAATAATAATGTTGAGCTAGTTATCTCCTTTTGATATGATCAATGCAATTATGATTATTCATAAGACAACTCTAAAGGCAGGATAAAATAATCCCAATTACATTTGTGTGGAACATTTTCATTAGCGGGCACACACATGTTCGCACACACAACATCTTGCACTTATTAAGAAAAATGCAGGGCTGTGGTCAGGGAAGAGACTTTTAACCTCTCTCCTGGCTCTGTTCATCCCTTCTGTAATACCATTCCCAAATTCAGACTTTTCTTGAAAATATTGAAAAAGACTGCACAACAGTTGTAAGGATATTGGTTTTAGAACCCAAAGTCTAGATTAGAATCCTGGATCAGCTACACACAATTTATTTTATCCAGGTGCATATCTAGGCAACTTACATTTTTATTTCCTCACCTGTAAACATGGAACCTTACAGGTTCTCATGACAATGGATAGCAGGAACATAGGCAAATAGCCACCACGGTGCTGTGGACACTTATTGTACTTGAATTTACTATTGTGAGCATGCATATACCTAAGGTACAGGCAGAATCGACAGTAGAACAATAACACAGAAGAATATTAAACCACCCAATAGGCTCAGAAGGAATCATCTCCAATATTACTCTCAAAGAAGCCACAGAGACTAATATTATTCACAGCAGTTGACCCCAGGAAGGACCCTCTATTTTTATGCTTGGACTAAACAGCTGATGATGTATGCTATATAGTATTCATATTTAAGTGTTTTACATACATAAAATGTATTAAAATTTTGGGGTTTTTTCATAATTCATCTTGATTTATTAAGGAGATGTCTCAAGGCAAATGCATGATACCTGGTTTCAGAGAGCTGGATCCTACAAATTGCTTAATTATATAAGGTTCAAATTTTTTGACCTTAAATCATGTGAGTGATATTACCAATTACATTTCATATGAAGATAAAAGACTCTATTATTTTATTTGAAAATTATTGCAGAAATATGTATGGAAAGTAAGAATCTTATATAAGCATAAGTACCACTGAAAAACTTACCTTGGGCTTCTGAATGATTCTAATGGGAGTTTGGGAGTGATCAGATACCATCTAACCTCCTCTTGGAATAAATTTCAACTGGAAAGATAAGTCACACTTAGAAACTGCTCAGATAATTTGATATAATCACTATTAATAGAGCATCGTTGTCCATCTAAATCTTCTAGTCTAAAGCCTCAAAACATTTTCATGGAAAACCTTGTAATATTATGGAAAATTGATATTCTGTGCAAAACTGTCCCACAGGGCAAAAGGTATAAAGAGTAGAGGAGATACACTTAGATGAGTGACTCCACTCATGGTTAATCAGGATCTGGAGAGATTAACAACAAAATCTATTTTTTACCTTACACTGCATAGATATTTATAAAGGTTTTCACACAGATTCAGGGACCTTGTCTTAATATCTGTGACTTTTTCTCCCAGGAATTAATTAGGGCTTGATGAAAAGGCTTTGTCTTAGAAGTGTATATT
This sequence comes from Glaucomys volans, assembly GCA_020662805.1. Classification (NCBI taxonomy): domain Eukaryota; kingdom Metazoa; phylum Chordata; class Mammalia; order Rodentia; family Sciuridae; genus Glaucomys; species Glaucomys volans. Next base: position 109,586 of record JAJEJO010003793.1, on the reverse strand, counting down.
CTGGAAAGACCTGGACGTGTTGGGGTGGGGGGACTATTTTGAATGGGGAATTGTATCCCTGCCCTTGGTAGGGACACAGGTGAGCTCCTCTTCTCTGTGAGATGCTGGGTTGTTAAGATGCCTGAATGCCATGTGGATGTAAAGGTGGCATGATTCCAGCGTGAGAACCTTAGCTCTGATTTCCCTGTTGACCCACGTCACAGAAAGGAGCTTCTGTTTTCTTCTCAATATCAAACTTTTTCTGGAAATCTACCATTGATTGCTTGAAAGTCACATTCGTGAAGGCAGAAAATTAATGCCAGCTATTTTACAGTATTTTACTCCAAAAGCTGTTTTTCTTCCCTACCATCCTGATTGGTTGAGTTAGATAGATTTATCCAATAAAACCTGTGCACATTTAAATTGTATGAATGATCTTTTTACATACATATGCACTGTAAAATAATAACCACAAGCAAGCTCACCGTCCATCACTTTACAAGGTCAACATTGTGATTATTATTTTTTTTTTTTGGTAGTGAGAACTTCAGATTTACCCTCATAGCTTCACTGTATGATGAACTTACCCATCTTACAGGAGTCAAACTGTGTATTTTGCAGCCACCATCTCCCCAAATCCAATCCTACACCCCCTGGTTCTTGGGAACAACATTCTACTCTATTTCTCTGCGTTTGACATTTTTAGATTCCACGTATCAGTGAGAACTTACAGTCATTTATCTTTCTGGCTGGCTTCTTTCACTTGGCATGTCTTTCAGGTCCATACATGTTTCAAATGATAAGATTTCCTACTTTTTAAAGATTGAATGATAATCAGCTCTCTCTCTCTCCTCCCCAGCTCCACACACGCACACCTGTTCTTCATTCATTCATTCATCCATTGATGGACCATTAGGTTGACTTTGTGTCTATCATAAATAACATTGTCATGCACACAGGCCAAGAAGCATCTCTTTGAGATACTGACTTTATTTCATTGGCTATATATGCAAAGTTTGATTACTGGGTCATAAGTTAGTCACGTACAAAGAAGTAAAAGGAAATAAACTATCCTTTTTGAGTAATTTTCATATTGTTTTTCATAGTGGTTCTACAAATGAGGCTATTGGAAAAACTGCTGTTAAATGATAAGAAGACACCATAGACAGTTAAAAGAGCATCAGACTCCAAATCAGAGAAAACACTGACCTTTGACTTTTGGGGACTAGCTTATTTCACCTAGTCTGATAGTCTCCAGATCCATCCATTTACTGCTAATGTCATATAGTCGTTCTTCTTTATGGCTGAGTAATACTCCATTGTGTATACGTACCACAATTTCTTTATCCATTCATCCGTTGAAGGGCACCTAAGTTAGATCCATAGTGTAGCTAATGTGAATTGTGCTGCCATTAACACTGATGTGTCTGTATCACTGTAGTATGCTGATTTTAAATCTTTTAGATTTATACCAAAGAGTTGGATAGCTGGGTCAAATGGTGGTTCCATTCCTAGTTTTTTAAGGAGACTCCATCCTGCCTGCCTGAGTGGTTACGCTAATTTACAGTCCCACCATAAATGTATGATTGCATCTTTTCCCCACATCCTCACCAACATTTATTATTATTTGTATTCTTAATAATTGCCATCTGAATGGAGTGAGATGAAATTTCAATGTAGTTTGATTTGCATTTCCCTGATTGCTAGAGATATTGAACATTTTTATATATATTTGTTGACCATTTTTATTTCTTCTTTTGATAAGTATGTTTAATTATTGTGCCCTTTTGTTGATGATTAAGTTATTATTATTTGCTACTATTAACTTTTTGAGTTCTTTGTATATTCTGGATATAAATGCCCATCTGAGCAGTAAGTAGCAAAGATCTCCCATGCTGTAGGCTCTCTCTTCTCATTCTTAATTGTTCCCTTTGCTGTGAAAAAGCATTTTCATTTGATACCACCACATTGATTTTTGGTTTTGTTTCTTGCACTTTAGAACTCTTGTTAAGTTGGTTCCTTTGCCAACATCCTGGGGTTTTGGGACCTACCTTTTCTTCTAACAGCTGCAGAGTTTCTACGTCTTTGATCTACTTTGAGTTGAACTTTGTGCAGTGTGAGAAATACAAGCCAAATTTCATTCTTCTAAATATGAATTTCTAGCACCATTTGTATTAAAGGCTATTTTCTCCAACAATGTTTTTGGCAACTTTGTCTTATATCAGATAACTGTATTTATGTGGGTTTGTCTCTGTGACTTCTATTCTATTCCATTGGTCTTCATGTCTGTTTTGTTGCCAGTACTCTGCTGATTTTGTTACCATACCTCTGTAGGATAGGTTGAGATTCAGCACTGTGATCCTCCTGCTTTGCTCTTCTCGCTGAGGATTGATTTGGCTGTTCTGGGTCTCTTACTTTTCCAAATGAATTTCAGAAGGCTTTTTCTAGTTCTGTGAAGAATGTCATTGACATTTTGATGGGGATTCCACACTGAATCTGTAAAGCACTTTTGATGTATGGCCATTTTGACAATATTCATTCTGCCTATCCAAGAACATTGGAGATCTTTCTATCTTCTAAGATCTGCTTCAATTTCTTTCTTTAGTGTTCTATAGTTTTCATTATAGAAGTCCTTCACCTCTTTTAGTTAGATTGATTCTCAAGTATTTTAATTTTTCATGATTACTGTGAATGGGATAGTTTTCCTAATTGCTTTTTCAGCAGATTAATTGTTGGAGTATAGGAATATGATTGATTTATAAGTGTTGATCTTGTATCATGCTACTTTGTAAATTCATTTATGAGCTCTAGATGTCTTCTGGTGGAGTTTTTTTTTTTTTTTTGGATGTTCTAAGTATAGAATCATGTTATCAGCAAACAAATTTTCAGCTCTTCCTTTCCAGTACGTATCACTTTAATTTCCTTATCTTGACTAATTGCTCTGGCTAGAATTTCAAGGACAACGTTGAATAGGAGTGGTGAAAGCGGGCATCCTTGACTTGTTCCTGTTTTAGAGGAAATACTTTCCATTCTGCCTAAGGTATTTTTCTCCATATAGTATGATGTTGGCCTTGGGTTTGTCATAGCTAGGCTTTATAATGTTAAGATAAGTTTATCTCTAGTTTTTCTAGTGTTTTGAACATGAATGGGTGCTATACTTCGTCAAATTCTTTTTCTGCATCTATTGAGTGTGATTCTTGAGCTTAATCTTATTTATGTAGTGAATTACATTTATTGGAATTTGTATGTTGAACTAAACTTGCCTCTCTGGAATGAAACCCAGGGGTCATGGTGCACTATCTTTTTAATGTGGTTTTGTATGTGATTTGCTTATATTTCATTAAAAATTTTTGCATCTGTCTTCATTAAGTATATTCTGAAGTTTTCCTTTTTTGATACGTCTTTGTCTAGTTTGGGTATCAGGTGATACTAGTTTCATAGAATTAGTTTGGCAGTGTTCCCTCCTTTTCTATATCATGAAATAATTTGAGCAATATTGCTATTAGTTCCTCTTTAAAGATCTTGTGGAGCTTGGCTAAGAATCTGCCTGGTCCTAGGCTATTCTTTGTTGGAAGACTTTGGATAACTGCTTCAATTTCATTACTCAAGATTTCTCTGTTTAAGTTTTCTATATTTTCATTGTTCAATTAGGTAGGTCATATGTCTCTAGGAATTTGTCCATATCTTTAAGATTCTCTAGCTTAGTAGAGTATAAATTTTCAAAATAATTTCTGATTATCCTCTGAATTTCAGTAGTGTCTGCGGTAATATTTCCATTTTCATCTCTAACTTAGTTAATCTGAGTGTTCTCTCTTTTTCTTTTTAGTTTGGCTAAGGGCTTAACAACTTTGTTTATCTTTTCTCGATTTTTAGTTCTGATTTTAATTATTTCCTGCCTTCTACTGATTTTGGTTTTGGTTTGCTCTTCATTTTCCAGGATCTTGAGATGTAATGTTAGATTATTTATTTGGTGTCTTTCTATTCTTTTGTTGCATAAACTGAATTCTATAAAATTTCCTCTTAGAACTGTCTTCATACAATCCCAGAAATTTGATATGTTGTATTACTGTTCTCATTTATTTCTAAGATTTGTTTTTATTCCTCCCCTGATTTCTTTTGCTGTCCATTCATCATGAAAGTGTGCTATTTAATCTCCAGGTGTGAGAGTGGTTTCTATTTTTATCTTGTTGTTGATTTCTGATTTCATTTCATTTATGATCAGATAGAATGCAAGATATTATCCCTATCATTTTGTATTTGCTAGTATTTGTTTTGTGACCTAAAATATGGTCTATTTTAGAAAATGTTCCATGTGCTGGTAGGGAGAAAGTGAATTCAGTCATTGATGGATGGAAATATTCTATAGATGTCTGTTTGGTCTATATTATTAATTATTTTACTTATTTATTTTTATTGGTTCTTCTTAGTTATACATGACAGTAGAAGCTATTTTGATAAAATTGTGCCATCATGGAATACATCTTATTCTAATTAGGATTCCATTCTTGTAGGTGGACACAATGGTGGGAATCACTTAGCTATTTTCATGCTCATATAGGAAAATTATGTTAGATTTTTTCTAATGTCTTACCTATTTCTATCTCCATCCCTTCCCTTCATTCTCCTTTGTCTCTTTGACTGAACTTCTCTTCTTCCCCTCCCCGCTCCCTTGATTGTGGTTTAGCTTCACATTTGACCTTTGGTTTTGAGGAATTGGCTTATTTCACTTAGCACGATAGTCTCCAAATCCATCCATTTACTGGCAAATGTCATAAAGTCATTTTTCTTTATTGCTGAGTAATATTCCATTGTGTAAATACACCACAATTTCTTTATCCATTCATCTGTTTATGGGCAACTAGTTTGGCTACATAGTTTAGCTACTGTGAATTGTGCTGCTATAAACATTGATGTGTCTGCATCACTGTAGTGTGCTGATTTTAAATACTTTGGACATAGCCAAGGAGTGGGATAGCTGGGTCAAATGGTGGTTCAGTTCCTAGTTTTTTGAGGAATCTCCATACTGCTTTCCAGAGGGGTTACACCAATCCGCTATCTCACCAACAATGTGTGAGCATTCCCTTTTCCCAACATACTTGCCAAAATCTGTTGTTACTTATATTCTTTGTAGTTGCCATTCTAACTGGTTGAGATGAAATCTCAGTGTGGTTTGAAATTTGCATTTATCTAATTGCTAGAGATGTGCAACATTCTTTTATATATTTGTTGACCATTCATATTTCTTCTTTAGAAAAGGGTCTGTTCTCTTCCATTGCCCCTTTGCTGATTGGGTTATTGTTTTGGGTGTTAAGTTTTTTGAGTTCTTTGTATATTCTGGAGATTAATGCTCTATCTGAGGTACAGGTGGTAAAGACTTTTTTCCCGTTCTGTAGGCTCTTTCTTTATGCTCATGATTGTTTCCTTTGCTGTGAAGAAGCTTTTTAGTTTGATCCCATTCCATTCATTAATTTGGGGGTTTAAAAATGTAGTCTTATTAAGAATGTTAGTTCCTGAGTCAATACATTGAAATGCTGGGCCTAAATTTTCTTCTACATTTTCTAGTCTAATTCCCAGTTATTTGATCCACTTAGAGTTGATTTTTGTGCAAAGTCAGAGACAACTTTCATTCTATTACATATGGATTTCCAGTTTTCCCAGAACCATTTGGTGAAGAGGCCATCTTTTCTCCAGTGTAATTGTATTTTTTAGCTGCATAGAATCTTTACTTATTTCTGGATGATTTCTCTGATGTTAGCAGAGATGTATAAACATCCCCCATTCTTATTATATTGTGGTTTATTTCATTCTTAATATTTAGAAGAGTTTGTTTTATGTATGTAAATGCACCAGTGTTTGGGGAATAAGTATTTATAATCACTATATCTTGTTGTTGTATTATTCTCTTAAGTAGTATGAAGTGACCTTCATTATCTCTTTTGATTTATTTTGGCTTGAAATCCACTTTCTATACTAACATTGAATGTAAATTCTTTAAACTCTTCAATCAAAAGACACAAGTTGGAATATTGAATTAAATAACATTACCCAAATATATGCTGCCTGCAAGAGTCACCTCACAGACAGAAGCATCCACAGATGGAAAGTCAAATAATGGGAAAAGACGTGTCATGCAAATTTCACTTGTAAACAAGCAGGGGTAGCTATTCTCACATTGAGGTGACTTTTTAAAATAGGGATTATCTGTATATTTCTTTATGTGCCAATACCACACTGTTTAGATTACTGTAACCTTGTAGTATGTTCTGAAATAAGAATTTACAATATCTGAGGGTTATTTTTTCTTACTGAAGATTTCCTTGGCTATTCCTAGTTTTCTGTGGTTTCACATAATTTTTTTAAATTACTATGAAGAATGTCATTGGCATTTCTAGTGGGATTGCATTGAGTTTGTAGATCATGTGGGTATTATGAACATTTCAACTGTATAATTCTTGCAATCTATGAACATGTATTTTTGTGTTTGTCTTTGTCTTCTTTAATTTTTATCAGTATTTTGTAGTAGTGTACAAAACTTTCATATTTTATGTTTAGTATTAAGTAGGCTTTTTAGTATAGAGAACTAGACTTTCTTCACTTCCTTTACAAAAACTACTTGTTTGTGTATAAAAATGTGACTTTTTTAATCTTTACTTTGTATCCTACAACTCTACTGAATTGATGATGTTTTAGTTCTCACAACTTTTTTTTCTTATGGTGGTGATGTTGAATCCATAGGGGTTTCAATGTATATAATCATATCCTTTGCAAACTGAGGTGATTTTAGTTCTTTCTTTAATATTTGGATGTCTTTTAATTTTTTGTTCTTTAATTTTTCTAATATTTCCTGTGCTGTGTTGAACAAAAGAGAAATAATGGGCATCTTTGAATTATAGGAGGTCTAAAGGGAAAGCTGTTAATTTGACCTTGTTGATTATACTGTTAGCTCGAGGCTTTTCATATATGACATTTATTGTTTGAAGTAGATTCTTTCCTAAATATATGGTTGAGAGATCTTTCCCCTCATGATTGGCATTTCATCAGGTGCTTTTCCTGTGCCTATTGCGATGATTTTTTTTTTCGGTTAAAGTATATCACATTGATTGACACTCTTATGTTGATCTATCCTGCATCTCAGGGATAAATCCCACTTGATCAAGGTGCACAGTCCTTCTAATGTTCTGTTTAATTTCATTTATTATTTCCTGAGGATTTCACATTTGTGTTCATCCGGAATATCAGTCTGTAGTTTTATTTTCTCATGGTGTCATTATCTGGATTTGGTATCAGGTAATGCTGGCCTCAGAGAATGAATTTGGGAATGTTCTTATTTATTTAAAGAATTCAAGAAGGATTGGTTTTAGTTTTTGTTACATGTTTGTTAGAACATGTGAAGATATAGAGTCCTGGGATATTTTTTGATGGGAGATTTTCAATTATTTGTCAATGTCCTTATTCATTATTGGCCCATTCAAGATTTTTTTTCTTCTTGATTGAGTCTTGTCAGGTTGTTCAGTTCTAGGAATTTATCCCTTTATTCTAGGTTCTCAAATTTATTGATGTATAATTGTTTATGGAAATCTGAGTCCTTGTTTTTTGGTCTTCATTAAAATGTCTAACTTTTCATATCCCATTTTATTTATTTGAGTATTCCCTCTTTTTTCCCACTTGCATATCTAAGGGTTTGCTCACTGCCTTGCAAAATCCTAACTCTTAGCTTTTTGGTCATTCATTTTTGTTTTCCCCATCTCTATTTTATTTATTTCTGCTCTAATCTTTGTTATTGCTTATCTGCTCTGACTTCAGACTTAGTTCATTTCCCCTTTCCTAGTTCATTCAGGTGTGAAGTTAGGTTGTATGAGATATTTCTTTATTTTTTTTCTTGGTATCGATATCTACCACTGTAAACACTCTCCTAGTACTACTTTCCTGTGCCCCATGAGTGGGGTGTGTGTGTGTGTGTGTGTGTGTGTGCGCGCGCACGCATGCACATTTTGATGGGGAGGTCAGGGTACATTTAAAATTCCCCTTTGACCTCCTCTTGGACCCAATAGTTGTTGAAGAATTGGGTGGGGTTTATTTTCAAATTTTCATGCATTTTTAGACAAAAATAAGAAATATATTTCTTAAGTTCTGGAGGCTGGAAAGTTCAAATTAAGGGACCACATATAGTGAGGACCTTCTTGAAAGGCAAGAGGTCAAGCTGATAGTCCTAAGCCCCTCTACAATCAACCTTATTCCATTCATGGGTAAAGCCCTCCTGACTCAGATACCTCCAGTCAGGTCCCACTCCCAACACTGTCGTACTGGGGACAAAACCTCCAACAGATTTTAGCTAGTGATTTCCTATTACATCCAATAAAGGTCAAAAAAGATATTTGCTATGATTTTGATACTTTTAAATTTGTCAAGGTTTATTTTGTGATATAGTATGTCATCTATCATGAAGAATGATTCATTTGTACTTGAGTAAAAATTTATAGTCTTCTGAGACAGGAAGATTGCAAGTTCAGGGCTAGCCTCAGCAACTTACTTAGTGATACCCTTTCTCAAAAAAATTTTTTAAAGTGAAGGGGGTGTGTTTGGGATGTATCTTGGTGGCAAAGTGCCCCTGGTCCAATCTCTAGTAAAGCAAACAAAAAAATCAAACAGGGGTTGGGGATATAGCTCAGTTGGTAGAGTGTTTGCCTCACAAGTACAAGGCCATGGGTTCAATCCCCAGCACCGAAAAAAAAAAAAAAAAAAAAAACATGAGTTTTGCTGGGCACGGTGGCGCATGCCTATAATCCCAGCACTTGGGAGACTGAGGCAGGAGGATCGTGGATTCAAAGCCAGCCTCAGCAACTTAGCAAGGCCCTAAACAACTCAGTGAAACCCTGTCTCTAAATAAAATACAAAATAGGGATGGGGATTTGGCTCAGTGGTTGAGTGCCCCTGGGTTCAATCCCCAGTACCAAAAAAAAAAAAAGAAAAAATCAACAGGTATAGTCTTCTGCCATTTGGTAAAAAGTAATAAATATGTCTGTTGAGTCCATTTGGTTTAAAGCATTGTTCAAATTAACTATTTTGATTGAAATTTGTATCCACATTGAAAGTATAGAATTGAACCCTCCTAATCTTATTGTATTGCAGCCAGTTTTTCTCTGTATATCTGTTAATATTTACTTTATGCATTCAGGCGTTCTTGTATTTTTGTAACATAAATAGAAAAAAGGAAATAAATGAAAAAAATAGGATCAGTGAATACAAAAAAAAATAATAATAACCAAATGACAAAAGTAAGTCCTTATCAATGTGACTTCAAATGTAGGTGGATTGAACTCTCCAGTGAAAAAACAGAGAGTGGCTGAGTAGATTCTTTAAAAAATAATAGCTTTCTATTCTGTCTACAGGACATGCACTGGCTGAAATCATTGATATGAATAAAGATATTTTATGCAAATTGTAAGAAAAAGAAACCAAAGATGGCTACAGCTACATGACTCAAAGTATACTTTATGTCAAAAACTGATCTAGAGACAAAGATGATCATTATATATAATGATGGAAGACTAAATTCAATAGAAATATATAATAATTACAAAAATCACATAATTTCTTAAATTTCTGCCAACTTTCTCTCTCTTCTCCTTGAAGTCTCATAATGCATGTATTAGTCCATTTGATGGTGTCCTGGAACTATTATAGGCTTTCTTACTGCTTTTTATTCTTTTCTTAATTTTTTAATTGAAAATAGAATTGAATATATTTATTGTGCAGAAAATGATGGTTGAAAATATATATATGTGTGTATGACTTATATATACATACTTCATGGAATGGCAAAATACAGCTAATTATGCATACTTTCACATAATTATCATTTTTGTGGTGACACTTAAAATTCATTTTCTTAGCATTCTAAAGAACACATGTAATGTTATTAACTATGGTTGCCGGTAGTGCAATAAAGCCCTTGAACTTATTCCTCTGATCTAACTGAAATTTTATATCCTTTGACCAATAGCTCCCCAACTCTCCCTGAGCCTCTAGTCACCATATTTCTATCCTATGCTGCTATGAGTGTGACTTTTTTAGATTTCCCATATAAGGGAAACCATGCAGTGTTTGTCTTTTGTGCCTAGTTTTATTTTCTTATTTCTTGGTTTAAAAACACCATGTTTATGGCTGAGCTTCTGTGAGAAACCATGCTGTGTGTTTCAATGTCTGTGTGCTTTCTACTGTGCAGTCTTTGGTTGTATGTTGGTGAATTTGATACAAGTGGGGTTTTCAATTGCCTGAAGCATTTTAGCTTTTTTTGTTTGAGTAATTTCCTGATAATGGAGAGTGACATTGAAAGCCTATAGTGCCCTTGGACATACCTTTGGAAAAGTGCAGCTGATTGGCTTGAGTTTAAAACAGGCTAGACTACAAATGCATGTGGAGCTCGTACACAGGTACCTTGTGCACTGTTCACCAAACTTATCTGTCTTCCAAGCACCACCCTGACTTTTTCACCCAGACCTTGGAGAAGATCTTTAGGCTTTAACTTGATTATTACTTCTTAAGAAGATCTTCTTTGAACACTCTCATTTTCACCCAAGGTAGACCTTGTCCCATTGCATGGACATAGAGCACCTTGTCTTTTGTTAAAGAGCTTACCACTCTTTTGTTTTATTTATTTGTTATTTTTTGCAGTGCTGGGGATTGAACCCAGGACCTCATGCTTACCAGGCAAGCATCCTACCACTAAGCTACACCTCCAGCCCAGCTACTCTTTTGTTTTAAATAGTTGAATTTTTGCATCATGAGTTCAGAGACACTATCTGGGCTTTGATGGCAGACCTTTTAAATTTAAATATTAGTTCTTCTCCTTACACACTTTTAATATTTGGTAAATGAAACTTAGAGTGCCTCAGTCTCCTTATCTGTGAAATAGGAATGATAGTACCTATCATAGAGGGTACCACATGTAATGTGCTTAAAAAAGTGCTTGATATACTATACTGAATAGTTTTCATCACTGTTACAAAATGACACTGTGCCTACTACATTTTAAAGCTTAAAGAACCATTTGCTAAAAAAGAAAAAACATAAATCACTCAGATTCTGACTGCAGCCTGATGATTACTCCATTCTCTCAGATGAATTCAAACTTTTATCAAAAAGGTCTTTCACTCACAGAGAGACAGAAGAAGAATGGGATAAGTGATTGACCTTTTGGTAAAGGCTCCTAAAAATTGCTGTTCCCTTGGGGAAATAGCGTCAGGGGAGTTGCCCACTTGTATAAAACTCATGTACCTAAACTGTGAGAACTGAACAACCTTAAAAGGCAAGGAAGTGACAATTTCTGGGCTGAACTTATCTCAAAGGTACGCCTCTACCAGGCAGTCTGCAGAGAATAGCTTTGGGAGAAGGAAACATGAGTCTCAAATGCTAAAATACGTAGCTCTGCACCAGGCAATGATGCTTGAAAAAACAGTTGTAAGAACCAGTTTCAGGAGATTTCTCATTCGGGGGACTTTTTGTTAGTTCCTGGTGTTAGATAATTGGATTTGCTTTCCCAGCTTTGGAAATGACCACCTAGTTCTTAGGGCAAAAACCAAGGCTGTGAGCTCAAGTTCTATATAAAAAGTATGAAAACTCTAAGATTTCTTGAAATCTTAGAGTTTCCATAGAAAAGGGAATGGACCAGACCTGGTGAAACCATGCCACCCCCTTCAAAATCCAGATTCCACTTAAACATAAAGTCAGTGTGTCTGGTTTATTATCAGAACAAGTTGAGGCCAGATTGAGAAGTTCCAGATGTGCAGGATGGGGACAACCATTGGTAAGTAGGAGAGCAGTAATTTTCTTTTATATTTTCTTTCAGGTTTTTCTTTTCTGGAAATGCTGATTTTATTTTTCACAGTAAATTAACATGACCACTATTCTGCACACACTTCTCAATGAAGCAAATTCTAATACAGTCTATTTTAAATACTATTTTGGGGTCTGCAAAGAACCAACTGATGAAAAGTTAGCAGTTCATAACTCTAATATTAAGTTGTGCAAAAAAACAAACCCCTTTTCCTTACTAGTTTTCATCTATAAAACCAGAACAATCTATGACATTTATACACCAGTGATTTTTTTCTGATGCTAATCCTAAAAGCCACAATTAGCAAGTGACTTAGATAAAATCTTTAGATTGATTTAATTTTTTTAGTTGTGGATGGACACAATACCTTTATTTTAATTGTTTATTTTATGTGGTGAGGATCAAACCCAGTGTCTCACACATGCTAGGCAAACACTCTACCACTGAGCCACAACCCCAGCCCCCAAATTCTGGATTTCAAGTGGACACTTCTTTGAAAGTTTACAACACTTCTACATAAAAATGCATCTTCTCTACACGACTTCATGGCCATCTTTCTCTTCTTGTTGCTCATTCTCTTTCCTCCTCCCTTTGCTCCACCTTTTCCTTCTCCTTCCTCTCTCTTATTCCCCTTCCTCTGTTCTCTCCACTCCTTCCTCACTTATCTTCCTTCTTTCTACATACCCTTTCTTGCACTCTCTTAAAATGTCTTGTGACTTATAATATCCACATCCCCATAGATACAGAGATGAATCTACAGCATTTATCCCAATAGTGATCTAGGCTTAATATTTTCTGGAAATCTCCACACTCAGTCATAAAATTCAAATTTGGAAGGATTGTATCTTCTATGTTTTGGCAGACGGCTTTAGCAAATAAATTAATGAAATGAATGAGCAATAACTCCTACAAAATGAGGAAACAAAATGAACAATAATTAAATTTCTATGTTAAGGATACTTTTCCTTCTTTCTCTTTTTATTCATTTTATTCTTTATTTTTGACATGTGTCCTTATCTCTCTTGTTCCCTTCACTTGGTCAGCTATGTTTTTGGATTCTTTGCCTTTTGAAAATGTTTAGTGACAATTTTTAGTTTTATTTAGGGATACTTCCATGTGAACAGTAATTCATACAACAACAGTAGCATTACATTGAAAGTGATTTTAATCTTTATAATAGTCCTAAATGCAGGTAAAGTACACTTACCTCTAGATTAATAGATAAAACACAAAGCACAGAGGTATAAAGTAAATAATGTTGTTAGCAACGGTTAGATTCCGCACTCCAAACTGTCTTTGAATTTTAAGGTTATTTCTCTTTCTTTGACTTTGATGTCTTTCTATTTTCTTCCTCTCATTTTCTCTCTTCCATTTTAATTCCTCTTTTCTTCTTCTCCTTCTCTCAGTAAATGTTTTATGAATGTTTACATTTTAGCCAGCACTAAGAATACCAAAAAATGAGTTTAATCGTAGTGAGGGAGGACTTTCGCCTTCAAAGACTCATAGTTTGAACTCAGACAGAAGAGCATTTACCACAGAGGACATTTGCCACAACTCCTGGGATTGGACAAACACAGCAGTACCATTTGAAGTTCTGAAGAAGCTGAGAAGTTTCTGGATGGCAAAGTAGGAAACAGGATAACTCATGAAGGATCTACGTGTGCCCCTCAGTTGTTTTTGTAGGACTTAAATTTAGTATGACAATTTTTTCTGGTATGTCCACCCTCTCGTGTAAAACCACATCATTGAATGGCTCTTGAAACATGATGCATAGTATTTTTATTTTCTCATTGTAAAAAATACACAATATTTTTTACTACAGAAGATTGAAAACACATCAGGAAAGCATAAAGAACAAAATAAATACACCTACATGATCACTGGTAGAATATAAAGAAATGGTTAACATGGTTTTGTGCCTGTTTTTCCTATGTGATAGACTAAGTGATAGAAAAAATAAGGCAGCTGTGGACTTATTTATTCACTAGGTAAAAAATCTTTTTATTGAGAAAGAATATGGCTTTCTTGTTTTCAGGATAGACACCTGCAACATAAACTGAATTCGTGGTGAGGATGAATAATGTGACAGAGTTCATCCTCTTGGGTTTGACCCCAAACGTGGAGCTTCAGAAAGTTTCATTTGTTGTCTTTTTAACTGTCTACTTGGTCACCTTGGCAGGAAACCTGCTCATCATGGTTACCATCAGCACCAGCAGGGCCCTTGGATCCCCCATGTACTTCTTCCTGACTTACCTATCCCTTATAGATGGCTGCTGTTCTTCATCTATGACTCCTAAAATGCTAGCTGACTCTCTTTCTGTGAACAAAACCATCTCTTTTTGTGGATGCATGGCACAAGTCTTTGCTGAGCATCTCTTTGGAGCCGCTGAAATTATTCTTCTCACAGTGATGGCCTATGACCGCTATGTAGCCATCTGTAAACCCCTGCACTACAGGGTCATCATGAACCACCAGGTGTGTAGCCTCCTGGTGGGGGTGGCCTGGGCGGGAGGTTTTGTCCACGCCACCATTCAGATCCTCTTCACGGTCTGGCTACCTTTCTGCGGCCCTAACATCATAGACCACTTTATGTGTGACTTGAATCCTTTGTTGAAACTTGTCTGCATGGACACCCATATTCTCGGGCTCTTTGTTGCTGCCAACAGTGGGTTCATCTGCCTGTTAAACTTCCTCCTCTTGATAGTCTCTTATGCCATCATCCTACATACTCTGAAGTCTCACAGCTTGGAGGGAAGGCGTAAAGCCCTCTCCACCTGTGTCTCTCACATCACCGTGGTTATCTTATTCTTTGTGCCCTGCATATTTGTGTATCTGCGCCCTGTGACCACCTTCCCCATTGACAAAGCTGTGGCTGTGTTTTATACCATGATAACTCCTATGTTAAACCCTTTAATCTACACTCTCAGGAATGCAGAGGTGAAAAATGCTATGAAGAAACTCTGGGGCAAAAGTTAATTTTAAAGGATGAAATGAATGTACATCATGCACAACCATAGAAATGAAAATTTGTACTGCATGTGTGTACAATGAATCAAAATGAAGTCTGTAAAAATAAAAAAAATTTAAAAAAGAAAAATAAATAAATAAATATTGTTGGCAATCAAAAAAATGTTCATTTTAGTGAAGAAACAATCACAAAATGTAAAATTATTTTATTCTTCAATTATTGAAGAAAAAAGCCTCAAATATTTAAGATTATAAGTTATGTGATGAATATATCAAAGGATGATATTGTTAGTATATAAGTCTTTTGAGTAAAGGCTTAGGCACTACATCATTTTTTGTTATAAAAATATTCCATTCAGGTTACTTTATTGCCTATAATCAAACTTTTGTGTCAGAGTTAGTTAAAATTCTTGTTGAAGTGCGCGTTTCCAGGATATAGCTCTAGAAATATAGTAGGATTATTATTGGACAGGCTATATGCATTTCAAATAAATTATCCAGAAGATTTTAAACAAGGGATCTATGTACATATTTTGAGCTATATTGGTATAAATTATGCTTCATCCTTATTGTGTTAATGAATCACCTTACTAAAAGTTCCTGGAAATTATCTTTCATTGTAGAAATTATGACAATTACGAACTCTCAATTCTTCATAAATCATGCAGTGCACACTCACTGCTTTTGTGATTCACAGTAAAAATCCAATGCATAATCCTTGTGAAGCTCTTCACACTAACACTCAAGAGTTCTCAGCTGTTATGAGTGTTCTTTATTAGCAAGGTCTCTGAAACTAAAATAGAACCTCGCTTATCTATTTTTTTTTTAACTTTTGAAGGCATGCTCCATACATAATTTCATAATTACTTTGAGCTGACTGGTATTGCAGGAATTTTAGGGGCTGGCTCTGCCATTGCCATTCTGCTTCCTCAGGGTTTTCTGACCTCCTTTGGTCCTGTACCTTTGTCCTTGGGGCAAATCCACTTATGGGTTTGATTTGCCTCTGACAGGCCTGGTTTGAAGGAATCAAGGAGTGATTTTGTTGTGAATCTGTGTCGATAATCAGGCAACCAGAATATGAAAAGATGTGAATGAAGTGAGACATTTGTTCAGGGAAGGTCATGTGGCACAGAGATAAGAGCCAGCTTGAGTCAGATTCCCTGAGTTCAGATGTGACCTGGACAAACCACTTAATCAATGTATTTCACATTTTCTTCATCTGTGGAAATAGTTCCTCTCTCACAGATTTGCAGGGTCAATTAAATGAGTTAATATTTGTTAAGGGCTTATTATCAAAGTCAGACACATAGTAAATACTATGAAAGTAGTTTTTAAGGGAAAAAAAAATCATTGACTGATGCTGACCCAATGTTCAGTTGGGCAGATTTTACCTTATATATTTTTTAGAAATAGAAGAATGTTCAATATGTCTATATCAGACCCTCTGTGGATCTTGCCCTGGTCCCTTTCTCCTTAGGTAAAAAAGATATCTTCTTTTTTTTATTAATTCTTTTTATTGTTATATACCACAATAGGATTCATTTTGACTTCTTTTATGACCATTACCATGCCATATAGCTTTCCCCTATAACTTTAGGCAAGGAAATTATTAATTCATAGCACCATTATTTGGTATCTGGGAATCCTATTGGAGTTTTGGATGATGTGGAAGAATTTGGGGTAGAAAGGAAATAAAACTAGGTTTGGGGTCTCTTTCACTAGTTTATGTATCATTAAGTGTATTTCAAAATCTCTCAAGGTTTATTTTAATCTTAGTTCACACTATGTATAATTAAAAGTTAGTACATATTCCACAGAGTTATTTTTAATCAAGCCTTGGATGAGACATTGCATACAAAGTATAAAGGACAGTGCTTGTCACTCAGTGGGCATGTAATAAATACCATAATCTTCATTGTTTCCCTCTCTCCTTCATCAGTGTCTCATTTTCATCTGCCTTTTGTAAAGAGAATTTCATGATTGATGTTTATTTTTATCTCTATGTAGACACTATATTAGGAGACCATGAAGAACCTTATGAATTCTGAGATTAACTCCAATATGTATAAGATGAACTGTGCACAATCCACCTTTAAAAAAAGCTGCACATCAAAAAATTAAAATCAAATTAAGGAAGACCTGGAAGTTTAGTAGAGATCAAATTTATTAGACTCTAAACATAAGTGAGATCATATGGTAGTTGATTTTCTGTTCCTGGCTTATTTCATTAATTATAATGATCTCTGATTCCATTCATATTGTTGTAAATGACAAGAGTTCATTATTTTTTACTACAGAATAATATTCCATTGTGTATATGTACCACATTTTCTTTAATCATTCACTGTTTGATGGACACTTAAGTTGCTGCCATTTCTTGGCTATTATAACATAGTGCTGCTGTGAACATGGCAGAGCTGATAGCTCTTCAACATACTAATTTAATTTCCTTGTATAGATACTCAGCAGCAGAATTGCTGGATCATGTTGTAATTCTATTTTTGAATTTTCAAGGAACCTGCTGATTTCCACAGTGGCTGTTATTACTTTACATTCCTACCAGTGGTGTTCAAGGGTTCCCTTTGCTCCACTTCTGGGCTAGCACAGAATCTCATAGAAGTTGAGTAAAATGATGTTTTTCAGAGGCCAGGAGTAGAGGAGGTGAGTTAGGGAAAGGGTGATTGATGAGTAGTAAGTTTTATGAAGTTGCAGTGTGCGATTCTACAGTAAAGGGACTATATCATAATAATGTACTATACATTTTAAAAAGGTTTGTGAAAGTATTCACCAAAGAATGATAAATATTTGAAGATATAAAGGTTTGCCTGATTTAAACATTGTACAATGTATATATATATATATATATAAACATTATATGGCATCACATTAATATGTATAATTTTAATTATAATTTTAATTTTTATGTATCCATTAAAAATAAATTTAAAAAGAAAATAGCTAAAATATGGAAAATAGGAAGCTGTTTTACCATAACCAAAAATTACAGTAAAACCTAGTATTATTTACTCCTATGTGACTCATGTTACAAATCATTATCTTATTTAATTCCCCACAACAGCCTTCTGAAATATGTAAGTTTTTTTTTCCCCTGATTTTCAAAATAATTAACCAAAGCTTGGAAAATTAAAATAAGTTCCTCTAGGTCACAAAAGTAGCAAATACCTGAGGTGGGATTTGAACCTGTGTAACTTTGTTTCAAGACCTGCACTCTTAAATACTGCCGTGTACACCATAGCAATGGCACTTACCTGAGTAGGGAGACACTCCACCTGAGGGGTGTGGGCAATACATGCATGAACACACACAACAGGGATACACCCAGAGTGAAACAACCTTGAAAAAGTGACACAGGTGATAAGATAGAGAGCAACTCAGCAGGCAGAAATGCCACTTTATGTTGGGTGTGGAAAGAAGATTCCAGAACAAGAATTTACAGTGTTAATCCAACCATGTTAGGAATGAGAGTCAATGAGACAAAGGCCTGAGAAAAACCACTGGCAAGGAGTTTCTGTATGCCGGAGGGGAGTTTTATCCAACCTGGATGAATGCCATTACTCTCTTCCAACTCTGAAATCCCCAACAGACCTTAACCTTACAATAGTTGGCTCAGTTCCAATTAAAATCAGGGTAAAACATGTATTCAAGCAACCATCCTGCTCCCTGCACCCGGAAGACTTTGGGTGCACTTCCTAGCAATTGCTTTTTGATGAACTCTGGTGTTGTTGACATTGACCTCTACTTTCTTTCATCCTTTTTATTTTTGTTTTTTTTATTTTTTGGTACCAGGCATTGAACCCAGAGGCCCTTAATCACTGAGCCACATCTTCAGTTTTTTTTTATATTTTTTGTAGAGATAGGGTCTCACTAAGTTGCTTAGGACCTTGGTAAGTTGCTGAGGCTGGCTTGAATTCACGATCCTCCTGCCTCAGCCTCTCAAGCTGCTGGAATTACCACCCTGCCCAGCTAATCTCTACTTTCCTTCTGCATTAACTTCTTTTATTTTAATTCATATTTTTCCCTTGTAAAAGCATTGCCTTAGAAACTATGCTGATCAGAAGAAGAGAGATTAGGGGCTGTAGTGCAGTGGTACTTGCCAACACCTGGAGGCACTGGGTTCAATTCTCAGCACCATATAAAAATAAATAAATGAAAGGTATTAAGAAGAGGAAGGGAAAAATCTGTTTAACCAGATTGACAGGAAATTGTAATTAGCGTGCCCATGTCCTAGCAGATGTGGAGCAATTGCTGTCAGCTCTCAAGTGTTGCTCCCTCCCTTGTTCACTGTGCTCCTGCTACAGTGGCCTCATGCTAGACCTCAGCCCCAGCTCTTCCTGATTCCCCAGCTGCTCCTCTTCTAGACCTGTAGCCAGCTGGATCTGTGCTCTGGCTCAGTCTGAAGTTGAGGGGTCTCCACTGGCCCATGCAAAGCCATTCTCTGTCTGAGTCACCTCCTACCCCATCACTCTAACATTTTCTCAATCGCATTTTCACACCCCTATTTGCTTTTTGTTCCTTTGTCCCAATTACCAGGTGAGTTCTGTCCAAGGGGAGACCTCGACTGTTTTGTTCACTCCTGAATTTCCAGCACCTAGAATAAACATGGTACAGAATAAATGCCTGATAAATATTTACTGAATTCATAGTCATCATCACCCTTTAACTCTTTTAAGAGTAAATATATTTTTATAAGGGATTCTCGGTGACTAGAATCTTTCTGAAATTGGTGACTTCCCATTCTTGGTGACATGAGGACTCTGGGATCAGCTTATTATATCAGCCAGGGTTCTTACTGATGACATGGAATCGTTGGTACCTAGTTAAAGTATAAGAGATTTATAATGTGCAGCTGCAAAGCCTAAAGAATCTTTGGAAGGCTGAGAGTCACAGAGTGGTGAACAGACAGGGATCGTTTGCAGAAGCACATCTGCTGGGATAGGCAGGTGCTCAAGTGCTGACACCAGAACCACTTGGCCACTGGCAAACTCAAAGGTGCTGCTGCTTCTCTGACCCCAGAACCACTCAGACACTATTGTCAGAGTAGAACCCAGCCTCAGACAACAAGTTTCCAATTCACACACTTCACAGATGCTCCCACACTTCACACACACTCTTCACAGTTGGCAGGACCCAAGTCACATGTCTACACCCAAAGAGCAGGGGATGGAGAAAGGTAGTTCTTGGGATTTTATAGATTAACTTTTTGGAAACTAATGACATGTTCAGGATGCACATGTTCCTGACTGTCACTATCACTGGGGATGGGCTCTAATAGAAGGGTTTTATTTATCCCATTAAGAGATGTTTATTTTTACTGTAAGGGGAGGGTACCCAGGTCGATGACCTTCACATAGAAAGAAAGTCAGAAATAAAGGACTGTGAGGAAGATAGAAAGTAGGAACATTAATGATACTGGAGACAGTTATTCAAATATTTAATTTTTACCAAGTACCTGCCATCCTGGTTATTGTGGTTAGTGTTGAAATAGAAACACAAATGAATGAAACAGGGACCCACATAGTATATAGCATGTGACTTGATTGAAAATCTAAAGTAGCTCCTCTGACTTGATTCTGATTTTATCTTTACTAATGGAAGATTTCCTAAATTTTAAAAAATGTTTCCCTTACATTCATCATTGACTCTTATCATTTAAAACACTATGTTTTTATAATTTATAAACTTAAGACATAACAATAATATTTTAATATACATGGTGAAGAGATTACAACTAAGCATTTGTGTGTGTGTGTGTGTGTGTGTGTGTGTGTGTGTGTGTAGTAATGGGGATTGAATGCAGAGTCTTGTATATGCCAGGCAAGTGCTCTACCACTGAGCTACATTCCCATTCCCTGATAACCCACTTCCACTACTACAGCATAATATTAACCCTTTTTATAACCTATAACCTATATTAACCCTCTTAAAGGTCTCACTTCTCAACTCTTTATTTTTAACACATGAAAGTTTGGGGACACATTCCAATGACAGCATAAGCCTTTTTACAAATGATTGATCTGCAATGAAGCATCAATATGATTGGAACTTTGTAGTTTACATTAGGGTTTACTCTTGTTATATGAGCTTGGAAAAATGTGTAATGGCACAAATCCACTCTTATAGTACCAGAGAGCTGAACTAAAGTTTCACTGAACTAAAAGTCTTGTACACCTCATCTGTTCATTTCTCCCTCCAACCGGTGACAACTACTGGTCTTCCTACTTTCTCCAGTTTTCCCATTTGTACACTGTCAGGTAGTTGGAAACACATAATATGTAGTTTTTTCACACTGGCATTTTTCACTTGGCAATGTATATTTAACTTTCATTTATTTCTTTTCATGGTTCAGTAGCTCAATTTATTTTGAGTAATGAAAAAAATTCATTGTTCTTGATGTACCATTTTATTTATTCATTCACCTACTGAGAGGAATCCTAGTTTTTTCTAAGTGTTAGTAATTATGAATAAGCTGTTATAAACACATGCACATATGTGGGCATAATTTTTCAGCTCACTTGGATAATCACTATGGAGCCCAATTGTTTGATTTTATGATAGAAATATGTTTAGCTATATAAGAAACTGTTAAACTGTCTTCCAAAGTCACAGACATTTTTATCTATTCTGTGGTCTACTCTGTATTCTCTTATATTTCAACTGTCTTCATTGTATAACTTTTTATTATCATCTTGAAGTTAGGAAGTGCTAGTGATCTAAATTTGTCCTTTTTTAGAATTTTGTTATGTGTTCAGAGTCTTTGCCTTGACATATAAACTTTATAGTTTGTCAGTATCCTGAAATCATTTTGCAAGACTCTGATTACAGTTGCATTGGATGAAAAGATCGAACTGTGAAGAATGGACATTGTTGAGTGTTTCTATCCTTGAACTTGAAACTTATCTTCACTAATGTAGTTATTCAATTTGTTCATCAGCACTTTGTAGCTTTTCTTATCTAAATTTTGTAGTTATTTGTTCTATATACACATAAACATATTATTCTGGAGTGCTAAAGTAAATGATATTGTTTTAAACTTCAAATTCCACTTGTTCATTTCTGGTATATATAGAAAGTGACTGACTTTTGAACATTAAACATGTATCCTACAGCTCTGTTGTAATCATTTATTAGCCCCAGATATTTGTAGATTTTTCTTAGGTTTTTGCATAGATAATAAAATCATCAAGAAAGACATTTTTATTTCTTCCTATCAACATATCTTCACTCTTTTTTTCTTGTCTTATTGCATTGGCTAGGGCTTCCAATATGAAGTTAAAAAGCAGTGGTGATGGGCTGGGATATAGCTCAGTTGGTAGAGTGCCTGCCTCGTGACCATAAGGCCTTGGGTTCAATCCCCAGCACCGCCAAAAAAAAAAAAAAAAAAAAAAAAAAAAAACCAGCAGTGAGAGGGAACTTCTTAGCCTTATCTATGATCCTAGTAGGGAAGCATCTAGATTATCACCATTAAGGATGATATCAGCTTTAGGATGCTTATTCTTTATTAAATTTAGAACATTTCCTTACTGAGAGCTTATGCAATGAAGGAGTGTTGTGTTTTTTTAAGTGATTTTTTAATTTTTTTAAATTTGTTCTAATTAATTTATACATGACTGTAGAATGCATTATGACACTTTGTACACAAATAGAGCTCAACTTCTCATTCCTCTAGCTGCACATGATGCAGAGTCACACAAGTAGTGTAATCACACATGCATATAGAATAATAATGCCTGTCTCATTCTACCATCCTTCCCATCCTCACAACCCCTCTCTTCCTCTCACTCACTCCCCTGTTCACAATCCAAAGGGCCTTCATTCTTCCCTACCCAACCCCTACTATGGATAAGCATCTACTTATCAGAGAAACTATTCAGTCTTTGGTTTTTTGGTATCGGCTTATTTCACTTAGCATGATATTCTCTAGTTGCATCCATTTACCTGCAAATGCTATAATTTCATTCTCATTTAAGGCTGAGTAATTTACTCAGTTCCTCCCTTTGCTGGTTTTCATTGCTTTTTTTTTTTCATTTCCTCCTCATGGACTGTTTTGCTGAGAATGTTCTGTAGTGCAGGCTTTCTAGCTGTTAATTCTTTTAACTTTTGTTTATCATGAAACATTTTTATTTCATCTTCAAATTTGAAGCTTAATATTGCTGGATAGAAAATTCTCAGTTGGCATCCATTTTCTTTCAGAGCTTGATATATGTTATTACAGGACCTCCTGTCATTGAGGGTCTGGGTTGAGAAATCAGCTGAAATTCGAATTGGCTTTCCCCTATATATAATTTGATTTTTTTCTCTCGCAGCCTTTAAGATTTTATCCTTATTCTGTAATTTAGTCATTCTGATTATAATGTGCCTTGGTGTGGGTCTGCTGTAATTTTATACATTTGGGGTCCTGTCAGCCTCTTGTAGTTGATAATCCATTTCATTCTTTAGATTTGGGAAGTTTTATGATGTTATGTCATTGAAAAGATTGTGCATTCCTTGGTTTGTATCCCCATGCCTTCATTTATTCTGATAAATCTTAAATTTGATCTTTTCATGTTATCCCATAATTCCTGGAAGTTCTGTTCATGGTTTCTTACCATCTTCTCTGTGTCGTTAACTTTATTTTCAAGAATATATATTTTGTCTTCATTGACTGAGGTTCTGTCTTCTAAGTCGTCTAGTCTATTGGTGATACTTTACATTGAATTTCTATGTTGGTTTATTGCTTCCTTCATTTTCAGGATTTCTGCTTAATTCCTTTTCATAATCTCTGCCTCTTTATTGAAGTGATCTTTCACTTCCTGTATTTTCTCTCAAATATCATCCTTTACTTTGAAGATCAGTCTATCTATATACTTTCTAAACTCCTCTGACATTTCTTCTAATGTGTTGTCTATGGATCCTATTGTTAGAACATCTTGGTTTGTTTGAGGAACTTTGTTCCCTTCTTTTTTCATGTTGTTAGTGTGTCTTCCCATCTACTGGTATGGATCTGAGGCAGTACAGTTTCTACCCTGCAGTCTTGCAGTGTCCCTGAAGGTTTCCAGTACTTTTAAAGGGGCAGGGGGACCAATATTAACAGCACCCATTGCAAACAATATACAACCTTAAATAAAAAAGCTCCTATTAAGGTATCCACAGTTTTGTTGCAATAAACAGAAATTATGTGTTTAATTATGTGTTCAATTATTGTCGACAGTATAAACAGTAAGTTTACTAAAAGGTTTTACCATTTCAAATGATGGACAATGAGGAAATAGAAATAGTGTAAGATGTGATGTTTATGAGGGAAAAGGAGAGAAGATAGAGGTAAAAATTTACAGTAAGAGTGAGGGAGGAATTAATAGAGGTTGACTGTTAGTATGCAAGAAGTGAGAAAGAGAATCCAGAGAGACAGGTGAGAGAAAAAATATATACATTTTTAAGTAAAAATATTAGAATACACAACAAAGCTATAATATACTATTCAGACATCCCATTCCTCAATAGATTAATGCATAAAAAATATTTGGATTCAAGGATGGTAGAGATGTAAAAGAGGGCAAAGAAAAAAAGGAAAGTCTCAATGGAAAATTGAACAATTGCTTTCATTGGTTTTCAAAAATTTTCTCAGTTTCCCTTCTCAGCCAATAGGTGGGGTTGTCTGAAGTTTGATGTTCACTCCAGAGTCCAGTGGGTACCAGACCGATTGGGTGGGCAAGAGGACAGCAAGATACCCTCACACCCTCTTCCCTTCCATCCCATGCACTTCAGGACTCACTGAGCTGGAAAGAGCCTGGTTTTCTCCAGTTTCCAAACTGCACTCCCCCTGGAGAACTTCCCCTAGTCTTCAGCTTTCCACAGGCTTGTCAGACCCAAACTGGCCTGCAAATCCAGCCCCAATCTGATGGACCTGCACTTCAGTCTCCCAGGCTCTGCCTTACTGCAGTCCCAAGATCTCAATGCCCTTTCAACTTGTAGAGAGACCAGAAGGGATGTGCTCACACAAAGGACTAACCCTGCAATGAGGCAGCCAGATGGGGTCACTAGCACACCCAGCAGGAAGACCTCAAGTGCAACCAGAACTGCAGGTACCCCAACAATATATCTCCAGGCCCTGGCCAGTGTCACCAGGCTGAGGTGGCTGCTCCCCAAGATGACGGCAGTGGCAGTGCTGGCGGCAAACCTGCAGGCCCTGGCCAGTGTCCCAAGATGGCAGCAGCTGTGTGTAACCAAACCTGTGGTGCTCTGACAATGGACTTATAGGCAGCAGTGGGCAGCAGGCAGCAGGTGATCCACTGGCAGTCTGCAGGCTAGCAGTGGGCAATGGGCAGGTGAAAGGTGGGGGATGGACAGGCAGGAGGCAGACTAACAAGCACATGGCAGATGATAGGCAGCAGTTAGCTAGCAATATGCACTCAAAAGGTGAGTGATATGCTGGCAGACAGGAGGTGATCGTGGCAGACAAATGGAGGGTAAACAGCAGGGAATCAGAGGGCAGTGCTGCCTTGCAGAGAAACAGTGTTTCCTCTGCTTGAATTTCGGGTCATGGAGAGACAAGGAGTGCCATCTTGGATCACCCCTTTAATGAATTTTTCTGTCTGTAGATATAACTCACTAGTCTTGCATACCTGGGATAAATCTCAATTGGTCATGGTGTGTTATTCTTTTTATACATTTTAATTTGATTTGCTAATAATTATTGAGAATTTTTATAACTCCAGCAACTGGAAGTCCTTAATCTCGGAAATCCAAATTCTTTAGTAAGATCTGTAATGCCTTTATGTTGGTTCTTGTCTTTGTCTTCAATTCACTTTGCTCTGTCTTTTCCCTACTTTATTCCCTTTCAGGTAGTGACCTTTCAGTGTTTTGAACTTGCCTAGCCCTTTACAATGTAGGATCTCCCTACATGTAAAAGTGCTTCTCATAGAAGCTACTAAGAAGCTACTAATAGAAGCTAATAAGAAGCTACTAATAGAAGCTACTAATGTCTGATGACTAATATCATTTGAATTTCAGTTTAAATATCACCTTTAAAGGGACCTTTTATCTTTTTACCTGGTTCACAGAGTATCTCACTCCCATTTTTCCTCACAATAACCTGTTGGTTTTCTTATTAATACTGATCACATATTACAAATATTTTTATAGATATTTCCATTTTTATTTTGTGACTTAATTTTAAGAAGTAAAGCCAATGCAGCTAGGACTATATTCTAACATTTTCTGTTTTATTAACTATTGTGTGTCCACTTAATAGCACAGAGCTTGAAACAAATCAGATGTGTTAAATATTTTTAAAATAATGAACAAAAACAGATACTTAACTACTTTGCAAAAAAATTTTTAAATATATCTAATCCCACACTAATAGGTAGGGAAAAATTGAGTGAAATGAAAAATGATTTTTCCCTGGAAAAGCAGGGAAATAATTGATAAATCCATCTTCAGTGGAGCAAATTAACAGGGTTGATATTTTAAACTTCACTGCCAATTGTCCCATAATGTTTCTGAAAATAATTTCCTGGCTGTATCTTCCTGACCCTATTTATGTAATCAATCTAATGATATCTTTATATGTAGGTGTTCTTTTGAAAATTCATGGAAAATCCCAATGAAAGCAATTAAGTACAAACCAGTCTTGGACACACTCCAGTTGCAGGACTCCATGATTAATGTGCTTTCAAGGTATAAAATTTTCAGTGATCTTTGCCTCTGTTAGGTAGAAGATTCTGTCCTCTCAGTAGCTGGTACTTATTTCAGAAGATGTTTTAGTATGCTTAAAGCGTGATCTAAAAATGGCACAAGAATGTCCTCTTCAATTCTCAAGTACAAGTATCTGGCCACACCAATACAAAAAAGAAGATGGGTAAATGGCTAAATGGTAGCTATTTCTAGTAATCTTATGAAAGTTACTAGAACTTAGAAAACTTTCCATGTTAAAAAAGGCTAATTGTTATCTTCTTAGAGATACAATTTGTTTGCATTTATATATATGTGTATATATATATATTTTAAGTTGTTGATGGATCTTAATTTTCTGTATTTATTTGTATGTGGTGCTGAGACTCAAACCCAGTGCCTCACATATGCTAGACAAGCATTCTATCATTGTGCTACAACCCCAGCCCTTTTTTGCATTTTTGACAAATTACTCTAATAAAGTTTTAATTTTTGTTTGCACCATGGAATTCCTTTGAAATAGATTTACAATGCAAGTAATGGTTTCTGCAATATGTATGAATTTAGAGAAATGGACAGACATAGCTGTATGACTTCAAATATATCCTCAAGCAATAATGCACTTTTTTCCAGACGGGACAGGCATTTCCCTCTATTTATGAGTAAGGCAAGAAAGCTCTTCAAACTGTAATAATTTTTCAAAAATAAGACTTTATAATTGGTAGCAGAAAACAGACTTTGTGATTCTGAGAATTTTTCATTATAAAGGAAGTTAAATTACTTGGGTTTTTAAGAATTAAAGATTAAAAAAAATTGCAGGCAGAAAGTGGCTCGTCTACATGAGAGTTGTCATGAATATATTTTAAAAATTGAAAAATTAAGTCAGTGACCATGTTACAACCTCAATAGTTACGTTTCCATCTGGAAAAGTAGAACACTCATGGTGAGAAGCTGATTTCTCAGTCAGCCCCAAGATTTCCATACTCTGATGACATGACCCCTGGTATAGACCCTGAGCCTCATTGAGCTAGTGGGCACTCTCTGATGGCCTGAAGTCCACCTCATTTGATCTGTGTGACACAGGTGGGTGCTTTACAAATGCTT
>JAJEJO010003793.1:0-82020 GCA_020662805.1 Glaucomys volans | reverse complement strand
GAACATACCACTATCATGGTATGTTCCATATTATAATTTGCACAATATTTAGCGATATTTTAGAGTTTCTGATGTCTGCCTCTGCTCTCCAAAGTTAGCATCTACCAAAGAATAAATGGAACTGAGGAGGTGGAAAAACCTTTTTGGATATTTGAGGAGAAGAAACAGACTTGAGCAGATGACCAAGGAGAATTGCAAGAGATGAATTTGGGCAGTGGCCTTAATTCCAGTCATCTGTGGCTTCTAAGTCAAGGTAGGGAGAATAGACTATATGGAGCATGCAGAGGAATATCTGGTATGGGTTTTGAACAAAGGAGTGAAATGATCTTAGTAATATTTAGAAAGATCATTTGGGATACTTCAGGAAAGTTTGTTGAAGGCTAAAATGAAACTAGGTAGACCTCACAGGGGTCTACTGTAGTAGACAGGGGATGTTATGGGATGTAATGAGAATGATCAGATTTGCAATATATTAATAAAGAAAGATAGCCAGGCATGGTGGCACATACCTGTAATTCCAGCTGCTCAGGAGACTGAGGCAGGGGGGTTCAAAGCCAGCCTCAGCACTGGCAAGGCACTAAGCAACTCAGTGAGACCCTGTCTCTAAATAAAATACAAAAATAGGGCTGGGGATGTGGCTCAGTGGCCGAGTGCCCCTGAGTTCAATCCCAGGTTCAAAATAAATAAATAAATAAATAAATATTCAATAGAACTTATTAAATATATAATTAAGTGACATGAGAGGACTAAAGGAGTTAAGGACACTGTGAGAACATGACCTGAAAAAGAACAGGGAAGAAAGTACCATTGCATTAGAGAAAAACTAGGAAGGAATAGATTTATTGTAAAAAAAAATTTTAAAGATTACTTGTACATACAAAATGGGTATCTAACTTGAGATGTCCATTCATTAGATGCAGATACTATTTTGAAAACTATGAGACAGATTATGTTGAAGGTAGACAATTTCAGCACTTTATTCATTGTTCAGTTAGGAGAAGGAGGGTAACCCAAATAAAGACACTCACAAGAGGGTTAAATGAATTGGCAGGATATCTGAGATTGTGAGAGTAGATGTCATACAGTGTGTCACATGAAACAATTATTGTGCACACACACACATACAGTAAGTGAGTAAATGAATAAAGATCAAGACTGTGATAATTCTATTTTTCATTGTTTTGTAGGTAGACTGCTTTTAATATCCAAAGTCATCACCAATAAAAGAATACATGGAACAGAGGAATAATGTAACTTACTTTGTCCTCTTGGGCCTCACGCAGAATCCAACGGAGCAGAAAGTACTTTTCATTATGTTCTTGCTCTTCTACATCTTGACCATGGTGGGAAATCTGCTCATTGTGATGACCATAGCCTTCAGTAAGACCCTGGGCTCACCAATGTACTTCTTTCTTGCTAGCTTATCATTTATGGATGCCATTCATTCATCAGTCACTTCCCCCAAATTGATTGTGGACTTGTTCTTTGGAAAAAATACCATATCCTTCAAGTTTTGTATGACTCAGCTTTTTACAGGACACTTTTTTGGTGGATCAGAGGCCTTTCTTCTGTTGGTGATGGCTTATGACCGCTATGTGGCCATCTGTAAGCCTTTGTATTACTTGGTTATCATGAGGCCATGGGTGTGTGTTGTGCTATTGGTAGTGTCCTGGGTTGGAGGTTTTCTGCACTCTGTAATTCAACTAAGCACTATCTATGGACTCCCATTCTGTGGCCCCAATGTCATTGACCACTTTATATGTGACATGTACCCCTTACTGAAACTCATTTGTGTTGACACCTATGTCATTGGCCTCTTGGTGATGGCCAATGGGGGACTCATCTGCACAACTGTGTTTCTGCTCTTACTCATGTCTTATGCTGTTGTCTTGCACTCTCTGAAGAACCTGAGTCAGGAAGGGAGGCGGAAAGCTCTCTCCACCTGTGGCTCCCACATCACTGTGGTTGTCTTCTTCTTTGTTCCCTGTATTTTCATATATGTAAGACCAGCTAAGACTTTTCCCGTTGATAAACCATTGAGTGTGTTTTACACAGTCATAACCCCCATGCTGAACTCCTTTATCTATACTCTGAGAAACTCAGAAATGACAAATGCTATGAAGAAAATCTGGGGAGGAAAAGTCACATCATGTAGGAAATAAGTGAGTTGCACATGGAAAGCTGTGATGCACATAGAACAGGGAGCCAATGAAAGTGTAATTTATATGGCGTTACACTGATTTTTCCTTAATTTCTGCACTTATTTTATTACTTATTTTGTAATCCTATTTTTAGATTCTCTTAGGCTGATTCTTTTCATTTTACTAACTAAATATTTAATGCTATATTATTTTATTTTAATTTGCATTACATCTAGGATTTTCTGTGTAAAAGTTTCAATTTTTAAAATATGAAAGAATAAGTGTAATAGATATTTGTAAATATTAAAAATGGAACCCAGGGTCTGGGGAGTAGTTCAATGGTAGAATGCTTGCCCAGCCAGCGTGCATGGGGCACCAGGTTCCATCCCCAGCACCACAAAAACAAACCAAAAACATAGATCCCACACAAATGATACAATGGTGGAATAAATCATCTTCCCATCTCTCACGAGGTGTCCCAGTGCCACTCTGAGCTGCAGTCACTGAACTATTCTTCTGAGGTTCTTCTGGTGAGAATCTTAGCTCACACAGGCATATTGACACATAAGCAGGAGTGGTTACATTTCTATGCATGAAAGTTTGCATTCCCCCTCAGTCTCTTGACCATCTTCCTATTATAGTCTCCATATATCCACTCCATTTTCAGTTTTCCTTTAATGTATAATAACCCCTTATAAAAATGTTATATAATTAGTGCCCAGTCCTCTTGAAGTTGCTCCTAACTTTTTCCAACAGCAAATAATTCTGCAATAAAGTAATTTTTATGTCTAAGTACGGATTTTTTATGGTTAGTAGTGCTTTATTTTTCTTTCATAGATATCTAATATGTTTCTTTAAAATTTAGTCTTTTGTAGTTTGTCTTTTTTCTTAGTTCTGTAAGTGACATCTTGTCTTCTATTATATTTTCCAAGTATTGATGGTTTGAATGTAGGACATTTACATTTTGTTTTGTTTTGTTCATTCGGAAGTAAGAATAGTATTCACAGTGCGTAGTTAGTTCACCCTATTTAGACTACAGTTCTGCACGTTTTGACAAGTACATCAGCTATATAAACCCCCAACCGTCAGTAGGCCCAGTGTTGAGCACCCTAAAATATTTCCCTATGCAAATTTTTAGTTGCTATTCCCCTCCTTGAATGTCCTGGCAAAAGCCAATTCCAGCTCAATTCACAGTACCCAATCTATGGAACCAGCCTAAATGCTCTTCAACAGATGAATGAATAAAGAAAATGTGATACACACACACACACACAAACACAGACACACACATTCTCTCTCTCTCTCACACACACACACACACATACACACACACACACAATGGAATATTACTCAACCACGTAGAAGAATGAAATTATGGCATCTGCCAGTAAATGGATGGAACCAGAGAATATCATGCTAAGTGAAATGAACCAGTCCCCAAAATGAAAGGCCAAATGTTCTCTCTGATATGTGGATACTAACCCACAACAAAGGAAGGTAGGAAGGGGATGAATTGAAGTTCATTGGGTTAGACAAAGGGGAATGAAGGGAAGGGAGGGTGATGGGAATAGGAAGGACTGTAGAATTAATTGGACATAACTCTCCTATCGTTGCATATGAAATTGCAACCAAGGTAACTCCACATCATGTACAACCACAAGAATAAGACCCTAATTAGAATAAGTTATACTCCAGGTATATACAATATGTCAAAATACACTCTACTGTCATGTATATCTAAAAAGAACAAATAAAAAAAAGATAAGAGATTTCTGATGTCTGATGTACAGCATGTTAGTACTTAATAATACTGCATTGTATACTTGAAATTTAAGAGGATAGTGTTCTCACCACAAAAAAAAAATTGAAGCTTAACTGTGTGAGGTGATGAGGTTAGGTAATTGTAGTGATCATTTCATAATGTGTACATACATAAAACATCATGTTATACACCCAAAACATGTATGATTCCTATTTATCAATTATTGGGGACTGAATTAGAACAAGGTATATTCCATGCTTTTATAATTATGTCAAAATGGAATTTACTGTCATCTATAGTTGAAAAGAACCAATAAAAGATTAAAATATTTTTTAATTTTAGCCATGAAGAATAATAAAATTATGACATTTGCAGGTAAATGGATGGAGTTGGAGAATATCATGTTAAGTGAAATAAGCCAAGCCAAAAAACCAAAGGCCAAATGATTTCTCTGATAAGTGGTTGATGACTCATAAGGGGGGAGGGGTGTTGGAAGAATGGAGAAAGGATGGATTGTATAGAGGAAAATGAGGGGGTAGGGAAGAAAAGATAATAGAATGAGACAAACATCATTACCCTATGTATATGCATGAACACACAAATTGTATGATTCTACTTTGTGTACAACCAGAAAAATGATAGTTGTACTCTATTTGTGTACAATGAACCAAAATAAAAAAAATCAAGCTGAAAAAGTTTAAAAAGAAAAAGCAACAATAATGCAACTTACTAAAATATGGCTTCTATTCAATTCAATGTACCATTTTTTTGCAGTTCTTTTAAACTTTGAGATCTAATCCAGTAGGATTTACAGTTATATTATTTTGTTTACATTTTATTTATGTTGTCAATTTCTCTTAGTAGTTTCATCAACAACTTTATGAAAGTTATACTTATTTGATGGTTTGTTTTCAATTTTAGGAAATGCTTCTTTTTCTAGCTTTCCTGGTACACATTTACCTCATTTTCATTATCTTCAGCTTCTCTCTCTTTCCAAATTCTAACATTGCTAAAATATATTTTGTTGAATTGAATTGGCTGCTGAATCAAGTATAATATAAAATAATGATAACAAAAGCTGAAGTTTATCTTACTTTGTATTTTATCAAGTTTTTAAAAATATCAGGAATGGTATAATTTTTCAAAATGCATTGTTATCAGTTATTTAAATTTAGCATTTATTTATACATATTGATGAGATAGATTAATGCTATGCATTGTATGCATTGGTCAATCTCTGCATTTACTGAATAAATTTTGCTAGGCCAATATGTTACATTGTTTTCTTATATTGTTGGAATCTGTTGGTACTTTTCAAAGGATTTCTGTGATGATTTTTGTAAGTTAAAATAGTTTATTTTTGTATATGAGCAATATTATTTGAAATTTTTTATCAGTTACATATAGACCCTTATGTGATCATCCTTTTAAAATTGTACCACTAACAGTCCTTATTCTTCTGTCACACTTAATGTTTACCTTCACACTTTATGTTTACCTTCACACTTTGCTAACACTTTTGACTAGTTAGCATGTTATGTATTTTACTCTTAAAACTGTATTTTCTGTTTTCTCTTTAAAATATAAGCTTATTGCTAAATCCTCAGCACCTGACAGTGCTGGACAGAGTAGATTATAGAATTAATGCCATATAGAAAAATTATTTTTACTGTTAAAATAATTTGTTTTATTGCAGTTTAAGTAGCACTAGAATGATATTTTCACTGAAGGTTAGTGAGTAACAACCTCGTCCATTATTTACAAAAAAACACCATTTTCAGGACTTGATCTAGGCATGTTATGTGTATTCCATAATTTAAGCCTCCCAATGATACACTGAGGTAGGTGCTATATTATTGAACTCTTTTTGCAGTTGTGCAGAGGTTCACAGAGGTTAAGAATCCTGCAAAAAGGATGTATGTATGCCAAAAACTAAATCCTAGAAGTCTTGCCTGTGTTCAAATATGATAGGTGATGATGACCAGGCCTTCAGACATATTTAAATAAGTTGAACAAACAGTATTCATTGATTCTTTTATTTTTGTTTTTTGCTGTGTTTTTAGTTCTATATTTTGTAGTTTTGTTAAAACATTTTAAGTTTGACATATTTTCATATTCAGCAGTTGCAAGAATTCCTGGATACTCTTCATACAATTTATCCAAATAGTCACATATTGTTTTCTACATTTGGTTTTTGCTTTCTTCTCTCTCTTTCTGTGTATTTGTTCACATAAATATATTACATCATTATGGATACATGCAAATATCATTTTCTTATCTATTGTTCTCTGCCATATATTGTATGAATTTATATTTTTCTGCAATATAAGAGTAAATTAAAGGTAAGTTGCAAACATAACTCTTTAGCCTGAAAATTTCAAAGCATTTCCAAAATGCATTGTATTGCATAATCACAGCACAGTGATCAAAATCAAGAAATTAACATTGGAAAAATACTATTATGTAATCTACACAGCTCGTCCTTTCTCTAATTTTCCCAACAATGTCCTCTTTTGTTTCAAAAGAGAATTCAAGTTCACACACTTCATTTTACTGTCATAAGTACAGCATGGATTGCTTTAATATGAAATTATTTCTGAAACTTTCTGTGTTTTCTGACATGGCCATTTCTGTAGAGTACAAGTCAGTTATTTTGCAGAATGTCCTGTGTACTCACATTTAGGTTTGTCTACCATTTCTTTATTTTTCAATTCAGTTTATGCTTTTGGCAGGAGTATATTGCAAGGGATCCTGAATGCTAAGATACCTTAGGAGTCACTTGCTGCTTGCAGTGATGCTTTTGATAATTTGGTTATGATGGATCTCTCTGTTTCCTTCACTTTTTTTTCTTACCTTCAACAACACTTTTGAAGGGTACTTGTTGAAATATGTTGCCACTAGTAATCTGTCTTCCTCTTTGTTCTTCCTCATTTAAGGGACCCCTATGAATACTCAACTGCTTTGGGTTGCTCTTTCAAAGGACTTGGTTTGACACAGAGAAAGAGATCACTGCCTGAGTCACATAGAAGCCATAATATAGCTAAGTTTTGCAAAAAGAAGCAAATTTATTGAGGTTGGGTGGTAATGGAGCTAATGAAGGTTAAATATGCCTCTCTAATTGGTTGGTAGTTATAATTTATAGGAAGGGAGGCAGGAGGAGCAGCCTGTTGATTGGGTGGAAAGAAGAGGAAAAATTCAGGCTCTTCTGAGTAGGCCTAGGTGATCACCTTGCCTCTTCAAAGGCCACGTGTTACTTTTCTGGATAAGGGAAGTTATTGGGTTCTCTGTGGGGATTTTGAATTGGTGAGGAAAATCGTGTGATCAAGCAGGCTCCTTTGCACCTGTCCACTCTTGAAAAGTGGTTTCAAGATGACTCTGAGTTAACTCTGGAGACACTGCCTGAAACACCATGTATGGACACATTGAGATTCAGAGAATTTACATCCAGGTGTGTCCAGACTGTATCAGGTTTCAGTTTCTTCTCCACTTGGTGACAAATAACAACAAACAATCAAACAAACAAAATCTCTTGTTGCTCTTGAATGGGTTCCAAGAGGACAGGAGAGAAGAGTGAACTCATGTCCTCATACTTGTTCCAAAAGTCTGAACAATGAATTTCAAGGTATTGGAGGCTACCCACATTCAAACACTCCAGATTTATTTGATTCCTATAGTTTTTTTTAATTATTTGGGTTGTAGATGTATACAATACCTTTATTTTATTTATTTATTTTTATGCAGTGCTGAGGATCAAACCCAGTGCCTCACACATGCCAGGCAAGCACTTCACCACTGAGCTACACCTCCAGCCCCTGGTACCTACTTTTAACTGCTGTTTGCCTACAAAAGTTTCAAAGGGTCCCCTCTGACGGGAAGCAGCAGTGCATGCAGCCTCTCTGTGGGGAGAAGGTTGAGGGTGCTGAAGTGCACAACAGAAATTAGATCTAGAAATATCCCCACAAAAGGTCACATTTTGATAGCATGACCCCAAGCACAACAAGGTTCAGAGGAGAAACTTGAAGGCCATGATGGGAGCTTGTAATCTCATCAATGGACTAATCCATTTGGTGAATTAATACTCTGAATGGACTCAGGGTGGTAACTATAGGCAGATTGGGCATTGCTAGAGGAAGTAGGTCACTAGAGGCCTGTCCTTGAGGATCATATGTTGTCCCTGGCTTTTTTAACATGCACATTCTCTCTCTCTCTCTCTCTCTCTCTTGTTCTCTCTCTCTCTCTCTCTCTCTCTCTCCCCCTCTGCCACCCCTTCTCTTTCTCGTCTTCTCTATCTCTCCTTCCCACCATCATACATCATAAACTGAGCAGCTTTCTTCTCCATGTCCTTCCACCATAATGTTCTGCCTCATCTTAGGTCCAGAGCAATGGAATCAGCAGACCATGGAATGAACCTCTAAGACTGTGAACTCAGAAGAAATTTTTTCTCCAATAAGTCCTTGTTCTTGCCAGGTGTTTTGGTCACAGTGGAGAAAAGCTGACTAACACTGGCCAGTTGGAAGAGTCTGGAAGCTTGAGGACATTCATGATGACATTTTATTTTCTCACCTCAATTGGGAGACACCAACAAACATCAGAATTCTATTTGCATCTTACGTATTTCTGTTTTGACATAAAGATTCACACGAGGAGGAAGAACATTCTGCTTTAAAATGACCCTTGAAAAAGAAAGATGGATTTTAGTATTTCCTATTATGTAAGACACTGATTTGGGATTTAATATTTATATTTCTCCTTTAAGAAAAATCAACCTATTCTTCTAACATATTTTTCATAAAGTGATATATAATTAACTAACATGCTTAGAACCATATATATAAACATATGATATTTTCTTTGGACCTATTTAATGAAGTATAAATATATTTTCTAACATCTATTTATCATTGTTCTTGGAATATTAATTCTGGTCAAGATGAGTAAACAAAGCAGATTTACCCTCCTGGATAGAATAAGTAAAAGAAACACACACACACACACACACACACACACACACATACACACACACAAAGAAACAATGACTTTCAACACAGTACACATCAGAAAGCAATTAACAATGGCCATGGAGAGATGGGAGACAAGTAAGTTGAGCTTCAGCACAGTCCCAGCTTATTTACTTTAAAGGGTTTCTATGCCGTCCACATAGTGGGTTCCAGGAAGAGCCTGGGACACTCCTGAGTAGAGGAGACATGTGTGTGAGTCTGATGAGACCAAGACTGCCCAAGTAAGGAGGGAGAACCCTGGAGAGTAGGGGCTGGAGGGAGAGGAGGAGGGAAAACAAGTGAGAGGGGGAAGGCGCTACAGAAACACAGGGGTTGCATGCATTTGTTGCACCCCTGAGGCTGTTCATCTAGATTAGAGAGAGGCATGCCTGGTACCTGTACAGGACTGGGGATGGTTCCTATTCATTTCACTCTGACTGGAAATGCCTTAGTTCCCAGGGCAGGACTTGGGGCTGAGAATAATGTTGCCTCAGTAGCAGAATATGATTAGCATTTTTTTTAGAGTTGGTGGAAATCCTAACTGTGACCTACATGCCATTTCTGTTTGAGGTTTATGTTTCATTCTTTTTTGCATTAGAACAGGTAGTGATCTACTCATATTCTCTTTTTTTGTCCTTAATCTTTATTCAAATAACTAGGTATTATGTGTCCTTAGAGTCTGAACCTGGAATGTCTCCTAAGTGCCATCCATGTGTTAAGGTTCAGTGGTCAGCTTGGTGTTATTGGAAAGTAGTTGAAACTTTTAAAGATGATGCCAGTGGCAGGTTTTAGGTCTTTGGGGAGCACACTCTGGAAGAGAACTGTGGGACGACACTTTCTTCCTCTCTCTTTCTTGTCCCAGACGTAAGGTGAAGAGTTTGCTCCACCACACACCCCTTACCATGAGGTGCTGCCTCACCACCAACCCAAATCAAAGGAACCTAATAGTCATGGGCTGAAACCTCAGAACCTGTGAGCCAAAATATACCTTTTCCCTTATTAAGTTGATTTATTTCAGGTATTTGCTATAGTACTGGAAAACAAACTAACATATATACTAACTCTAATATTTTGTTTAATGGAGGAAATCACTTTCATTTTTATTATTTCTCCTACCTACTTTAGTTTAATTTGGGGATTATTTTTTCCAATATTTTTAGTTGAAAGATTATTGAACACATTCCTTCTTTTTTTCCAAAATAATTTACTTAAGACATTAAATTTGCCTCTGCACACTATCTTTAGTATCCTTTTATTTCAGATCATTGGTGTTTTTATTTAAATTATTTTGTATATCCTTTCATCAGAGAGTTTTTAAGATAGGATTCCAGGTAGTAGCAATTTAAAAATCACAATTGTTTTCTATTGGCTTTCTCATTAGTTTATAGATTTATTTTAAAAAGCAGAGTCAGGCTGGTTTAATACTCTCATTCAAAAACACCTAAAATGTGTTTTTCACACTTGCATGTATCAGGCACAGCAGAAGCAGTTTATACATGTTTTGTTATATGAACAAAACCTCTTGAATTATGTATTTTTCCCTACATTTCAGAGTAAAGTGACACTTAAATACATTTGAAATAATTCAAAGTTTTAAAAGCATAAGTAAGAAGGCTAACACTAATAACTGATGTGTAATCCTATCTAAAGTCTACAGTAGGCTGTGTTCAAAATGGTGTGATTATTCCATCTAACCTTATTTTGATCTTCCAATTTCTCAGCTCCTGGGACATCTGGCTTATCTTCAGGCAGGTACCTGTCTGAAGGTACCTTGGATACCTGTCAAGTTTTGTTTGTTTGTTTTTTTAACATAGTGGACTTTATTTTTAAAGAAGTTTTAGGTTCAGAGAAATTTGAGAAGAAAGTACAGAGAGTTCCCATATAAACTCTGACCTGTCCCATAGCCTCCCTCACTGTCTTAGTCAACTTTATGCTGCTATTACAGGATAACTGAGACTAATGAACTTATAAAGAAGAGAGATTAATTTGCTTATGGTTCTGGAAATTGGGAAACCCAAGAGCATGGCACTGATTTTAGAATAAAAGCTTGCATCTTCTCATCATTAAGGATAATGTCATTTATAGGGTGTTTGTACATCTGCTCAAGTTTAGGAACTTTTCTTCCATTCCTAGTTCACTGAGAATTCTTATAATAAAGGATATTGAATGTTTTAGATGCTTTATCTGCTATGTAATCATATGATTTTGCTTCTGTATCCTTTAGTATGATGGATTACATTAATTGACCTTTGAATATTGAACCTGCCTTTCATACCTGGGATAATCTCAGCTGGTCAGGGTGTATAATTGTTTTCATACACTGTGAATTCAATTAGCTGATAGTTGGTTGAGAATTTTTGCTGGATTACAATCCTCCTTATTCTCATTTGAAAAGAACTTTAAGTGAAATCCAAATTCCTTTCCCTGTAATGTCCTGAAGGGTTTGGCCTTTTCCATGTCTTCACCTTCACCTTGCTCTTTTTCCCTTTCTATTTCCCCTCAGGTACAATGACCTTTCAGCATCCTGAACTTGCTGAGCTATTCAACACTGGATCTTCCCACACGTAATAGTAATTCCCATAGGAGCAACTGACTTGTCATCCTTTGGCCTTCAGCTTAAGTATCACTTTTTAAAAGGGCTTAATCTAATCATTTCATTCACAAAGTGTCTCACTCCTATTCTCCTTGACAATATCCTGTTAGTTGTCTGATTAACTCTGATCACAGATTTTAATTACATTTTCAGGTATTCCCATTATTATTTTGTGACTCTAGAAAGCCAACACAGGTAGGATTCAGATTTTTTTCTTCTAGTTTATTAATTATTCTGCCTCCAATTAATCACATAGAATCTGAAACAAAATTAACATCTTTTAATTTAAAATGGATCAATGAATAAATAATTAGTTAATGCAACTATGTAATTCTATAAACAAGGGTCTACTATCACACTAATAGAAAAATGTTGAATATTAGTTAATTGAAAAAATCCTCTAGCAAATGAGGAAAAGAAGTGAAAAGTTCATTTTTATTTGTACTAACTGGACTTATGTTTAGTCTTGATTTACATTTGTCCCATATTTCTATAATTACTTTTTTCCTAATTACATCTTTTTTACTCTAGTTTTGTATCTGATCTGATAGTATCATTGCATATAGGTGTTATTTAAAATTTTACTTGGAAAAACCCAATGAAATTAATTAAACAAGAATGATTCTTGGACACATTCCAGTTGCAGAACTCCATGATTAATGGGGTGTCATAATATAAAAATCTTCAGTGATTTTTGCCTATCAGGTTAAAGATGCTGTCTTTCTAGCAATTGATAAATTTCAAAAGATGCTTTATTAGGCTTAAAACAAGGTCTACAAGTATCAAAGGAATGAACTCTCCAAAAATCAAGTACAAGTACATGACCATACCATCACAAGAGGAGACAGGCTTACCGATTGAATGGTAGTTGTTATTTTTGTTCAAGTTACCAGAAAAGAACTTAGAAAACTTTTCCTGTTAAAAAGACTAGCAACCATCTTTCTATGTTAACATAGTTTGCATTTTTTGTAAAATATCCTAATATGGAAAATTGTAATTTTTCCGTCTGCACCATGAAATTCTTTTGAAATTAATCTACAATGAATGTAATGATTTTCTGCAATATTTACAAGACATTGGATAAAATGTACAGGCATAATTGTATGATTTCAAATATATCCTGAAGAAACCACAGCCTTTGTCCTTCCATGTGCATCCTGGTTGGTAGAGGGAATCCCAGCTATTGATGAGCATATCTAAACTTCTGAAGGTAAGACTTCACACTTGGTAGTAGAAACCACAATTGAAATTAGGTGAACTTTTTTCCTGTTAAAACAGGAAATTATCTCACAGGTCTATAAAATTAAAGTGTTGGTACACTTTTATAGGCAGAAAGTGGATAGGGAGGTTGTAATTGATAGTTGTTCTGAATATATTCAAAATTTTTAAAAAATTAAGTCAGAGACCAAATTATATCCTCAAGAATTAGGCATCCATCCGGAAAAGTAGAAGACTCATAGTCAAAAGGTGATTCCTCAGTCCGACTAAGATTTCTGTCCTTTGAAGACATGACCCGTGATGTAGACACTGAGTCTTAATGAGTTAATGGACACTCTGTGATGGCTAGAAGTTCACTCTATTTGATCAGCATGACACAAGGTTGGTACTGTATAGATACCTGTTTGTAGAATTAATAAATAAAAGATTAACTATGCAATGCACCTTTCTACAAGATTTATCAATTTAGATGTTGTGGTAACTGCTCTGGTCTCTGAAATTAACAATTACTACTTAGAATTAGTGGCAATAAAGTGATTGAAAAGCACAGAATGTAATTTAAGTTAATCCAAATGTTATATAGAACTGAAGAGAACCAATAAAAATAAGAAAAATGCACATGAAAAATAAGTACTAAGCATTCAATCTACTCTTTCTGGTAAGCCTATCCAAGCAAACATTGACTAGTCCAATAGATAATCTGAATGTTCTATCAGAATCTGCTTTAATTTTATGAAGGAAATTGCTTCAATGTTATGAAAGAAAGGAGTTTGCAAAATCATCAGGAGATCTGATGATAAATACCTAGAAAAAGAAGACAGGAAACACTTATTTTATGACTTTTCAGGTCAAGATTCTTGAAAAAAAAGATAAAATGATAAAGGAATTGGGAAAAAAGTGGTTAAAAAGCATTATGGATATCTAGGATTACTGAAAAGCCTTGAGCTTTTCTTAAGAGAATGAATTTGGATTT
Source organism: Glaucomys volans (assembly GCA_020662805.1). Taxonomy (NCBI): domain Eukaryota; kingdom Metazoa; phylum Chordata; class Mammalia; order Rodentia; family Sciuridae; genus Glaucomys; species Glaucomys volans. The sequence goes on along the minus strand of JAJEJO010003793.1, from coordinate 68,336 downwards.
TTAAGATTTTTAAGAGATGAATTTGGATAGTTGCCTGTATCACAGTCATCCAGGTTCACGTAGACCAAGGTCAATGAATTGATTTATTGACCATGAGATCAGAATCTCTCATTGGAGTTTTGAGCCAGGAGTGAGATGATCTGATTAAGAGTTAAAATGCAAAGTTGGGCTGATTTAGCAAAACAGTTTGTTGGAGGCCTAAATGAAAGTAGGTAGACCTGTCAGGGGGCTACAGCAGTGGATCAGGGATGTAATATGTATATGGATATATATATGGAAGAGGATCTGGTTTGTAATACATTAAAATGAATGAAGAAATAAGTAACATGAGAGGAATGAAAGAGTCAAGGGTGTTGTCAGAATTTGGTCTGAACGGTTGTATAGAAAGGGGAAACATTGGTTAGATAAAGAAAACATAAGAAGTAAAAGATTTATTGTAGAAAAATTAAAAATTTACTTTTATAATTTCTAAATGGATATCATTTGAAAGTGTCAATTAAAAGGTTACAGACACCAGAAGGCAAGACATGGTAGTGAAGACAGATAATTCCAGAGTGCTTTAAGCATTTACAGGTTAGGAAAAGAAAGAATATCCAAGTAAAGATACTAAGAAGAGGTTTCAAAGAATTGATACAACATCTGAGACTATGTGATAATTATTGGTCACACATAATGCCACATAAAATACTATGGTTTTATTGTGTTCTTTTCTCCCCACTCCCACCTCAAATTAATGATGCGGTCCCCACCTCCACAGAATGTGACTTGATTTGGGGAGTTCTTCCAGAACTCATCAAATTAAACTAAGGTTCTAAAGGTTAGCCCTATCCAATGTGACTGATGATCCTTTAGAATGGGAAATTTGGATACAGGGAGAACAACACATGAATACAAAGATGGTCACCAGCAAACAGCAAGGATAGGAACCTAGAACAGCCCCTGGTCTCATAGTCTTCTGAGGGAGTCAACACTGTCCACACCTTTATTTTGAGTTTTAATATACAAAACTCCAAGACGACAAATTTCTGTTGTTCAAACCACTCAGTATATGCTACTGTTACAGCAGCTCTAGCAAACAAATACAGTTTTTTTTCTTTGTTCCTTGTATTTTCATGTATGCAAGACCAGCTAAGACTTCTCCATTGACAAGGCATTGAGTGTGTTTTATATGGTCATAACTAAAGGGAAGCAGGAATGAGATGCTGCTGCAATAAATATCTAAACATGTGGAAGTAGCTCCAAGACTGAGTAATGGCTGGATGCTTCCAGAATCTGGGAATCATGATAGAAAAAGCCTCGATTTCCTTGAAGAAACTGTAGCTAGAAGTACAAGCATTGAAAGGTGATTCTGGGGAGGGCTCAGAAAGGAAAGAGGAGAGCTGTAGAGAAGTCATTCTTGTGTTAGAAATCACAAACATGGTGAGCAAAATGTTCCTAGATATATTAATGATAAGGTGTTTTTGATTGATTGTGCAATGGATGTATATTGGAAAGTGGAGGAAAGGCAATCAATCACTTAGCAACTAATACAGTGACTTTGAGTCTATGATCTTACAATAGTAATTTATTTTACTCACTCTCATTATGCATATCGCCTTGAGGGAATCTCAGGTATTACACCTGAGATTCTTGCAGCATCTACCCATTGACTTTATACATGTGCATCTTTTCATGGAATTCCTTTTTCATTCTTATTGTTATGTCACTTCTCATTTAAACTCGTTAAGTATGGTTTCCTCTGAGAAGCCTTCCCAGATTCCAGGACACTTAACAATTCCACAACTTTGGAACCATAATATAGCATAAGTAACCATGTTTATAATGACTCATTAAATTTGTCTTTAACTGCATGAATTCATCATTATGTATCAAATCACTTAAGCCAGAGAATCCTGTATTATTCAACTTGGTAAACCAGATATCTACAGCAGGTAGATCGATGCAAATAGATGCTTCCTACATATATTTTAGAGAATGAAGGATAAAGATCAAGATTGTAATACTTCTAAGGATGCTTCCATTGCTTTGTAGGTAAACTGCTTTAATATCTGGAATCAGCATCAATAAAGGAATAGATGGCACACAGGAGTAATACAACTTACTTTGTCCTCTTGGGCCTCACACAGAATCCAAAGGAGCAGAAAGTACTTTTCATTATGTTCTTGCTCTTCTACATCTTGACCATGGTGGGAAATCTGCTGATTGTTATGACCATAACCTTCAGTAAGACCCTGGGCTCACCAATGTACTTCTTTCTTGCTAGCTTATCATTTATGGATGCCATTTATTCATCAGTTTTCTCTCCCAAGTTGATTTCTGATTTGTTATTTGGGGAAAATACCATATCCTTCAAGCTTTGCATGGCTCAGCTCTTTACAGAACACTTTTTTGGTGGATCCGAGGTCTTTCTTTTGTTGGCAATGGCTTATGACCGCTATGTGGCCATCTGTAAGCCTTTGCATTATTTAATTATTATGAAGCCATGGGTGTGTGTTGTACTGCTGGTGGTTTCCTGGGTTGGAGGTTTTCTGCACTCTGTAATTCAACTAAGCACTATCTATGGACTCCCATTCTGTGGCCCCAATGTTATTGACCACTTTATATGTGACATGTACCCCTTACTGAAACTCATTTGTGTTGACACCTATGTCATTGGCCTCTTGGTGATGGCCAATGGGGGACTCATCTGCACAACTGTGTTTCTGCTCTTACTCATGTCTTATGCCGTTGTCTTGCACTCTCTGAAGAACCTGAGTCAGGAAGGGAGGCGGAAAGCTCTCTCCACCTGTGGCTCCCACATCACTGTGGTTGTCCTCTTCTTTGTTCCCTGTATCTTCATGTATGCAAGACCAGCCAAGACTTTCCCCATTGACAAGTCATTGAGTGTGTTTTATACAGTCATAACCCCCATGCTGAACCCCTTCATCTACACTCTGAGAAACTCAGAGATGACAAACGCTATGAAGAAACTCTGGGAAGGAAAATTCACATCAGGTGGTAAATGAGTGAGTTTGCCACTATGGGAAGAGTCATTTCACTCTAAATCTGTATCCTAAGGACATATAAGATTTCTGAAAACTAACACCAAATTCCTTTTTCTCCAAAACATTTCTGATAAGTATAATTAAAGAACAAACCATGTGTTTGTGCTAAGAATTGAGTTCCCTTCTATAATGTAAGCTCTGTAATGTTTTGTTTATCACTGCCCTGGACCACGGTAATGCACATATAGTAGGGAGTCCATAAATAATATGCAATAAATTAATGAATGAACTTTTTGAAACAGTGTAATGGTTTAATTTCTCTATTAATTTTATTCCTTACTTTGTCACTCCTTGTCTTACATTTAGAGTTTTTTCTTTTAATTATAGTATTTAAGTATGAAAATGCTATATAAACTCATTTTATTTGAAAGCAGTTATGTCACATGTATAATTTTTATAGAATAATTTTCCTTCTAAAATAAAAATAGAAAATGTAATAGATGATGATTTTAAAAGTAGACCGACACATGGTAAAAATATAGAATTAATCTACCTATCCTAGATTAATCTATCCTATCCTAGTCTTTCAGGGCTACTCTCAGATGCATGCACTGTGCTGTGTTTCTAAGATTCTTCAAGAAATCTTATCCTTTGTGACAATGAAGGTGAACTTGGAGGACATTATGCTAAATGATATAGGCCAGACACAGAAAGACAAATACTGCACACTGTCATGTATATGTGGAATCAAAAACAGACTCCGAGCAGAGAACAGAATGGGAGCTGTCATGGGCTGGAGGGAGAAGAAGAACTGGAGATGCTTGCAAAAAGTACAAATGCTATTGTGTAGGATAAATGATTTCTGGTGTCTAATGTATAGCATAGTAGCTATCATCAATAACCCTGCATTGCCCTTGGCATTTGACCTGAAGGTAGATTTTAAGTGTTCTCATCACAAAAAAATTCATGAAAGAAGTTTGCACCATGAATGTCAGTGATGTGTTCATTAGCTTTATTTTGATGGCTATTTCACGAAGTATTCATATATCAAAACATCATGTTGTACACCATAAGTGTGTATGATTCCTATTTGCCAATTATATATCAGTAGATTTGTTTTAAGCAAGCAGAACATAGATGTATCAAAAAGGAAAGAGTGTAACACTCCACAAAGTAGAATGGAGGATGCTGAGATATATTTGCGAAAAAAAAAAAAATAATATTATGCTGCTAAAAATATGACTACCCATCAATGCAATTTACCATTTCCTTGTAGTTCTTTTTGCCTATAAAGTCTATTCCAGAAAGATTCCCACTTCACTTAGGTTGTCTTTTTCTTTTTGCAATTATGTCATGAATTTTATGAGGAGTGTACTCATTTGGAGGTTGGTTTTTCAGTTTAGGAATGGCATCTTTTTCTCTATCTGGCCTTTCCAGCATACATTTTTTTTATTATTTTTTTATTTTTACCGACTGCATTTTGATTCATGTACACAAATGGGGTACACCTTTTCATTTCCGTGGTTGTGCACAATGTAGATTCATACCATTCATGCAATCATACATGTACATACAGTAATGATGTCTCTCTCATTCCACTATTTTTTATGCCCACCCTCCATTTTCAATGATTTTGGCATTTCTTACTGTCAATATTCCAACACTGTTAATTTATTTTTCTTGTTGATTTGGTTTGGCTGCTATATCCAGTATAATATGAAATAATGGAGATGACAGCTACAATTATCTTAATTTCTATGTTACTGTTTTTTGTTAAAATGGAGAGGTGCATGGTATTTCAAAGTGCTGTCTTAGCAGTTATGTACGTGGCTACCCAATTTTATCTTTGCATATATTAATATAGTCAATTATATCATAGAATTTCAACATAGTAAATTATCTCAGAGTTTGTTAACTATGCTAGTGTAGTGTTATATAGTTTTCTTGTAGAAATGGATTCTTGCGATTTTTAAAAATGATTTCTCTATTGATTTTATTAGTAAAAATTGTGAAAATTTATATCTGTGAAACACATTTTTTGCAATTTGATATACTAATCTGTATCAAATCACATTTTGTTTAAGTTCTTTTAGTTGTTGATGGACACAATATCTTTATTTTATTTATTTATTTTTATGTGGTGCTGAGGATCAAACCCAATGCCTCACACATGCTAGGCAAGTGCTCTACCACTGAGCTACTACCCCAGGCCCCAGTCACCTTTTAATAAGTTCATCTCCAAATTTTTTTATTCCTTTTACACACTAAATTTTTACTTTCACACTTTATGTTAACACTTTTGATTAGTTGACATCATGTATATTTTACTCTTAAATTTTTATTTCCTTTCTGTTTAGCACTTAAGTGTACTGATAGATCCTTAGCACATATGATGGTTCTGGACACAATAAATAATTGTTGATGAAATGCCTTAGAGAAGGAATTAGTTTTACTCTTCAAAATGTTTCATTTTCTGACACACTGTAAATAGCATTGGACAATATTTCATTGAAGATTGGTAAGTAAAATCAAGTACAGAGTTTTTAAATGAGTACCATTTTTTCAGGAATTGTGGATTACTGTGGGGGTTTTTTTGTTTTGTTTTGTTTTGGTACAGGGGATTGAACCCAGGGGTACACAACCACTAAGCCACAGTCCAGTCCTACTTTGTATTTTATTTAGAGACAGGGTCTCACTGAGTCACTTAACGCCTTGCTTTTTTGCTGAGGCTGGCTTTGAACTCATGATCCTTCTGCCTTAGCCTCCCAAGCTGCTGGGATTACAGGCATGTGCCACTGCACTGAAAAGGATTTCTATGTTGATTTTTATTAGTGAAAAATAGTTGAGATTTATATATGTGCAACCTTTTTGGTGGAAGTTAGGAACCCATCACAAGGTCATGATCTTGAGAGAGTATACATGCCAGAAACCAAATTTGAGACCTGTGGCCTGTGCTCACCTGTGGTAGATACAGTTAGCTGGTGGATATGTCAAGACCTTCAGACCTGTTTGCATAAATGGAACAAACAGTATCTTGCAAGTCTTTTACTTTTTGCCATATTTTCAGTTCGACACACACATATACACATGTATATATACATATATACGTATATATATATACACACGTATATATATACATGTGTGTGTATATATACATATGTATATGTATGTGTGTGTGTATATATATATATATATATGTTTGCCTAAAACCTTTTTAAGTTTGACAGAAATTCAGACTGAAATTCCTAAATACCCTTTGCCCATTTGCCCATGTTTCCCAGGTACACACATTTTTCTACACTTTCTTTTTCTTTTTAGTCTTCTCTCTTTGTGAATTTGTACATATGAATATATGTATGTTATTGCAGAGATATTCAAATGTAATTTTCACCTTTCCATTTTTCTCTCTCATATATATGTGTGAACTTATTGCTATTATATTCTGAAAGGTTCAGAATAAGTTGTAAACATGATTACCTTTCAGACATAAAACTTCTAAGCATTTCCAAAAAGCAAAAAAATTTTATTAATAACAGTGGCACTATGATCAAAGTAAAAAAAAAAGACATTGAAAAAAATACAATCATATAATCTAATTTCCTTATTGTTCTATCACCAATTACCCCAATAATGCCTTCTTTGTAGGAAAAGAGGTTCCAGGGTCACACACATTGCATTTCTCTGTCATACAGACAGCATGGCTTCATTTAATATGGAAGTATTCTTGCTTCTTTCTTCCTATTTTCTGACATTGCCATTTTTATAGAGTACAAATCCATTATTTTGCTGAAGATATTATTGATTCTTATTTGTGTTTGTTTACTGTTCTTTATGTTTTGATTCAGTTTATGCCTTTGGCTGTAATACCTTGCAAGGGATCCAGAATCCTTAGATACCTTACCAGGAGTCACTTGCTGTTGAGAGATCCATTACTTGCAAAGTTATATTTGGGTTTTTTGGTTATGATGGTGTCCCCTGTAATGGTGTCCTCATTATAACACTCAGAATTACTTCTTATAACACTTTGGGGGACAACACATATCTAAAAAATAAATTTTGTATTTCTCTTAATATTGTGCATTAAGGAAAAATTTCACTTGAGGAGTGAGAGGTGAAAAAAAGAATTTTTATGTTGCTTGCCAGTGACCATATATAGTTGTAGAAGAAAAATCTCAAGCATAGGATTCTCTTTGTACTCACCAGGACACTTTCCACAGCACTTCAAAATATGGACTTTTAGGTTATTTCTACTCTTTATTCTTCCATTTCCCTTTTCTCTAGGTCAGGGAGGGAACTAGCATTTATCACACTTCTATCACTAGTCAGATACTATTGTTTTTATGTGAACTCTCCTTTACTGATGTATAACCTAGGGAATAAAATAACCATGCTTGGACAAGGAAACAGAGCATCTGAAATATGTATTTGACCAGGATGCCTTGTAAGCCAGACAAAGAAATAATTTTGCCCACAGTGCAGTTTCCGTCTTTCAGGCTAGCAGAGCCTTGACCACATAAGTAGATGAAGTCAACGTTATGACAACAGCAATAATTGAAAATAAAGGGGTCCTGGAGCTGATGTGTTGAGACAGAGTGATGAGAGCAATGGAGAGACCAGCCTCAACTAGGAGACTAAGAGAGAGTGAGCACAGATGCTATTAAATTCGCAGGCACATAAGGAATCCATTGGCTTAGGAGGTGGGCATCATCAGAATGTCTTCATCTTGAAGGAGGGGGGGAAATCACCATTTTCTACCACCAATGAACTGCTATTCTGAACTATAGCATTATAGTTTATGTTTGTTTTTCCACTTCATTATGATGTGTTTTTATATACACAGAAATTTAAGGGTAAAGCAAGACCTAATTCATTTTTTAAAATTTTTTATTTGTTCTAATTAGTCATACATGACAGTAGAATGCACTTTGACACATCATATATAGAGTATAATTTCTCATTTTTCTGGTTGTACATGATATAGAACCACACTGGTCATGTAGTCATATATGTACATAGGTTAATAATGTCTGACTCATTCTACCATCCTTCCTATCCCTGTGTCCCCTCCCCTCCCTTCACTCCCCTCTAACTAATCTAAAGTAACTCTATTCTTATTGTGAATTAGCATCCACATATCAGAGAGAACGTTTGGCCTTTGGTTCTTTGGGATTGGCTTATTTCGCTTAGCATGATATTATATTCTCCAGCTCTAGCTCCATCCCTTTACCTGCAAATGCCATCATCTCATTCTTCTTTAAGGCTGAGATATATTCCATTGTGTACATATACCACATTTTCTTCATTGGTTCATCTGTTGAAAGACACCTAGGTTGGTTCCATAGTTTAGTTATTGTGAGTTAAGCTGCTATAAACATGGATGTGACTGTGTCACTGTAGGATGCTGAATTGAATTTAAGTCCTTTGGGTATAAACCAAGGAGTAGAAGAACTAGGTCAGATGGTGGTTCCATTACAAGTTTTCTGAGGAATCTTCCATATCAATTTCCATAATGGTTGCACTAATTTGCAGTCCCACCAGCAATGTATGAATATACCTTTTTCCCCACATCCTCACCAACAATTATTGTTGCTTGTACTCTTGATAATTGTCATTCTGACTATAGTGAGATAAAATCTTAGAGTAGTTTTGATTTGCATTTCTATAGTTGCTAGAAATGTTGAACATTTTTTCATATATATGTTATCAATTGCATTTCTTCTTCCGTGAAGTGTCTGTTCAGTTCCTTAGCCAATTTATTGAGTGGGTTATTTGTTTTTTGGTGTTAAGTTTTTTGAGTTCTTTATATATCCTGGAGATTCATGTGTGTAGTTAAGATTTTCTCCCATTCTGTAGGCTCTCTCTTCACATTATTGATTGTTTGCTGATAAGAAGCTTTTTAGTTTGAATCCATTCCATTTATTGATTCTTGATTTTACTTCTGCACTTTAGAAGTCCCATCTTAGTCCCACTAAGATGCCGTGGTGAAGATTTGGGCCTACTTTTTCTTCTATTAGGCATAGGGTCTCTGTTCTAGTGCCTAAATCTTTGATTCACTCTGAGTTGAGTTTCATGCAGGGTGAGAGATAGGGGTTCAATTTCATTATGTTATATTTGTATTTCCAATTTTCCCAACACTGTTTGTTGAAGAGGCTATGTTTTCTCCAGTGAATGTTTTGGCACCTTTGTCTTCTATGAGATCACTATATATGTGGGTTTGTCTCTGTGTCTTCTATTCTGCACCATTGGTCTATGTGTCTGTCTTGGTGCCTCTACCATGCCATTTTTGTTACTATTGCTCTGTAGTATAGTTCAAGGTCTGATACCGTGATGCTGCCTGCTGCACTCTTCTTGCTAAGGATTGCTTTGGCTATTCTGGGTCTCTTATTTTTCCAAATGAATTTCATGTTTGCTTTTTCAAAGAATGTCATTGGGATTTTAATAGGAATTGCATTAAATCTGTATAGTGCTTTTGGTAATTTGTCCACTTTGATAATATTAATTCTGCCTTTTCAAGAGCATGGGAGATCTTTCCATCTACGAAGGTCTTCTTCAGTTTCTTTGTTTAGTGTTTTTCATCGTAGAGGTCTTTTACCTCTTTTGTTAGGTTGATTCCCAAGGTTTATTTTTTTGAGGCTATTGTGAATGGGGTCATTTTTTAAATTTCTTTTTCAGTAGAAGTATCACTGATGTATAGGAATGCATTTGATTTATGGGTGTTGATATTTTCTTTTTAAGTTTCCAAATTTGTTGGCTCTTAGAGACTAATTTTGAATATTATTTCTAATAATAGAAAGATTTTTTATATTAATGTCCAGTTATCTTTTTTCTTAGTACAAGAGTGGCATGGGGCTGACAGTGTAGCTCAGTGATAGAACCTGCCCAGCATGTGCAGGTCGCCTGGGTTCAGACTCTGCTCAACAACAAGTGTTTCACCATAGTAAACACAGATTATGTGTTAAACAAAGACTAGAAGTATGGAACCTATACTCTTAAGTGTGGTATTTTGGCTGAATAAAACACCATTGTATAATATTATTTGCAAGAAAATGGATAAACTGTAGCAAAATATAACTTTGAGCGAAATAAATCAGACTCAGAGAGAAGTACCCTATGTTTTCTCTCATATGTGGAAGCTAGAAGGAAAAAAATCATGGAGGAAAGGGGCTCCCTGAAATCAGAAGGAAGACCAGTGGGGGACAGGAAGGAAATCAGAGGAGGAAGGAGAGGAACCTGGGAAGTGTGTTGGGGAATGAAGTTAATGAGATTATGTTTTTGTGTATACATGAACATGCCACAATGAATCCTACCACTCTATAGAATTATTGTGCACAAATAAAAGATGAAGATTTGGAAGGGATACAGGTAGACCTTGTAAAACCAGGAAAAAGATGCAATAAACCCAAGCACACATTCCATATTACATAGCAAAAAACCCTTGGAGTTCCTTTCCTATGTTCATATGTGAATACACAACCAATGAATCTCCTCCATATTATGTACAACCACAAGAATGAGATGCCAATTAGGATAAGTTATATTCCATGGATGTATGTCAAAATGCACTCTACTGTTACAACAAGTGAAAAAATAAAATAATTGTAAAAAAAAAAAAAGAAAAACAAGAGGACATGCCTCTTTGCACCACTCACAAAAACATAAATCATTCTTCCCAAAAAGCAACACATATTCCAACCTAGAGGAGAAAGAAAAGCGGAGGAAAGCAGGCACTCTATGGAGGGTTAAAAAAGGCTTGAGGTAGACATGATAATATCAAATAAACATCCTGGGAGGGAGTTACTGCGTGCCAGAGACCAGATTTAAAACTTCATGTAGATTGTTTAATGCAGTTTTCACACTAACACTTTGGAACACATATTACCTTCGCCAATTGCCCCTAGCTTTATTAGATATATAGTAAATGCCTTAAGAAGAATGAACACCTTGGCATGACTACATGCAGCTACACCTGGAGGATGCTATGCTAAGTGAAATAAGCCAGGCACGTAAAGACAAACACTGCCTTATCTCACATGTGAATCTGAAATATCTGGACTTTTATTTTAAAGACAGGCATCAAAGATTTATAGAAATCTGATACCTCCTCAGTCCATGCATCAGGTAAATATAGGAAATCAGGTTCAGTCTCTGGTTGATCTGCCAGTGGAGCCCAGCTCTCAAGCAGAAGGTACACTGCTTATGTCACAAACAGTGACAGGAAGGGACAGAAGCCAGGCCTGGGTGCACATGAGGCTGAAAATGTGGATAAGCTTGAAGGTATTAAGTTACATCTTACCTCTCCTTATGGCTCACTTAATTATCACACATATTCAGAGGATATCAACACAGATTGCTCTTTAGAGATGATCCATCAAAATAGCTGACTGTGAGCTTCAAAACCAGACAGCCTTGATTAATCAATTATCCACCTCCCACAACACTCATTTTCCTCATTTATAAAATGTGAATGATAATAACTCAGGACATGTTGGATTCCATAGAGATATTTTATCATACCATTATGCAATTCAAGTGAAAAGGCCGAATAAATCATGAAAGTCTATGAAGAAGAAGGAATGTACATTATGAATAAGATGATATGCATTCATTAAAAAAAAGAAGGCTCACTTCTTTTATTTGCAGAAGTAAAGTCACTTTTATTCCTGACTTACCACTTATTCCCCCAGCAGTGTCTTACAGCGTGAAGAGATTTCTCATGGCAGTTTTTACCTCTTCATTCCTCAGGGTGTAAATGAGTGGATTCAGCAGAGGTGTCAGAATCCCATAGAAAACTGCCATGTGCTTGTCTATAGGTAAAGTGGATGATGGGAGCATGTAAATAAATATACAGGGCACAAAGAACAAGGCCACCACAGTGAAGTGGGCCCCACAGGTGGAGAGGGCTTTGAGTCTCCCCTCTGCACTCTGGGACCTCAAGGAGCGCAGGATCACCACGTAGGAGGCAGCCAGCATGAGGAAGTTCAGCAGGCAGATCACACCACTGTTGGCCACCACCAGCAGAACAATGGCACGTATATTGGTGCAGGCGAGCTCCAGAAAAGGGTACAAGTCACACACAAAGTGATTGATCACGTTGGGCCCACAGAAGGGCAGCTGAAGGACCAGGAGGAGCTGCACTGAGGAATGCAGGAAGCCCCCCAGCCAAGTCACCCCCACCAGCATGGCGCAGGGCTGCCCAGTCATGAGGGTTGGGTAGTGCAGAGGCTTGCAGATGGCCACATAGCGGTCATAGGCCATCACTGTGAGCAGAATGATCTCAACACCTCCCAAAAAGTAGGCTCCAAAGAGTTGAGCCATGCAGCCTTCATAAGAGATGGTTGTCCCCTGGTGCAAGGAGTCAGAGATAAGTTTGGGGGCCAGAGAAGAAGAATAACAGGTGTCAATAAAGGATAGGTTAGCCAGGAAAAAATACACAGGGGAAGCCAGGATGGAGCTGGAGGTGATAGTGACTGCAATGAGCATGTTGCCACCAACCGTGGCCACATAAGTCATCAGGAAGACCACGAAGAGAGTTCTTTGCACCTCTGGCTTCTCTGAGAGTCCCAGCATGAAGAATTCCGTAATATTGCGAGATGTTCCCATGGAGTCCAGGGACACTGAGAACGCAGGCACAGTACTACCTGTAATGTCAAAAAGCACAAGTAAGATAATTATTCCAGGGTTGGGATTGTGACAAGCTTCCCTCTGGCTAAGCCATTTCCCTGTCCCTCTTCACCCTCCTCTGTTCCAAAGATCTTATGGCAATTGATTGTTAACCACAAAATGTGAGCACATCTGTTAACTTTAACATCACTGGGCATCAGATATTCCAGTTATCAGCTGAAAATAATAACTGGATTAATTCATTAATTGTTATTACAGCTGAGATTGAACAATCGACAGACATCAATTTTCTAACTGAAACTGGAGTGCATCTCTGACCATTTCAGCATAAATAAGTTGACATTTGAGAAAACCATGAATATTCAGGATCTCCCAAAATCCCTGCCTTTGTGGTCTGTACCCTTTGCATTAAAGCGTTCTTCTCAGACTTCACAAAACGTTTAGCTAAGCTATGAGTCGGTGTCTCCAATGGCAACACAAATTGATGTAAATCAAACTGAAAAAGAATGGGGTGAAAATGACTTGGTTGCAAAGGAGATGCTCCCCTCCTCCTTGCTTATTTCCTCCCTCTCTGTCCCCGTGCAGGACACAGCATCATGTCTAGGAAGCAGCCTGATTTGCTTTCCACCTTGATTGTCACCATCATCACCACCATGGGCGACAGCTCTTCATGTGGCCCAAGAAGCCAGGTGTAAACCTTCAGGACTCAGCAGGTGTTCATGTGGTCTATTTCATCAAAATTCATCAAAATATTATTATATTTCATCAATAATATAAAAAATGTCTTAACACTCATCTTCACACAGAACACAAGAATACAGAGAAAATTTAATAAATATGAAGAGTATATAGTAGTACAACCAAATAATCAGTTTATATTCCAATACATGAAAATGATAAGCTGATAATATCTCTAGAATTCAAATTCAAATCTTTAGGAGTATGAAATAAAGCATTTGTTAAAACCCGGTAATGAAAAGAAGTCTCCTGTTTCAGTGATCAAAGAAGAACAAAATTATCTGTAGAACAGGATGAGAATTTTAGCAAATTATTCAACTGCATTTTAACTGAGGCGGGATTTTTTAATTAAATTTTAAAGGTGATTTATAGAAAACTTACAGTGATTGGTTCTGAGGATACCAACAAGTCTCCAGAATATTCTTACATCCCAGTATCTTCCTATGATGTTCTTAAAAGGTCACTGAGGCCAACTTCAAACTTTAGATCCCAAATTTCACTGTTTCATTTTATAAAGTATTAGGTGAGATTCAACTTTTTTTTAAATTGAGGCAAAACACACTAGACAGTTGCTACTCACTGAAGAAACTTATCTAATCTGAAAGATTTTTAAAATAGAACTAGGTAAAAACATAAAGGGGGACATTCATTTACAAGCAGCTAGGAATTTGTCCCATTATCCATTTCCTTTTGGTTTGCTAAAGAACATGATGTTTAAAATCATCTTTCCCAATTGCCTCCATTTAATGGTGGATTCAAGACTCTGCAAGATGAAGCACAGCTGTTCTGAAGTTGCATGGGTGATTTGGGGCAAAAGCAGGGCTAGAACCCAGGTCACCCTTCATTCCAATCTGTGCCCTTTGTAATGCAGCCACCTGCTCCACTGTCTGCTTTGGTAAGTAGCTAGACTTTGGCAGGTCAAAAGGCACATCTGCCAATGCCCAGCAGCAAAAGCCTGGCTTGCTAGCTCTGCTTTCTGTGAGGAATATTCATCAGCTCAGTCCCAGAGAAAATCTTTCTCTCCCGCTGAAGAGTGTCATTTATAAAACTAGGGGTCATTAGCTCTGCATACTCTGCGCCTCTCTGAGGGATATGAATTCTCCGCTCTGGAATGATCATGTGCTCATGCAGTGCTGGAAGCAGTTCTGCTGTCCACAGCTTGGAACAATATGCATGTACCATTAATTAGTCCCCATGAACACACAGGGTCTCTCAGGGAAGCCATTTCCATTCTGCCTCTTGAAAATACCCAGTGTCCTCCTAGTGTCTAGAGGTAAAGTTCACAAAGTGCCAGAAAGAGCAAGAGCTAGGATATTTCAGGAACTGAACAGCATTTGTGGAACATCCTGTTGTAGGCACAGGCCAGACCCTTCTGAATGCACCATCTCTGTCATCTCCCCCACACCCACAAAGATGAGAGGCAAGGATCACTGTCGGTTGTCCCCAACACTGTGTGGTGTGCTAAAGATCAAGGGAACTAGAGTCAGAACAACCTGAATTGGAATCAGCTTCCACCATGTCCATCTGTCAGTTAGCAGTTGTTCAGGCCCCACCTAATATAAGGTAGCACCTTGCTAAATGCCAGGCATACCATGGCCAGAAAGTCCAAACTAGTTCCTTGCAGCATGGAGCCTTTATTCTCAAGGAGCAGTATCCAGCTTCAAAGCAAAGCAGGAAAAAATATATAGAGAACATTAACAAAATCAAACACATGGCATTGCTGAGATCATTTTAGGTACATTGCTCATGCTCATAATGATTGACAAGATTCTCTCCAAAAAGCCATTCCAGTTTACATTCCCACTTGAGCCCAGCAAGTCCACATTCAGGAATTAATCCGACAGGTCCCCACATGTGTCATGGGATCACTGAGCCAGAGGGACAGACTGAGCATATTAGTACATATTGATGCACGCAGGAACTTTCCTCCGGGAATCATGTAACCATCTACTTTACAGTCCAGAGGCACTCAACAGTTACTCAATACCGATGAATCCCATCCTAAGCCTTCTCCAAACCTGTTGCCTGAAAGCATCCAGAAAAAGACACCAAATAGGGAAGACTGAGTTCACCGTGAACATTGTCACCAACCTCAAAAGGCATCAGCACTGCCCGGCCATGACACTGTGTTTCCTTAACCAGCATGTATCCCCAGCCCTCCTCAAGGACCATGTGCAACCTTCCTCACTTTCCTCAGAATCCCCCTTTCTCACCCCCCCATCTCTACCCTTCACTTTTAACTCAGATTCTCCATCAGTCTGGACAAAACTTCTGACACCACATTGTAAACCAGAGCTCACCTTCCTCTTCTCCTCACAGAAATCAGACCTGCATTCCACCTGCTGGTTCTTCCCACCTCCCCTCTCCAGTGAATCCCCTGCATGCCAAACAACTGGGACGGACACAGAATATTGGTAGGGAATTCCTACCAATCAGGAACATAGGCAGCCGAGTGAATCTCAGACAAGCACTTCAGAACAGAAGACGACTAGGAACATATGAGAAAGGGAGGGGTCTCGCTGTTTTGTGATCCAGAAAATATGAAGGAGAAGCACAATTACCCCTGCAGCCCTCCTCCTACCAGACTGAGGTGAAGACTGTCAATGCCCAGTGTTGCTGTCGACATAGAGGAGCGGCATCTCACACAGCTGGTGGGGCTGCACATTAGTTTCCAAAGTGTCTATAGGAAAACTAGTCAAGGTTGTTTCCTAATGCTGTCTACGCTTACAAACTGTGACCCAGAGACCCCATTCCTAGGCACAGATACCAGAGAAATGTGTGCATCTCTGCTTTGTGCATACCTCTGCATTGAAAGACTCATTGTAAGTGTTAAGAAGGCATTGCTCATAATAGCACAAAACTGGTAACAATACTAACATCCATCAAAATTAAAATGGATTTTTAAAACTCTGGCATAGTCACATAATGAACTAACATAGCAATGAGAAATGAACTACAGGTTCATACAGCATGATTCCCAGAAGCCCAGTGATGGGACAAGCAGCACAGACACCAAGGACTCACACTATGTGACCAAATTTAAATATGGACAAAATAGGGATGTGTACTTAGGTGGTTAATGCCCCAAAGCATAAAGGAAAACAAAGAAGTTTTATCATAAAAGTCACATGAGCCACGTTGCCTTTGAGAAAAAGAAAGAGTTGTGATTGGGAAGAACACGGTGGGCCGGGAAAGGGCTAGCACATCATTTTTATTGTTGTTCTTTTTAGTTAGACGTGACAGTAGAATTCATTGTTATGTGATTGTACAGCAGGGAGTATATCTTATTCTAGTTAGGACCCAATTCTTATGGATGTGCATGATGGTGGGATTCACCTCAGTGTATTTATGTAAGCACATAAGAAAATTCTTTCAGAGTCATTCCAATGTCTTTCCTTTTCCTATCTCCCCTCCCTTACCTTCATTCCCCTTTGTCTAATCTGCTGACATCTATTCTCCCCCTCTCTCCCCTTATTGTGGGTTAGCTTCCATATATCAGCAAAAACATTCAACCTTTGATTTTGGGGGACTGGCTTATTTCATTTAGTGTGATAGTCTCTATGTCTACCATTTATTTGCAAATGTCATAGAGTCATTCTTCTTTGGTGAGCTGGTGTTATGGTTTAGACATGAGGTGTCCCTAAAAGCTCATATGTGAGACAATGCAGGAATATTCAGAAGTAAATTTTTTAGATTATGAATATTGTAACCTAATCAATAGATTAATCCACATAATAGTTTAACGTTGGATTATGAATTCAAATGGATTAATGGGTGGTAACTATAGGCAGGGAGGGCATGGCTGGAGGAAGTAGGACATTGGGAGTGTGCCCTCAGGGATGATATTGTAAATGCACTCAAGCTTCTTGTACTCAAGCTCTCTCTGCTTCCTGGATATCCTGTCCTGAGCTGCCTTCCTCTCCCCTTCCCTGATTTTCATCTTGGGCCCAGAGCAATGGAGTCAGCCTGCCATAGATTGAACCTCTGAAACCATGAGCAAAGGTTAACTTTTCTCCTCTAATTTGTTTTTATTAAATACATTAGTCACAGTGACCAATTACAGCTGACTTAAACAGCTGGTTTGTGGCTATATTGATGTTCCAATTTACAATTCAAACCTTTTTATTTTGTCTTGATTTTTTAAATTGGTAAATAATGATTACATATTTTTATTTGTTCTTTTTAGTAGACATGACTGTAGAGTGTATTTTGACATATTGTACATGCACAGAGTATAACTAATTCTAATTAGGATAATAATTATATATTTATGAGATGCAATGTAATGTTTCGATATATGTATACAGATGCTTTCCAACTTATAGTGGTGTTACATCCCAAGACAACCATCATACACTGAAAATATCATAAACAAAAATATATTTAACACATCTAATCTACTAAAACTTTTTTTCTGCATCTATCAAAATGAATGATTATTGTTCTTCATTTTTCTTGTTCTTCATTTTTTAATGTAGTATATCACATTTATTGGTTTGCATATGTCGAACCATCCTTACATTTAAGGGATGAATCCACTTGAACATGGTAAATGACTCTTTTAATGTGCTATTGGATTTGGTTTGCCTGTATTTGTTGAGGATTTTTGCATCCATTTTCATTAGGAATATTGGCCTATAGTTTTGACTTATTTTAGTGTCACTGTTCAGCCTTGACATTCATTTAATTCCGGCCTCGCAAAAGGCCTTTAGAGGTATTCATTTCTCTTCAACTTTTTAGAACATTTGAGAAGTCTTGGTAGTAATTCATTAAATGTTTGATAGAGCTTAGCCATGAGGCCATGAGATCTGGTCTTTTCTTTGATAGGATATGTTTTATTACTAATTCAATCTCCTTACTTGCTGGTCTGTTCAGATTGCTTATTTCATCATAATTCAGTCAGTCTTAGTCAATTCTGTGTCTAGGAGTTTACGCATTTCTTCTAGAATGCCTAATTTGTTGGTGTATAATTATTCAAAAAGCATCAATGTCCTTATTTCGGTACTATCACTTGTATCATCATCTTTCACTTCTGAGTTTGAGTCTTCTTTTTTTTTTTTCCTAGTCAAAAGATTTGCCTTTTCTTTATCTCTTTAAAAAATTCTTACTTTTGTTGATCCTTTCTTTTTGGGGGGGACCAGGGATTGAACTCAGGGGCACTCAACCACTGAACCACAGTCCCAGCCCTATTTTGTATTTTATTTAGAGACAGGGTCTCACTGAGTTGTTTAGAGCCTCACTTTTGCTGAGGTTGGCTTTGAACTTATGATCCTCCTGCCTCAGCCTCCCAAGCCACTGGGATTATAGGTACCCAGCTTTTATTGAACCTTTCTATTGTTTTTCTAGTCTCTGTTTTATTGATTTCTGCTGTGATTTTTGTTATTTCCTTCCTTTTGATGACTTCAAGACTAATCAACTCTTCTGGTTTCTTTAAGTTTGGTGGAAGCTATTTGGGATCTCTCTTCTTTTTTGGCGTCAGTATTTCTTGCTATAAACTTTCTCTGGGGACTGTGTCTCCCACAAGTTTTGACATATCGTGCTTCCAGTTCTTTTGTCTCAAGGTAATTTTTACTATCCCTTTTAATTTCTTCTTTGACCCATTGGTCGTTTAGGAGTATATTATTTAATTTCCACCTAATTGTGAAGTTTCCAAGAATTCCTTTAAAGGTTAATGAATTAAATCCTCCAAGCAAATGGCATCGAGTCTAAATGGTTAAAAAATACAAGACCCACCAAGCATGATGGCTCACATCTGTAATCCCAGTGAGTGGGGAGGCTGAAACAAGAGAGTCACAAACTCAAGACCAGTCTTGGCAACTTAACTAAGCCTAAGCAACTTGATGAGACCCTGTCTCAAAATGAAAAATAAAAAGGACTAGGGATATGGCTCAGTGGTAAAGGGCCTGTGAGTTCAATTTCCCCTCCAAAATAAAAACAAGACCCAACTGTGTGCTGCCCACAGGAGACTCACTTTGCCTTAAGGATACACATTCACCAAAATTGAAAGGATAGAAAAAATATGTTCCATGCAAATGGAAACAAAAATAGACATATTTTAAGTAAAAATCTATAAAAAAAATAGACAATGTGACATCCAGAGAATGTGACAGCTATAAATACATAGGTAACCAACACTAGAGTACTTCAATAAATAACATGTAAAACAAATAATAGATCTGGAGAGAGAGATACACTGTAACACAATGTTATGGTTTAGATATGAGGTGTCCCCCACAAACTTACGGGTGAGACAATGCAAGGGTTAGAGGAGAAATGATTGGGTTTGGAGAACCTTAACCCAATCTATGAATTAATCCCCAGATAAGGATTAACTGAAGGCAGGTAGAGTGTGGCTGGAGGGGGCCCATCACTGGGGGTGTGCCTTTGAGGTCTATACTTTGTCTTGGGGAGGGGAGCTCTCTCTGCTTCTGGGTTGCCAGGTCCTGAGCTGCTTTCCCCTGCCATACCTTTTCACCATGGTGTGCCACCTCACCTCGGGCCCTGAGGAATGGAGTCAGCCATGGATGGGACTAAGACCTCTGAAACTGTGAGCAACAAGTAAACTTTGCCTCCTCTAATAGTTCTTATCAAGTTTTTTGGTCACAGCAGTGAAAATGCTGACCAAAACACACAATAATAGTAGGGGGTTCACTACTCCACCATCTACACAGAAAATCAGTGAGGAAACACAAGGCTTGAGCTGCCTCCAGTCATCCTACCAGACACACACAGATCACGGCCTCCAACAGCACCAGAACACACTTCTCAAACACATGTGGAACCTGCTCAGGGCAGATCACACCTTAGGCCACAGAACAAGTCTTAACAAATGTAAAAAGATTGAAATCACTAGTGTTTTTTCTGACCTCAACAATATAAAACTAGAACTCAACAACAACAACAATCTTGGGAATCATCTTGGCTTTTAATAGCTTTATGATAAGGTGTTCAGAGTGATTTTCTTTTACGTTCTTCAGTTCCAGGCTTTTTGAGCTTCTGGAGCCTGCGATTTTATGTCTTTCACCAAATTTTGAAAGTTTTCCACCATTGTTTTTATGAACCGCATTCTTTCTCCTCTTTCTGAGACTCTCATAATACAAATATATTTTCGTATTGTTCCATAAATCCTGAGATTCTGCTGACCTTTATTTCATCTTTTTTTTCCCTCTGTGTATGGTTCAGATTGGGCAATTAAATGACTGACTCTTTTACCATTTTTGTTCTGCCCTTGGAGCTGAGCCAGTAAACTTTATTTTGCTCACTTAGAGTTCCAAAATTCCAAATTGTTTCTTCTTTTTTATTTTCTATTTCATTGCTGACACTTTGTCTTTCCATTAATGTCAAGTGTGTTTGCCCTTTCTTCTGGGAGCATGGTTAGCAATGGTTGCTTCAAAGTGTTTGATAATTCCAACCTCTGTGTCATATGCAAGTCAGGATCTGTTCATTGTCTTTTTCCTTGCAGGTTGAGATCTCCTGGTTCTTTCTATACTGCAAAAGGTTGGATTATATCCTAGATATTTTAAATATGATGGTCTGATGTACTTGGGTCTGGTTTAAATTGAGAATAATATTGAATCTTTACTTAAAGCAGTTAGTTTACCTTGTTAGTTTCAAGTTGCAATTTCTAACCCACTTTCTATGGGCTACAATTCCAATATCAGATTGATTATCCAGTCCTTTGCTATATTATTCAGACCTTTCCTACATAAGCATCACCTGTGGCTAGCTTGGGACCTGCATGGGGATTGACTCCATAATACAGCTCTCAGTGACCTTGGGATGTTTTCTAAGCTCAAACCTACAGGTTTTTTTAAATTTTTCTTTTTTTTATTAGTAATTATACATAATGTTGTATAATTGTTGGGGTTCATTTTGAAATAATCAGACAAGCATGAATTTTAATTTTTTACAATTCAGTCCCCAGTAGTTCCCCTTTCGTTCCTCTCCTCCCTTCCCCTGTTTCCTTCCCTCTATTCCACTGTTCTTCCTTCTATTTATTAATACATTTTTAAGTCAGTGCTTTACAGATATATATAAAGGTGAAATTAACTGTGGTATATTCATATATGTACATGAGATAGTTTTTAATTTTCTTTTGAAGATACACATAATAATTATACATATCTATGGGGTACAGTAATACAGGTAGACAATCTTTAGTGATCAAATGTGAGTAATTAGTATTTTAATTTCCTTAAACTTTTGTGTTGAAAATCTTCAAATACCTGTCTACTAGTTCTTTATAAAAGTATATACTCTTTCTGAGTATACTTCTCTGAAGTACAGTCTCCAGTCCTGTGGTAGAATATGAGAACATATTCATCCTATGCAACTGTACTTTGGTATGCACTATCCAGCCTCCTCCTTTCCCTCTTTCCCCCATCCTTCCTAGCCTCTGATTATTACTATTCAACTCCTTCTTTGAGGTCAACATTTTTAGCTTCCATGTGTATTTGTCTTTATGTGCCTGATTTATTTCACTTCACATAATATCCTTGAATTTCATCCAATTTGCTACAAGTGATAGAATTTAATTCCTTTTATGGCTGAATAATATTGCATTGTGTATATACACCACGTTTTCTTTATCCACTAATCTGCTGATGGACACCTTGGTTGATTCCATATCTTGTCTACCTTGAATAGTTCAGGGAACTGGGGAAAGCAGAAATCTCTTTGATAGACATACACGTTTGCAGCCCAGAGACGAGTCCCAGCATTCATATGTATCCCTGCAAGAACACCTCTTGAACTCCCACCTCTTTTTGATTTCTCTAACACTCTTCTCTAACACCTCTAGATAGTTGACTTTCCCTTTCTCACTATGTGCACAATTTCCATGACTGAGTCTGTGTCCAGGGTCAAGATCCAGGAGGACAGAAAGGACATGAGGCAGTAGCAATTTTTCTCATGCTCTTGAGATCATCGTTCCTCTGGTCAACTAGAAATAGTCCCCTCCTTGAGAGTTCGAGGCACTTGGCCAGTCACCACTATTGCTCTTGTCACTGCTTCTCTATCAAAAGATGGGCAAAAGTGTGGGACAGGAGAGATGAGAAGAAAAGGAAAAAAGAAGGAGATCCCCTCACTCTCTGGCCCACACAGCTGACCAGCAAGGGAAAGGTCCTACTGGGGCTCTTTCTGCAGCATCCAGTGAGCAGTTCTAGGTTCTGGGCTGCTTTTGAATCCAGGTCAAGTGATACCAGAGAAGAAACTTTAGAAACTTCAGATTCTGATCTCCTCTCCAATCTGACTGCCATTCATTACTTTTCAGAATCCACAGATAATGTCTCCATGCACTCTGCCTAGGGTTTGTAGCTACATCTCTCCATGGGGAAGAGAGAGTGGAGTGTGCTTATTCCAACTTGTCTGGAACTGGAACTCTTTGACATGGGATATATTTTGAAATTGAGCTAAGAAAATTTACTGGTAGATTGGCTATCACCTGTGAAAGATAGGGCAGTCAAGGATGATGCTAAAGGTTTTGGATACAGACAAAATAAAATTGAATGAAGGACTGGGGTAGAAAATCCCTGCTGGGAATACACCTCTATCTCCCCAGCTAACACCATACAAGAGAACAGACCTGAGTTGGCACCTCCTGTATCTCATCCACAATTTTTGATGGAACACTATATGTTGTTGATGCTTAGGGAAAGAGGTAATGAGTTTCATGCAAAGAGAAGAATACAAACAAAGCAAAGCAAGGAACAAGGGGGTCCATACTATCAACTACAAGTGGGTAGGAGTTTAAGCCTCTAGGAATATAGAATTACTCTTTGTGGAGAAAAAAAAAAGGAAGGAACGTACAATAGAAAGTGTTTCCATCATAAATCAAGCTATTCTAAAACTGAGGTTTCTGGATTACAAAAATCTATATTTGACTGAATTAAGTTCTCTGCTCTTGGTGAAAATGAGAGATAAGGAGAGTAGAGCATTTTCTCAAAACGGGTTCCATGAACTGTGAAATCCATATGCATTATAAGACATACATAGTCACTTCCAAATGCATTAACTGAATATCCTTAATATCCTTATTTAGTACAGTGAAATTCATTTCTCTTCCAATCAGTACTATTTATCAATCTTAAAGCAGAAGAGAACTGGGGAAAAGGGGAGGGGGAAAGGCAGAATGGATTTAAGTTGTTATGCATAAGCCAACTGAGAAAATCACTTCTAAGATATTTTCATTTAAAAAGAAGAGCTTCAGTTTATACCCAAAGGACTTAAAATTAGCATAGTACAGTAACACAGCCATATCAATATTTATAGCAGCTCAATTCACAATAGCTAGATTGTGGAACCAACCTAGATGCCTTTCAACAGATGAATGGATAAAGAAACTGTGTTGTATATACACAATGGAATGTTATTCAGTCATAAAGAAGAAAAATATTATGGCATTTGCAGATAAATGAATCGAATTGGAGAATATCATGCTAAGTGAAATAAGCCAATCCCCGAAAAACCAAAGGCCAAATGTTTTCCCTGATAAGTGGATGATGATACATAATGGGGGTGGGAGTATGGGGGGTGAGAGAACAATGGAGGAATTTTAGATTGCATAGAAGGAAATGAAAGAGAGGAGGGGTTGGGGGTATGAAAGATGGTAGAATGAGACAGACATCATTACCCTATGCACATGTATGATTACAGGAATGGTGTGAATCTACATTGTACACAACCATAGAAATGAAAAGTTGTACTGCATTTGTGTACAATAAATCAAAATGCAGTCTATAAAAATAAAAAACAAATACAAAAAAGAAAAAATAAAAAGAAGAGCTTTCTTATGGTGTGCTAACCATTACAATATTACATAATACGATTTTCTGGTATTTTTGTATGTATTTAAAAGGTTGTTCTATGATTTTCCTCATGATGTCTTTCTGAATAGTGTTATTACACTGAGGCTAAGAGGTTGCATGTGGGGCCAATTCTTCTATTCAGGATACACAATTAAATTCCTCAAAACTTTTTTCACATACTTGTTTCATATATTACTTCCTTTGAGAAATGTCAGTTTAGTTCTTTTAACCATTTATTGATTGGATAGTTTTGGGGGTGGAAGTTGTTAAAAGTTTTTGAGTTCTTTATAAATTCTGAATATTAATCCCTTATCAAAAGAGTAACTGGTAAATATTTTCTCCCAATCTGCAGACTCTCTCTTCACACTCCTAATTTTTTTCCTTCATATGCAGAAGCTTTTAAATGTGATGGTATTCTGTTTATTGATTGTTGGTTATACTTTTTGAGCTTAGGAGTTTTGTTAGGGAAGCCGGTGCCTGTACCAACATGTTGGAGTGTTTACCGTGTTTTCTTGTAGCAGTTTCAGTGTTTCTGGCCTCCTTCCTAGTTCTTTGATCCACTTTGAGTTGATTTTTGTGCAAGGTGTGAGATAGAGATCTATTTTCATTCTCCTAAATATGCATATAGACATGTCTTAAAAGAAGACACACAAATGGCCAATAAATGTATAGAAAAATGTTTAATATCCTTAGTAATCAGGGAAATGCAATCAAAACTACACTGAGGTTTCATCTCA
The DNA here is from genome assembly GCA_020662805.1 of Glaucomys volans. Lineage (NCBI taxonomy): Eukaryota > Metazoa > Chordata > Mammalia > Rodentia > Sciuridae > Glaucomys > Glaucomys volans. The sequence goes on along the minus strand of JAJEJO010003793.1, from coordinate 43,451 downwards.
CTCCTGTTAGAATGACAATTGTCAAGAATATAAATAACAATTGCTGGTGAGAATGTGGGGGAAATCATACACTTATATATTGCTACTGGGATTAAAAACTAGTACAACCACTTTGGCAAACAGTGTGGGGATTCCTCAAAAGACTAGGAACGGAATCACCATATGACCCAGCAACTCCATACCTTATTTGTCCCAAAGAACTAAAGTTAGCGTACTACAGTGATGCACGCATACCAATGTTTATAGCAGCACAGTTCACAGTAGAACCATGAGCAGATGAATGGATAAAAATATTCCTAATCTAGTTTTACTCAGCCTCAAAGAAGAATGAAAATATGTCATTCACTGGTAAATGGATGGAAGTGGAGAATATTATGCTGAGTGAAATAAACCAGACTCCAAAAGTCAAAGGCTGAATGCTATCTTTCATACGTGGAAGTCAGAGAAAGAAAAAAAATGAGTTAAAAATTAAAAGGCAGGGAGGAATCTCATGAGAATAGACGGGAGGCTAGTAGAGAAAGGGGACTGAGGGAGAGGGAGAGGGAGGGGGCATGGAGAGGAACTGGGGAAGTAAATCCACCAAATTATGCTATGTCCATATATGATTACACCACAATGAATCCTTCTTTTATGTATGATTTTAACACACCAATTAAAATATTAATGACAACAGAGGGGAAATCAGTAGAGCAAGCAGATCAGGAAGAGGGAGGATGGAAGGGGAAAGGAATGGACCAGGAAATGTTATTGTACAATTTATGTTATGTGCATATACATACATACATATGTCATAATGAATTCTACTATTTATAATTATAATGCACCAATGAATTAAAAATAAATATCTCATGCTTATATGCTAAAAAAAACTGTGATTATCTTTCACTTTTCTGTCTTTTGCATAAAAAAACAGTTTTATGAAAACGCTTTTAGAGTTATTTAAATAAGATGCAGTGCAATAAAACATGAGTTTTGATACTTGAGCCAAATCCTCTGCCAGCTCATCTTCCATCCAGAGGGTCTTCCAGGAAGTAAGTCATCCCTTGAAGACAGAGATGTCAGTGTGATTTTATTCATTGCTCTGCCCCCAGAATACAGAACAGCATCTGAGTTTTGATTTTTATCAAAACAGAAGCAGTTTATTTATGAAAACTAGCACATTCTGTTTTGATATACCTTGGTTGGTTTGGAAAACCATATACGCTTATTGTACATGAAAAATAACACAAAATATAAATTAAAATTCACCAAGTAAAATATAATCCAATCACTGAATTGGGTACTGCTACCATTTTGACAAAGTACTTCAAAACATGTACCTAACCTGGACCTACTGATTATAAGGTACAGAACTTTACACCAATAGCCATAAGTTGTTTTGTGACCTACTTTTTAAATTCCATGTTATATTGCAAACACATTCTATAACAACAGAGATAAATATCTTTTAAATGCAATCATAAAATTAGTGTACCATGCAATATAAAATTGCAAATAAATGTATAACTAGTATTATATGTGAAACAGTAAAATTGCAAGCTCATGAAACTAGTGTCACTGCACTGAAAATGTTATTGCAATGAGGTTTTTCACTTTTTCATTATCCTCGCAAAAAAAGAAATATTTTTTAAAAATTTTAAAAATCCTTTCACTGTGATATCAACAAATTCAGTCCTCAAGCAGAATACCTGGGACAGCTGACCAGAGAATTCAAAAGGCCCAAGTTGCAGTGAGACACAAAAATAAAGACTAACCCATCTCAGTGGAGGCACAAAATCAGGGAATGGCAAACAGTTAACCAAGTGGACTAGAAGAATCAACACCTCCTTGATGATCAACTTAATAATGACTCTGGTTTCTACATAAATTTGGACACAAACATATCATAGATTGGCAATAAAGACATTGATTAAAAGCTTGCAAGGGGAAATATGAACAAAATAAAGCATACAGGAAGATTAGTAAATCGGGAAGCACTGTGCAACTTGAAGGCAAGAAAGATGTGTATATACATTCCAGCTCAACCTCGGGTAAGTGATCCAACTTCTATGAATAACTTCAATAGCTTTTTAATTCTTTATTGGTGCATATTAATTATACAGAATTGTAAGTTTCATTGTGGTATATGCAAACATACATAAAAACATAATTTAATCACTTTCAGTCCCCAATATCTCCCCCACCATCTTTCCTCCCTCTCCTTAATCCCCCTCCTCTACCCTAATGAACTCCCTTCTACTTTTATGGCATCAACTTTCCCCCCCACTTTTTCCCTCTAGTTTCCAATTTTTTAAAAGTAAAATCATATTGATATCTTATGAGAACTCTATGTGACCTTGCTTATTCAGTGATTAGCACAATGTCTAACATTAAGTCAATGTTCAGTCATTTGTTGGGGAGGGTCACCTGACATGCTATGTAGAAATTTATATCAGAATTTATAACATATTAGTTTATTATATATAATCATGCTCACATTAATTTTACCATGAGCCAGTTCTGTATACTTCCATGATTTGACTTCAGTCATTCCTAATTTCATTTGCTGTATTCTCAGTATCCCAAGCTATAGATTCTTCCAATATTATCATGGATAGAAAATAAGTATAAGTGAACCATCAGTCACTAAAGTGATCAGTATTCTGGTGTCCAGAGTTGGATGCTAATATTTTAACAAATGGATTGTGCTCATCATAGTCATTCAGTATCCTGGCAGAAGCAAGCTCTCTCTTAAGCATAAGTGAGGAAGATAGAGGTTGCTCTTCCATGCTTTGCAGTTGAACCCAATAAGAAGTTTAACTGTTATATAATCATTTGTCTGGCAATACTTTGGGGCATGGATAGATTAGGCAGGAATTCAAATATTCTAATCAGTTATATGCAGAAATTTTTGATGATCTCCATGTCTCATCATGACAATATTAATTCTGAAAGTGGTCTATTATATCTTTCCCCATGATGCCTTGTGTCATTCATCCACAATTGCTCATTTCTTCCAGAGATTCTTCACGGCATTTTTCATCTCTGTATTTCTCAGGGTATAAATCAGGGGATTGAACATAGGTGTCAAAATACAATAAATTCAGCCACTATTTTGTCTATGGGCAAAGTAGATGATGGGCGCATGTAAATAAATATACAGGGCAAAAAGAACAAGGCCACCACCATGAAGTGAGCTCCACAGGTGGAGAGGGCTTTGTGTCTCCCCTCTGCACTCTGGGACCTCAAGGAGCGCAGGATCACCACGTAGGAGGCAGCCAGCATGAGGAAGTTCAGCAGGCAGATCACACCACTGTTGGCCACCACCAGCAGACCAATGGCATGTGTGTTGGTGCAGGCGAGCTTCAGCAAAGGGTACAAGTCACACACAAAGTGATCAATCACGTTGGGCCCACAGAAGGGCAGCTGAAGGACCAGGAGGAGCTGCACTGAGGAATGCAGGAAGCCCCCCAGCCAAGCCACCCCCACCAGTATGGCACAGAGCTGCCTGGTCATGAGGGTTGTGTAGTGCAGAGGCTTGCAGATGGCCACATAGCGGTCATAGGCCATCACTGTGAGCAGAATGATCTCAGTTCCTCCCAATAAATGAGCAACAAAGAACTGAGCCAAGCAGCCCTCAAAAGAGAAGGCCCTTCCTTCATACAAGGAGTCGGCAATGAGTTTGGGGGTCATACATGAGGAATAGCAAGTATCAATAAAGGACAAATATAAAAGGAAAAAGTACATAGGGGAGCCCAAGGAGGGGTTGAAGATAATGGTGATCATGATCAGTAGGTTGCCCCCAACAGAGACCAGGTAGACAATCAAAAAGAGCACAAATAAAAATCTCTGCACCTCACGATTTTGGGAGAGTCCCAACATGAAAAATTCTGTGATGTTTCGATGACTATCCATGAATCCTGAGCTGCAACAAGAAATTTACAAGGAAAGTTTTATTACATCTCTTTAGAGACATTTCAAAATCTTGGAGAAATCAGGATTTGTGGAACACAATTAACCTAAACCCTGAATCTCCAAGACCCACTAATAATGCCAATCATGTTCTGCATTTCTAATTAGTGATTTTGATTGAAAACATAAATAATAGACAAAATGAATAATTTTCACAATATTGCATCTCTTGCTTTTTGACAAATAACAATTAATTCTTTTTAAAACTAGCTCTTTTTCAGATTGAAGATTTCTTCCTGGCGTTTCTATAATGGTATTCTGTAACACAATGCAATTACTATAGTTTATGGCACCCTTTTATATATCTTATGAAGATCTAGAAAAGAGGACCTTTGAGGTTCCAACCATAAAGAAATAATAAGAGGGAAATGCTAATTACCCTGACTTGATCAGTCCATGCTGTGTGCCTGTTTTGAAATGTCACACTACAGTTTATTGATATGCACAGTTCCATTACATGTTAATCAAAAGATCCTGAACAATGTATAAATAGGCAAAAAAATCACATCATACCCCATAATTATGCATAATTATGATTTTCAGTTTACATGCAATTTTTAAATGATGCATTTTTCATTAAAAATAGTTAATTATAGGAAAATAATTTCCCAAAGAATTTTCTGCAATTTCTTGTCAGCACTAGATTTAGGTGAATTTGCAAAATAAGCTGAGGCTCCAACAACATCATAACTGACCTCTTCTACCTTGTGTCTCAAACACCTGCTCAATAGTCCACATGGCAGCCACAGTGACATTCCTGGGAGCTGATCATCAATCATTACCCAGTTTAAGGTCTTCCAAAGGCTCCTCTTTACCTTCTTTTTTCAGATTTTCAAAACTATAATTGCCAAATAAAATAAATAACAACTCTTAAGTTAGAATGCAAAATGCACCTTATTGTCTCAAAAGTACAAAAGCAAGATGTATAAACACATCCACCATTTAAATAGTTGTACAGTACAGTAATGCCATTTAGAAATATTTTAATAGAAAAATGATTTATAAATCAGTTTAAAAAAGATCAAAAAAATCAATGTTTAATACCAACTTTAACTATAAACAACTAAAAGAGGAAAGCTGTCCTCTATCCTTCTGCTCTTGATTCAAAATCTGTGTCTTCTGCTCCTTGTCTTTTGGAGAAAACATTTCATTGATAAGGCTGCCATCTTTTTGGACGAGGACAAAGATCAAAATCTTCCTTAATGTAACCTCTTTGCACACAAGTCTGTGTGGAAGGAAAACCAACTTCCCAGAAATTCTCTGGTGTGTTGGGTGGGATGTAGCTAAATCAGTGTCTTGAGAATGAAGCTAACCAGAGAGAAACTAGTTTACAAAATTTTCAGCATATTAAGATAGTTTGGAAGACAAAAGAGAGAAGAAAGTTGCTTGGGCACAGATGTAAAGAATGCGAAGTTTATTATACAGATATGCCAGCAGAAGAAAGAGGAAAGAAGTTAGCTTCATGCTCCTTACCTTCTTTCGGGATAAAATCCAAGCATTTTATTCTTATTACAAGGACCACACTGAACTATCCACCTTGTCTTTCAGGTCCCATCTCTGTCACTACCGTATGTCCTAGCCTTATTAGCCTACTCTGACTCCTTGGTCAAGCCATGCTTGCTTTCAACTCTTTGCCTTCTACATGCTACTCCCTTGGTCTCACACAGCCTCTCTCACTCTGCTGGCTTACTCTTATACATCCTGTAAAAACAGGCTCAAATATCATTCATCTCCAAAAAGAATATGATCTCTTCCTCTATCCAGGGCTCCATTCTAAGACTTTCCACTGCACTCCTACCGTCTGCAGATGGCACCTGCATCCTAACTCTTTGCACACTCTCTTATATTGTTCTACTTCCACTTACCTTACATTTGCAATATCTTGAAAGCTGGAGTTCTGCATGTTTAATATCCATAGTGCAAAGCCAGTGGATAATGAAATGCACACTGAATTAATTAAAACTAAAACCCAAAAACATAAAAAAATTACAATAGCTAGATCTAAGGCAGTTGATAGCTTCTTTTTTTGCTGATTATTCCTTTATTTAAAATAAATAATTTATATTTGTAAAGAGTTTTAAAAGTCAAATGCTTCTATAAGGTTCATAATGAAAAAAGCAATATGGTGTTCCTCTTTGCTACCTGCAATTCCCACTAAAAGGCAACTTTTTTTTCCATTTTCTTAGCTATCCGCAGATACAGGCTTCCGTCTTCCTGAAGAATATCCTGTATTGCTGCTATTTGGAGGTTCCTCAGTTTTGTTTCCTTGGCTTCCTCCCCACCACATACACATTCTCATAAATTCTTCTGCCCCATCCTTTCTGTGTGATTATATTATTCTACAACTCTTGGTTAACTCAACATGACCATACAGTGGACAATGATTACATTTCCTTTGTTATAAATTTTTCTTGAACTAATAATCAAGTTGATAGCTTCTTACCAGAATTTTTGATACATTCTAACAGGGCAGAGAGCCAGAACTAAGAGGATTCTTAACAGGTCATCTGGTCCATTCTTTTACATCAACGGGTCTTCCTTCCCCTTCTTGGAATCACGCACATGATAAATGTCTAGATAGGGTTAAAAGATGTTCCAACAAGGAGAAAATAGATGCAGTGAGAAACTACAGCTCCATAATCTCATCTCTGAATTGGAAATCTATCAAAATCTAAGTGACCTGGGTTCAAAGAACAAATAAGGAATTTCATCCACTTATAGGCTACTGGGGACCTCTTGAACCATCTCTCTTGATTTTCTTTTCTAAAAAGTCATTAAGGAAAAAGATTTGCATGATAATCTGATACAAACATCTTTGGTTTGAAAATGTTACAATTTTGACCTAGAAAAATTAAGTAGCTGGCCCAAGTCGTAGACACGCACCCCAAGCCTTCTCACTTCTCAGCCTGAACCCCCTCCAACACCATGGTGTTTCCTCTGGGACCCAGATTACTCAACCCACAGAGAGCACAAACGGAACAGAAGAGAAGGCAAAGTTGCTGGCTTCACATTGTGCAATGGTGTATATCAGCAGAACCTCTCGGAAAATAGGGTAGAGGGGATGACAATAGAAACTACCTATGATTATTGGACAGAGGTTTAGAAAACATTTAAAAGGAAAAAAATTTTTACTTAGTTCTGCCATCCAAAAAAGAAAGCTTCCAGCTTCCTAATGTATTTTTTAAATCTCTGCAATTACTAGTTTATTAGTATAACTGAGCACTCAGATGTTCAGTATTCCTTCCAAAATTACATAAACAAATGCAAATGGAAATATAACAAAACATCGCTCCATCACAGAAGCAAGTAAAATTACAAGAATGCTATTTTAAAACACTGGCACCTTAAGAGAATGATAGAATGTATCCTAATGTATTTTTCATCCAGTTTTTTCCATATCTAGATTTTTGTTCATTTCTCATTTATACTTTGTAAATCATACCATGTATTTAATGCTATCCTGATTATTATTGTAATGTAAACATCTGTTTAACACTACTGATTTTGAACAGCTTCCTATGCTTTTCTATCCAGTATAGTATCTCCTTTACATACTATTAATGCTGAAAGGACCTTCATATATAATCAGTAGTTCCATATCTTAGCATCTCAGATGCCAATTCTTCAGGTTTCTTGCCAAAACAGCTGTTGAAACTGGTGGAGAAATTTTTATGTCCATGTAATTGTTCTATTTGAATGTATAACTCAGGATTTGATTATGCATCATGTTATTTCATCATTAAAATGAGACTGGAAAATAGGTTTATTTTTCCCTTCATAGATGATAAAATTATCCATTTTCAAGAAAATTAGCCTCTATTTGAAAGCTTATAAGTAGTAAAAAGGACTTGCCCTAAAAAGAAAAAAATTGTTCCTTTTCTCGTAACACTTCTGAGACCAGTGTGCAGATTTTCCACACTAAGCAATAAATACTCCAATTTTCTACAGAAGCCAACTGGGTGTCCCATAGTTTATTTTTATTCCAACACTAACTACTGACAGGTAGTTAGCATAGAGCCCACAGATTAAGGAATCAGTCCCACAAGTCTACCTCCAACTCCAGACCCCAAGAATAAGTAGTGGGTTCCCAGGTTGCCCGCACTTCTGTCTGACTTGGCTACAAATCAGGGGTTCCCACAAAAACCTCCTCACCTTGTTAATGGACTTTAATTGCTCACAGAGCTCAGGGAAACATTTTATTTACTACTGCTGGTTCATTACAATGGATACAAACAAAGAACCTGATACCGAAATGCAGGAGGTGGGGGCAACATCTGCAGACAGTGCCTCTCTGTTGTCATTTAGTGTGACTTTGCTCTTTCCCTCTTATTCATAACTCTATCAAATTTTTAATAACCAACCACAGAGACATATTTAAGACCAAATCTTGTTTGATGAAAAAGGCCTTCTCAATTAACAGAAGTTCCTTTGAAACTCTAACCAAAAAGTGGTTTTCCAGGATTTCAGTATAACTAGGAGACAGCAATCATCTGTCTGAAGCCCTGGACATATCACATGATCGAGGCTTCTGGAGGGCTGGAGTTGGTGAGAAAATTCAAGGAATACAGACAGGCTTTTCTTTACAGAGAGAAGAAAAACAACATGTGTTAATATTTGATGTATTTCAGGCTTTGTGCTAAGCTCTTTATTTTTTCCATTTAAAAGCACTCTTGATATAATTCACAGCAACATGATTTCACAAAGCCACTGAACAAATGAAGGAATGAATCACCGTCAAAAAGATCAAAAGAATACTGTTAAATCACACACAAGTCCACAACTGTATGGCTTAAAGATTTTTATAAGAAATTTTAATCTAGTATGTTCACTTTTTCCAAGATTAGACTTGAAATTCACAATCAATTGGTCATAAGTATATAGAAACTATTCTAGGTGAAGAAGAATGTTTTCAAAATGCTTTAAAAGGAAAATATTTAAAACAACTAAATACACACTTAGAGGTGGATGCCTTTGGATAGCTCAGTTGGTAGAGTGCCTGCCTTACAAGCACAAAGGCTCTGGGTTCAATCCCCAGCACTGCAAAAAGAAAAAAAAATGCAAATGTTCAGACTTTCTTTTTGAAAGAAAACAACAGGAGAGCACCACTGTGTAAAAGAAATGCCATGCAATATCCTACCAAGCATACGATAGAAGCTCTATTCATTAAAAAACAAATGCTGTGTAGGTAAAAATTTGTTGGGTACATTTACACCAGTTGAAACATACCAGTTTTTCCCATAATGCTGCATCATCATACTGCATTTTACAAAACCATTCAGATTTAAGAAAGATGACTTAGAAAATTTTATCAACATGCAAAATATTTGCCAACACAAGGGGTACCATCAAATTAATACAATTTTAAAACACAGAGTGCTAACTTAGACAATCCAGATAGCATTTAAAAGAGTATCCATTTTAACCAATATTTTAAAATATAGCACTGATTTTGAGGCAACCTCATGTGCAAAACTCTTTAAACGATTATTTTATATAATTTTCACAGCAATCTTCAAAGAGACAGATGTCACCTTTACGATGAAGAAACTATGTCAGAGAAGATGAGTAGCATGCTTCAACTTACTTCCCATGACCAGTAAGCAGCTGCGTCTGGACTTGAGTGGAAGCCATCTGAATATACCTCAGTGATTAAAAAGGAATAATCCAGGCATACTAAATTTTCAGTTGTAGTCATCTGGGAATAATAGTAATATTCCTTCAAAAGGAGTGGATGCTCACTCTGGATAAACAGATTTAGGGCCATATGATCATTAAATCAGAACATTTATGGCTGGGACCCAGGATTCACAGATGGATCAAATTGCTATTAGGGACCCAGGCAGTCCCAAAGAACATCCCAACCTCTTTTAAGAATGCAGATGGAGGCCAGCCATGGTGGCACATGCCTGAAATCCCAGTGACTTGGGCAGATGAACCTGGAGGATTGTGAGTTAAAAGCCAAACTCAGCAACTTAGGAAGGCCTTAAGCAACTCGGTGTAGACCCTGTCTCTAAATAAAACATAAAAGGGGAGGGGACTGGGATGTGGCTTCAAGGTTAAGTGGCTCTGGGTTCAATCCCTGGTACCAAATTAAAAAAAGGTGGAGAACAGTGGTCATGCACAACTGCCCTGTTCTGTTTTATTATGGAAAGGACTTGGGCCTTGGTCAAAAACAAAAACAAAAATCACTGACATCTTCATCCAAATGAGTGGTCCAATATATACATTGTGCTCAGTGCTATGACAGAGCTTTGCCCAAGGAGTTGAACGATCATAAGAGGAATCCCACCCAACCTGCATGCAAAGAGTGGGGAACCACTCCAAATCTACTTACAAATGCTAAACTCAGCTGCCTGTGCACCCAGTCTCACACTGCACAACCATCGCCCGTGTCCCTTGCAATCAAGCCCATGGGCCCTAGTTGGTAGCTCCTTGAACCATCCACCATGCTGTGTTCTCTACCCCATCCCAGCCCTCCTAATCTTGCATCTCCTTTACTCAGAGTTCTGAAATGCCCTTCTCTACCTCTAAGATCTAACCCTTGACATCACAAATTGCCAGTTAAGGCTCATAAATTTCAAATACATGGAACCATTGCTGATGCCTCCCGCACTCACCCATGATCTTCACAAAGACAAAGAAAACCAAAAGAAGATTCTTTACAGCATGCCACAGAGTTGTTATGGAACTGCCAGTTACATCCATTGTTAGTATTTTTAACACATTGTTAATATTCTTAAAAAGCAGTGTCTTTTGGGGAAAGAACTTCAGAAATTTTTACATTGTCTGCTTTCTTGTACTCATACAAAATTAAAGAGGGCTGGCCCAGGATGATGAATAAACCCATACAAAAGAAATATATCCTAAATCCAATGGGCAGAAAACATACTACACTAGATTGGGATTTTCAGTTTCTGGGTCTGATGGCAAGTCCTCAGAGCTATTGGACCTCGAGATTCTGACTTAGACATCAAATCATGGAAGTCCCAACTCCTCCATTTAGCCCGTCTGACCTTCAGATTCATTTGTAAAATAAAAATTCTAAAATGTAATCTACCTGCCTCTGAAGGATGTTGAAAAGATCAGACGAGAAAATACATGAACAAATTGTGGACACTATAAAAATCTAGGGAAAATAGTAAATTATTATTTGTTTTTATTTGTCTCTTTTCTCAATTCAAATCCTATATCAAGTATATAATATGACTTTGGACACTTTAATCAAAATTGAGCAGAGAAAATAGTGTCATAACAAAGAGTCAAACTGCTTATTTCATTCCCTTTAATATAGGAAACAATAGAAAATTTGAATTTAACAGAAAAGATATCATATTGAAGGAAAACTTACTTGTCCAGCCAAATTGAAAGATTTGAATAAGGTACAGTTTTTATTCTCTTGTTAAGACATTTTCTCTAGGAAAAAATTCTGAAATGTTGCAAACTTCTGAAGTGCCAGTAGATGTTTTGGATTCTGCCTAACAGAGTGGTTCTCAACATGCCAAATGTTGTGGACACCACAGCACCAAACTCACCTGAAGCTGTTGTATATCCTTTTCTGCACATTGCTGGCTCCCTGGAGTCAGAGAGAGAAGAGGAGAAGTGGATGACACAGCTACTCTCTCTCCTAAATGATTCCAGCTCTACCCCTGGTGTATGGACTCTTGGATGAAGTCACTGAATATATGACCCAACCAGATTGGGAACACCTTAGCCCCATTGTCCTTCTTGTCCTGAAAACTAAAATAAGTTGAAAGTATGTCTTCCCTGAGTGTCTGAGCTGGAAAGTGAGCTCTGAAAGGGACCAATCCTCTCTGCCTCCCAAGCTGGGAAAAGTTGGCACTGGACCATTAATTTAAATCTCATAGTCCTCTGAGACTCTGTCTACCAGGTCTACTGAGTGTGGCCCAGGGCCAGGGCGTGGAATCACAGAGAAGTGGATGAAGTCATACACAAACGCAGAGGCAGTGGCCCCAGGTTTTCCAGCTTTCCAGGGTCACACTTTTTGCTATACAAATAAAACAGTCCAACACTCAGTTTGGGGTGCCTGCAGGAATTCTCTCCCACTCGGTTGCCTGCTTCTGGTATTTCTCTTTCATTAAATCATTTAACCTGTAACCCTCTGTACCTCCTTCCCTCATCTATAAAATCGAACTAGAAAGAGTGCTTTCTTCTTAAAGTCATTATGAAGATAAAATGAGAAAGATGTAAATAAAACGCTTATAAAAATGCCTGGCACACAGAAGTTGGTGTGTAAGAGTTTGCTATCCCTACTGCTCTTATCAGCACATCCTCATTATCATCATCTATGCTACTATTCCCTGACCATGTGCCCTGAGCAACTTCATCACCACTTCTCTGTGCTGCTCCAGTCCTCTCCTCCATCCCTTCAGGATGTGGACCCTTGGTTAAATTAGATGACTCAAGTATATCATAAAGAAAGTATAATAACAAAAAGAAAAATCCTAAATTTTAACATCAGACATTGGTATTCCCCATGTCCATTGCCCACACCATAAGCCAGGAAGCCCATCGGCATCTTGCCACCAGGCTGGGTCTCAAGATATGCTGCCACTCAGGCTCCATATCAGCTGCTAGATCACTTTCCTCACCAAGAACTCCAAGCTGCCTCCAACGCCTTGAACTCAGTTAACATCATTACAACTATTCTGCCCTTGAGAGCCACCTGTTTCCTTGTATTATTTACATTTTATTATCTATTACTAATATGTATTTTATTTCATTTTATTAAGAAGAACTGTTTAATTGGTAAATTTTTCTTTACTTCTACTTCCTTTTAGAAACTTAGGACCTTACCATCATAAAAATCAAAGGGTTCTGAAAATATTTTCCTAAAAACACAGTGGGGCTCACCCTGAACATGAATTCTGCCACCACCTTTACTGTGTTTTCTCAATTGTTATTTTTTTACATTGTAAATTAGAAAAAAAAATTCTAAATGTTTTGCCTTATCTAGTCTACCTTCTCCCAAGAATCTAGTGGCTGTCCTTCTTTATGATTTTTTTTCAACCTTCCTACTCTGATCATGCCCTCTGAGTTGTGGCTCAAAAACTAAGCATGCAGTCACATAATGTCACCCGGTTCCAGGATGATACCTGCATCTGTTTCCTCCTCCCACTGGCCATTCATTACACAGAAGGTGCAAAATAGAATTGTAAAAATTAAACTTTAGACAATCTATTAAAATTTTCTTGAAATCATAGAAAATAAAATCTGATATGGACCTCTGAAAGCTTATGTAGATCAAACTTTTTAAAAAGAATAGCATCTCAGAGAAATCAATGCAAGGACAGGGAGAAGGTACAAATAAAAAGCCAGGATCCATCTCAGAAAACACACAAACTTTAGTAAAAGTTGCTTCACTTCTCTGGGCTTTGCCCTTCATCTAAGAGGAACCTCTCACACCATACATGCACTGGACCTGGTGCTTTGTGAGGCCTGGGGATCAGGAATGTCAAAGGGAGGTGGAATAAGCAGAACATGGCCCTTTCCCTTAAGCCTCGGTCATGACACATGTCAGGGGAGGTAATTTGGGATCAGAAAGCTTTTTCAGTTCTCCCAACCACATAACAGAAAGGAAATCTATGCTGAAAGGTTATTAATCAAGAGAATTGTGCTTTCTCTTATCTGTGCATTAAATTTTGCAAAGGATGATTTCTTCTATTAATACCTTTGTCCATTAGAATGGGATGTGGAAACATGGGGCAGATGCCATCTCCAGTGTCTATTTTCATGTATCATGCAATGTGGTGGGTCCCAATGACCACTCCATTAGCTCAGGGGTCTCAAGAGTGCTCAGTCCAGATACAGACCCTAGTAAAGTAGCGATGTTCCTCCATCCTCCTAAGCAGCTCTCCTCCAAACTGTGCCTCCTGCAATGGCCTCAGTTTCCTGTCTCCCCCTGAGTCTTCTCCACTTGCCTAGCCAACAACCAAGAGGAAATTAAGCATCAAAGGAGACTTTATGAACTAAGTCTAAACCAGGGTTCATCACTTCCACCCTTTACTAACAAGACCCCATCTGGATACAAGGGGTTTTCTGTGTCCCCAATAGAAAAGATAAAATGATTTGTGAAACATGACACTGTCTGAACCACACTCTCTCTCTTGCTGTCCTCCCTCCCGGACTCACCTCTTCAAAAGTTTTTAATAAATAATTCAAGTCTACTCAGGGAACCTACTACTGTGACAACACTTCATGATCTAGTTAAAACTGAGGTCCAAATCATTATCACACAACAGGAAAGTGTGACTTTCACATTCTGCTATAGTCTATGCCATAGCATTTATTGAATGATACAGTAAACATTTCATGCTCTGGATCCAGGATCTACTATCTAGGGCTCTATGATCTTCAACCAGTTATTTAATCTCTGTGTCTCAGTTAACTCATCTGTAAAGTGGGAATGAGAATTATTGGGGTGAGAATAAAAGACAGTAGATGAATGATAGCATCAAAAATCACAGAGAAGGGAACTCTACAACTCCATCCTCCCCCTCCAGAGGAACGACCAAAAACTGTCAAAATCAGCTTTTGGAGAGCCCCAGGAATCTAAGCAAAAATGAGCAAAGGGCAGGAGAAGGCTTGCTGAAGAATGAGAATGCTGCTTTGTAGTCAGAGTGCTATGGAGTCATGAATTGCCTGCCTGGTGCAATTCACAATAGCCAAGCTGTGGAACCAACCTAGATATCCGTCAACAGAGGAGTGAGTGGAGAGAGGAAGTGGGAATGCATTCACAATGGAGCTTCACTCAGCCATAGAGAATGAAATTACACCATTTGCAGGAAAATGGTTGAAACTAGAGTTTCATGTTAAGTGAAACAAGCCAGACTCAGAAAGTCAAAGGGTTATTTGTTTTCTGTCATGTGTGGAAGCTAGAGAGAAAAAAAAAGTTTAAAAACTGACCTTATAAAAATAGAAAGGAAACCAGTAGAGTAGAGGAAGGGATCAGGAGAGGGAAAAGAAGAAAAGGGGTGATAATGAGGTAATTAAATTGATCAAATTCTGTCATGTGCATGTATGAATATGTCACAGGGAACCCCACTATTACATATAATCATAAAGCACTAAATAAATAAATAGCCTGAGTCCCAGATCCCATATCCCAAATCCATAGGAACCAAGAGGACAGCAACCCTCACTTTAACCTGTTACTAATTTAAGGGCTTTCTACTTTATTCTGGAAGGCAAAATGGACACTCTGGATGATATTTGTCAGTATCTGTAAAGGATATTAGTTATTCATGCTTGCATTATTGGTTTAATTTTCAACCTGGTGGTTACTTATAGGATATTTTAAGGCCTATTACCATTTTTTGATGATTAGTTCAAATAAAATAACATAATAGCACCTACTAAATGACATTCATGTACATTTCAACTCACTAAAATATGACAAAATTTGACAAATAAGTGACTTTGTCATTATCAACTTTTCTGCAGTATGAGATTCCCACTCTTATTTTGAATCTCAACTACCTTACATGGCATATGGCAATTCTGCCACACAGATCAACAGAAAGCTAGTGTCCACACACAGAGGAAGCATGGCTCTGAGGGAGTAGTGACAGGAAACTAGGTGTTCTGAAGGATCTTCTCAGTGGAGGACAAGCAGAACCTGGATGGACATGCTCACTGAAGTAGTGCAGGTCTCTCAAGAGTAGAGAAGGTCTCCAAGGATCCCAAACCCATCACTAATATATTTTGTGAATTCAAAAACCTTGATGAAATGGACTAAATAAGTTCATGCATCGTCTTCTACCAAAATGGACTCAAAAAGAAGTTGAGGCCCTAATAATCCTTTATCTAGTAAATTCATTGAATCAGAGATCTAAAACATTCCCAGAAAGGAATTTTTCCTAGTGTGGCAGAAAAGTAATATTTTGCTGCTTTTTATATTTCATCTTTTCATTACTAATGATTTTATAAATTGTCTAGAATTCTTGGTTTGGGCATTTTTTTTTTAACTGCAGGAAATAATAATGGCACTCAACCTCCATTAGAACTATTAGTAAATTAAAAAGAAAGGAAATTTCTTTTTTATAACTTTTTTATTTGCT
This sequence comes from Glaucomys volans, assembly GCA_020662805.1. NCBI lineage: Eukaryota > Metazoa > Chordata > Mammalia > Rodentia > Sciuridae > Glaucomys > Glaucomys volans. Next base: position 27,423 of record JAJEJO010003793.1, on the reverse strand, counting down.
CTAATTAGTTATACATGACAGTAGAATGCATTTCTACCCATCATACATAAATTGAGTACAACTTTTCACTTTTCCGGTTGCACACAATGTAGAAGCATTCCAGTTGTGTAATCACATATGCACATAGGGTAATAATGTCTGATTCATTCTACTATCCTTTCTATCCCCATATCCACTCCACTCCCTTCACTCCCCTCTGTCTAACCCAAGTACATTTCTTCTTCCCTAGTCCCCACCCCCTTATTGTGAATTGGCATCCACATAGCAGAGAAAATACTTGGCCTTTGGTTTTGAAGGGGATTGGTTTATTTCACATAGCTTGATATTCTCCAGCTCCATCTGTTTGCCTACAAATGCCATAATGTCATTCTTCTTTAAGGCTAAGTAATATTCTATTATTCATATATACCACAGTTTCTTTATCCATTCATCTGTTGAAGAGCATCTAGGTTGGTTCCAAAGCTTGACTATTGTGAATGTAGCTGCTATAAACATTGGTGTGGCCGTGTCACTTCTAGTATGCTGATCTTTAAGTCCTTTGGGTATAATCTGAGGACTGGAAGAGCTGGGTCAAATGGTGGTTCTATTCCAAGTTTCTTAGGAATCTCCATACTGCTTTCCATAATGGTTCCACCAATTTGCAGTTCCACCAAAAATGTATGAGTGTACCTTTTTCCCCACATGCTCACCAACATTTATTATTACTTGTATTATTGATGATTGACATTCTGATTGGAGTGTGATGAAATCTTAGAATAGTTTTGATGTGCATTACTCTAATTGCTAGAGAAAATTTTCTTTTAAATTAGGAAAGGAAAAGAATTATATTATTAATATTTGCATTTGACATTGTGTCAGAATTCCTATCCAAAGCTATTTAAGAAAATGAAGACAGATACAAAATCAATAGCATTCACAGATATGATTGTCTAGTAGAAAACCCAAAAGTGTTTAAGGTAAAAACATTAACCATCATAAGAGGTCAGTAATATGGATGGCTACAAGAGTAATAATAATTACATTACATTTCTATAGACACCACTTGAAGGAGTTACTGTCAAAGATGTTATTTAATTTTAAAAGACCATCAGATTCTTTAATCCCCAGTACCTCCAAAAAGAAAAAAAATCAGGTTCCTAAGAATCAATTTATCTAAGGAGCTGTACCCAAAAATGTATCAATTTGATTTCAAAAGTTAAAATCAAGAATGACATCAGCAAAATGGGAGGAGGTCTCTACCTGCCTCCCCCACAGCAGTAATAATTGAGAAGGTATCCACAAACAAAAGTGCTTTTATGTAAGTGTTGGATTCCAGGTAGGAAGTGATGAAACCTTAGGCGATCCCAAGATCAAGGTGCATCAATTGAGAAGTCAAGCCCACACTCAGGTATTAGGCTCCCTGAGCAAGGTCCAAGCTACAGACTCACAAATAGTCCCATTCCCCTGTGAACTCAACTCTAATCCCATTTGGCCTTGGTCCTGCCACCAATGTCATCCATCAAGGAATCAAGGAGAAGTCACACCTGCCAGTGACACAGGTAACAGGCTTGCTGACTTCAATTCAGCTGTGGACGCTGTCTAGTCCTGAGACCCCAACGGAGCTCCTCTCAGCCTCAGTCCAGGAATGCCAACAAAAGGAAAGTGTGGCAAAGACTGTCCAGGTGTGGACACATCCCTGTCAATCTCCTTTTCTATTGCCTTTTATGTTTATTTGTCCATGACCTTTATGTGTTTTACTTCCAACAGCAAGCACCTGCTTCTGAAGTCCTTGTTTCCTCTATTAATAAACAAAAGTGCTGGACCTTTATGTCCCCTACCCAATCCCAGAGAATCCCTTAGTTGGTGTGAGAGTATAAAAACTGCACTTCCTTGCCACAAGTGAAAGCAACTCTTGCCTTAATTCACTCTCCATAGTTTCCCTGAAAACTCAGGCTAAAGTGACCCTCTGCTGGAATTTACTTGCAATTGCATCCTGGTTTAGATTTTTCCCAGTCCTTGACTTGCTTTGCTTTTTCCTTTACAGTTTCCCCTGGGAACATTTCTCTAATAAGTCACTTGTACAGAAATCTATGCCTTTAGCTTTTCAAAAAAGATTTCATTGTCCAGAACCATAGAACCAAATCAGAGTTAGGCATACCCATGAATGATTCAATCACATAAAATGTAAGTTCTTCCCAAAGTGATCCAACACAATTTCAAGCAAAATTCAAATTGGTTATTATGTTCAATTTGAAATTTAACTTTTAAAATTATCTGAAAGATGATAGAACTCAAAAAAGACAAGATATTTCTTTGAAGCATCAGTTAAAAACCTTGAAACAAAGAAAAGCCAAGGACCACATAGAATTTCAGCTGAGTTCTACCAGATCTTTAAAGAAGAATTAATGCCAGTCCTCTTCAAATTACCCATGACATAGAATAGGAGAAAACACTGCCAAATTCATTCTATGAAGCCAATATCACCCTGATGTCAAAACCAAAGGTACATCAAAGAAAGACTTTAGACCAATATCCCTGATGAATATAGATGCAAAAGTCTTTCATAAAATTGTCACAAAACTGGGGCTGGGATATAGCTCAGTTGGTAGAGTGTTTGCCTTGCAAGCGTAAGGCCCTGGGTTCAATCCCCAGCACCGCCAAAAAAAAAAAAAAAAGTCACAATCTCCATTCAAAAACACATTAAGATAGTGCACCATAATTAAGACTATATCATTCCAGGGATTCAAGAATGGTTCAACACATGTAAATCGATAAAAGTAATCCACTACATACATAGAGTTAAGGACAAGAATCACATGATTATCTCAACAGAGAAAATTTCTCTAGTTTCAAAACACTAGAGAAACTAGGAATAGAAGGAACTTACTTCAACATCATAAAGGCTATATATGTTGGCAAACCCAAAACCAACATCATACTGAATGGAAAAAACCTGAAAAATATTTCCTCTACAAACAAGAACAAGACAAAGATTCCACTCTCACCACTCCTACTTAACATAGTTCTTAAAACTGCTAAAGCAATCAGGCAAGAGAAGGAAATTAAAGGGATACCAATAGGAAAAGAAGAAGTCAAATTATGTCTTTGCTGATAATATGATCCTATATATGGGATACCAAAAAAATACACCAGAAGACTTCTAGAACTGATAAACAAATTTAGTAAAGTAGAAGGATACAAGATCAATATCTAAATCAATTGCTTTCCTATACTCCAATAATGAATCCACTGAAAAATAAATTAGGGAAACTATCACCTTTACAATAAACTCAAAAAAATAATTAAAAATAAACCTCACAGATGCAGTCACCTGATACTTGACAAAGTAACCAACAACAAACATTGGAGAAAAGATAGCCTTCTTACCAAATGGTATTGGGGAAACTGGATATCCATAAGTCAGAAATGAAACTTGATCTGTTTCCCACCCTGTACAAAAGTAAACTCAATGAGGATGAAAGACCTAGGAATTAGACCAGAAACTATGCAACTGATAGAAGAAAACATAGACTCAACACTCCAATACACTGGCACAGACACAGATTTCCTTAAAAAGTCTCCTAAAGGGGTCTTCCGGCGCCATTTCACGGCATCTCCTGGAGAGAGCTCCCGCCTGCAGCAGCCTGAGTCCCCAGGCCCAGCGGGGATCTTAGGCCCTTCAGTGCCATTTTACAGAGTTCCCAGGAGAGAGCAACCGTCTGCGACTGCCTGAGCCCCCAGCGGGGAGCTCAGACCTGCCTGAGCTATCAAGCCCAGTGTCTACATCACTGAGCACAGTTCTGTGCCCCCACCCCAACTTGGTCTAGTGCCCAGGCCCAAACCCTGACCCAGTGTCTAGTGCCTGTGCTGCATCTGATCATCTGTCAACACCAGGCCACCTCTGCCCAGAAGCATTGATCATTCCCAACCTGGAGGTAGTGGGACAGCACCCTTCTTGGGCCACCGCTTGATCAAGCACCTCTCAAACATCAGGTGTATTGAAAAATAAGAGATTTGAACTGTACAGTATATTTTTATCACAGAACATTGTTAAATTAATTGTAATACTACAATTATTCCTAATATACCCACTATGTTCCTACCTTTTTCTTTTATTAATATGCTTATCACTCTATCTCCCTCTTATATATCAATTTCCTTGGAGAATCTCTTTTTTCTCATGCTAACAACCTGTTTCTTTTCATTCCACTTCCACTATTCATATGACATAGTATATCTATAGACTCACATCTTATCTCATTAGTGTTTTGTCCTAAATCCCTCCTCATTCTCCCTGTCCAACATTAGGAATTGCAGTCCTTATTGCAAACTTACTGGTTATGCTGTAGATACTAATTTGAACTCATCTCTGTTTATTAAGAAAACACTGTTAACACCTTCATAGGGACTATTTAGATTTAGGACACATATTGTTTATATGGTATGCTGCCAATATTGATCTCTCAATTCAAGGGGAGGTATTGAAAATAGGCAAGAACCCTGTAAGTCTTTAAGGGGAAACTGCAAGGATTCACACTACTAGAGGGGATGATACACAAGCAACATGAGAAAACATGGGAAGAAAATGTCCCAACAAACCCAGATCCTATACCAAAAGAACCCAATGACAAAATGGCAGAAGCATTGTTAGAAAGGGAGTTGTACGTAATTAAAATGATCCGAGAAGCAAACGAGGAGTCAAAAGAGCAAATGCAGGCAATGCTAAAAAAGCAACTGTAGGAAGCAAAAGATCATTTTAATAAAGAGATAGAGATTCTGGGAAAAAAAAAAAAAAACAGAAATCCTTGAAATGAAGGTTACAATAAACCAAATTAAAAACTCAATAGAAAGCTTAACCAACACGCTAAATCACTTGGAAGACAGAACTTCAGACAACAAAGACAAAATATTTAATCTTGAAAACAAACTCAACCAGAAAGAGAGGATGGTAAGAAACCATGAACAGAACGTCCAAAAATTATGGGAGATTTTTGCAGCTTCCCTGGCAGAGGGCAAACATCTACAGCTGCCTGAGTCCTCAGAGCTGAGCTCCGATCTTTCCCGCCACTGCGAGGCGTCTCCTGGGGTGGTCTGGCCTGGAGCTATGAGTCACTAGCTCCGGCACGGAGTTTGGACCCTTCAGGCACCATTTTGCAGCTTCTCTGGCAGAGGGCGACCATGTGTGGCTGTCTTGAGTCCTCAGAGCTGAGCTCTGGTCTTCCGGTCTTCCCCACCACTGCAGGTGTCTCCTGGGGAGGTCTGACCTGGAGCAGAGGGAGTCGCCAGCTCCAGTGGGGAGTTTGGGCCCTTCGGCGCTATTTTACAGCTTCCCTGGCAGAGAGTGACCAACTACCACCGACTGAGCCCCCAGCGAGGAGCTCAGGCCTGCCTGGGCCCTAAAGCCCAGTGTCTCCATCACTGAGCACAGTTTTGTGCCCCCATCCCAGTGTGGTCTAGTACGCAGGTCCACACCCTGGCCCGGAGTCTATCACCTTGCTGTATCTGATTGTCTATCAACACCAGGCTGCCTCTGCCCAGAAGCATTGATCATTCCCAAGCTGGAGGTAGTGGGACAGGAGCTTTCTTGGGTCACCACTTGATCAAGCACCTCTCAAACATCAGGTGAATTACTGGAAATCTGCAGGGACACTTTAAGTCTTTACAGGGAAATTGCAATCCCTCTGATTTGCCCTACGAGAGGGGAAGATACACAAGCAACATGAGAAAACACGGGAAGAAAGTGTCCCAAACAAACCTAGATGATATATCAAGAGAACCCAAAGACAGCATGGTAGAAGGAATGACAGAAAGGGAGTTCAGAATGTTCATAATTAAAATGATCTGAGAAGAGAATGATGCGACGAGAGAGCAGATTCAGGCTATGAATAATCAGCTAATAGAGAAATTGCAGGAAGTAAAAAATCATTTCAATAAAGAGATAGAAGTTCTGAGAAAAAAACAAACAGAAATCCTTGAAGGAAACAAGGAAATGAAGGAAACAATAAACCAAGTTAAAAACTCAATAGAAAGCATAATTAACAGAATAGATCACTTGGAAGACAGAACCTCAGACAATGAAGACAAAATATTTAATCTTGAAAACAAACTCGAACAAACAGAGAAGATGGTTAGGAATCATGAACGAAACCTCGAAGAAATATGGGACATCATGAAAAGACCAAATTTAAGAGGATTGGGATTTAGGAAGGCACAGAGATATAAACCAAGAGTATGAATAATCTGTTCAATGAAATAATATCAGAAAAATTCCCAAATATGATGAATGAGATGGAAAATCAATTAAAGAGGCTTACAGGACACCAAATGCACAGAATTACAGCAGATACACACCAAGGCACATTATAATGAAAATACCTAACATACAAAACAAAGATAGAATTTTAAAGGCTCTGAGAGAAAAGCATCAGATTACCTACAGGGGGAAACCAATACGGATATCAGCAGATTTCTCAGCCCAGACCCTAAAAGCAAGAAGGGCCTGGAACAAAATATTTCAAGCTCTGAAAGAAAACGGATGTCAACCAAGAATCTTATATCCAGCAAAACTTACATTCAGATTTGATGATGAAATAAAATCCTTCCATGATAAACAAAAGTTTAAAGAATTTACAAAGAGAAAGCCTACCCTACAGAACATTCTCAACAATATATTCAAAGAGGAAGAAATGAAAAAAAACAATCTCAGTCAACGTGGGGAGGAATTACCCAAAAGAAAGAGTCAATCAAAGGAGAAACAAAGTTAAGCTAAAAACACCAAAAAAGCTAAAATGGCAGGAAGTACAAGTCATATCTCAATAATAACCCTGAATGTAAATGGCCTAAACTCATCAATCAAAAGACATAGACTGGCAGACTGGATTAAAAAGAAAGACTGAACAATATACTGCCTTCAAGAGACTCACCTCATAGAAAAAAATGTCCACAGACTAAAGGTGAAAGGTTGGGAAAAAACATACCATGCACATGGACTGAGTAAAAAAGCAGGAGTTTCCATCCTCATTTCAGATAAAGCAGACTTCAAGCCAAAGTTAGTCAGGAGGGATAAAGAAGGACATTTCATACTGCTTAAAGGAAGCATAAATCAGCAAGACATAACAATCATAAATATTTATGCACCAAACAATGGTGCATCCACGTACATCAATCAGATCCTTCTCAATTTCAGGAATCAAATAGACCAAAACACAATAATACTGGGGGACTTTAACACTCCTCTCTCACCATTGGACAGATCTTCCAAACAAAAATTGAACAAAGAAACCATAGGACTCAATGACACAATCGCTAATTTGGACTTAACAGACATATATAGAATATTCTATCCATCAAAAAGCAAATACACTTTCTTCTCAGCAGCTCATGCATCCTATTCTAAAAAAGACCATATGTTATACCACAAAGCTACTTTTAGCAAATACAAAAATATATACTATCTTTTATACTATCAGATCATAAAGGAATGAAATTAGATAACAATGATAAAGTTAAAAACAGAAACTACTCCAACACCTGGAGATTAAATAATATGCTATTGAATGATGCATGGATAACAGAAGACATTAGGGGGGAAATTAAAAGATTGTTGGAGGTCAATGTGAACAAAGATACAACATATCAAAATCTCTGGGATACTATGAAAGCAGTGCTAAGAGGGAAATTCATTGCATGGAGTGCATTTAATAAAAGATGAAAAGTCAACAAATCAATGACCTCATATTACAGCTCAAAGCCCTAGAAAAAGAGGAACAGATCATCACCAAAAGTAGTAGAAGACAGGAAATAATCAAAATCAGAGCTGAAATCAATGAAACTGAAACAAAAGAAACAATTCAAAAAATTGACAAAACAAAAAGTTGGTTCTTTGAAAAAATAAACAAAATTGATAAACCCTTAGCCACGCTAACGAGAAGAAGGAGAAACTCCAAATTACTAAAATTCATGAAGGAAATGGAAATAATACAACAGACACAATTGAAATACAAAACATAATAAGAAGCTACTCTGAAAATTTATACTCCAACAAAATAGAAAACCTCGAAGACATCAACAGGTTCCTAGAGGCATATGAGCCACCCAAACTGAATCTGGAGGATATACACAACTTAAATAGAACAATTTCAAGCAATGAAATAGAAGAAGTCATCAAAAGCTACCAACAAAGAAAAGTCCAGGACCAGATGAATTCACAGCCGAGTTCTACAAGAACTTCAAAGAAGAGCTCATTCCAATACTCCTCAAAGTATTTCATGAAATAGAGGAGGAAGGAACCCTTCCAAACTCATTCTATGAAGCTAATATCACCCTGATACCAAAACCAGAGAAGGACACATCAAAGAAAGAAAATTTCAGACCCATATCTCTAATGAACATACATGCAAAAATTCTTAACAAAATTTTAGTGAACTGCATACAAAAGCATATTAAAAAGATAGTGCACCATGATCAAGTGGGTTTCATCCCAGGGATGCAAGGTTGGTTCAACATCTGGAAATCAATAAACATAATTCACCACATCAACAGACTTAAAGTCAAGAACCACATGATTATTTCAATAGATGCAGAGAAAGCATTTGATAAAATACAGCACCCATTCATGCTCAAAACACTAGAAAAAATAGGGATAGTGGGGACATTCCTTAACATTGTAAAGGCTATCTATGCTAAGCCCACAGCTAACATCTTTCTAAATGGAGAAAAATTGAAAGAATTCCCCCTGAAAACTGGAACAACGCAAGGATGCCCTCTTTCTCCACTTATGTTCAACATTGTCTTTGAAACTCTAGCCAGAGCAATTAGACAGACCAAAGAAATTAGAGGAATACCAATAGGAAAAGAAGAGCTCAAACTATCCCTATTTGCTGATGACATGATTCCCTATTTATGAGACCTAGGAATTCCACCAGAAAACTTCTGGAACTCATAAATGAATTCAGTAAAGTAGCAGGATATAAAATTAATGCTCATAAATCTAATGCATTTTTTTATTCGTAAGTGATGCATCCCCTGAGAAAGAAATTAGGAAAACTGTACCATTCACAATAACCTCAAGAAAAATAAAATACTTGGGAGTCAATCTAACAAAAGAAGTGAAAGACCTCTACAATGAGAACTACAGAACACTAAAGAAAAAAATTAAAGAAAGTCTGAGAAGATGGAAAGATCTCCATGTTCTTGGATAGGCAGAATTAATATAGTCAAAATGGCCATACTACCAAAAGCGCTATACAAATTCAATGCATTTCCATTAAAATCCCAACGATGGACCTCATAGAAATACAGCAAGCAATAATGAAATTCATTTGGAGGAATAAGAGACCCAGAATAGTTAAAACAATTCTTAGCAAGAAAAGAGAATCAGGGGGTATCACAATACCAGACCTTCAAATATACTATAGAGCAATAGTAACAAAAACAGCATGGTATTGGCACCAAAATAGACAGGTAGATCAACAGTACAGAATAGAGGACACAGAGACAAACCCACGTAAATACAGGTATCTCATACTTGACAATGGAGGCAAAAACATGCAATGGAGAAAAGACAGCCTCTTCAACAAATAGTGCTGGGAAAACTGGAAATCCATATGCAGCAAAATGAAAGTAACCCATATCTCTCACCCTGTACAAAACTCAACTCAAAATGGATCAAGGTCCTAGGAATTAGACCAGAGACCCTGCACCTAATAGAAGAGAAAATAGGTCCAAATCTTCATCACATTGGCCTAGGACCAGATTTCCTTAACATGACACCCAAAGTGCAAGAAATAAAAGCAGGAATCAATGATTGGTATAGAGTCAAACTAAAAAGCTTTTTCTCAGCAAAGGAAATAATCAGCAATGTGAAGAGAGAGCCTTCAGAGTGGAAGAAAATCTTTGCCACACACACTTCAGATAGAGCACTAACCTCCCAAATCTACAAAGTATTCAAAAATCTTTACACCAAGAACACTAATAACCCAATCAATAAATGGGCCAAGGAAATGAATAGACTCTTTACAGAAGAAGATCTACAAGCAATCAACAGATTTATGAAAAAATGTTCAACATCACTCGTTATAAGAGAAATGCAAATCAAAACCACCTTAAGATTTCATCTTACCCCAATTAGAATGTCTTTTATCAAGAACACAGGCAACAACAGGTGTTGGCGAGGATGTGGGGAAAAGGGTACACTCATACATTGCTGGTGGGAGTGCAAGTTGGTGCAGCCACTCTGGAAAGCAGTGTGGAGATTCCTTAGAAAACTTGGAATGGATCCACCATTTGACCCAGCAATCCCACTCCTTGGCTTATACCCAAAGGACTTAAAATCAGATTGCTACAGTGATGCAGCCACATCAATATTCATAGCCACTCAATTCATAATAGCTAAATTGTGGAACCAACCTAGATATACTTCAATAGATGAATGGATAAAGAAACTGTGGTATAAATACACAATGGAATATTACTCAGCCATAAAGAAGAATAAAATTATGGCATTTGTAGGTAAATGGATGATGTTAGAGACTGTCATGCTAAGTGAGATTAGCCAATCTCAAAAATCCAAAGTCCGAATGATCTCTCTGTTAAGTGAATGATAATGCATAATTCGGGGTAGAAGGGAGGCAAGAATGGAGGAAGGATAGATAGCATAGAGGGAAGGGAGGGATGTGGTCGGGGTGGGGGTGTAAGAATAACAACAGAATGAGACAGACATCATTGCCTTGTGTACATGTATGAATGCACAGATGGTGTGACTCTACTTTTTGGACAACCAGAGAAACAATAGCTGTACTCCATTTGTGTTCAATGGATCAAAATTAAATGAAAAAAAAAAGGACTGCAAGGTGAAATAAGCTACACAAACTGGCTAGTGAAAGTATAGTCTGTTTAGATCAAAGGTATTTTTGAAATTTAGAAAACAAAAGCCCATTTATGAAATTTCCATGAGTTTGCAAAATTATGTATTTTTTATGAATAAAGTCCATGAAGGAGAAAAAAAAAGACTCCTAAAGTACACGAAAAAAAAATAAGATCAGGATTGCATCAATTAAAAAGCTTCTGCACAACAAAGGAAATGATTAAGAACATAAAGAAAGAGCCCACAGAATGGGAGATTTTTGCCACGTATTCAGACAGGGGATTAATATCCAGAATATGTAATGAGCAAAAAAAACTTAATGCCAAAAAATACAAATAACTCAATTAATAAATGGGTAAAAGAACAGACATTTCTGAAAAGAAGAAATACAAATGGCCAAGAAATACATGAAAAAAAAGTTCAACACCTCTCACAATCAAGGAAATGCAAATCAAAACCACACTGAGGTTTCATCTCACTTCAGTTAGAATGCTGATTACCAAGAATACAAATAATAAGAAATACAGGTGATGATGTGGGGGGAAAGCTACATTCATACACTGTGGATAGGACTGAAAATTAGTACCATCAGTTTGGAGAACAGTATGAAGACTCCTCACAAAACTGAATGGAACCACCATATGGCCCAGCTATCCCACTCCTTGGTATATATCCAAAAGAACCAAAATCAACGTTCTGTATTGATACAGCCACATGAATGTTTATAGCAGCACCATTCACAATAGCCAAGTTATGGAACCAGTCTAGATGCCCATCAGTAGATGAATGGATAAAGAAATGTGGTATATATACATGATGGAGTTTTATTCAGCCATAAAGAATGAAATTATGACATTTCTTGATAAATGCATAGGACTAACTAGGTGTAAACCCTTTCTGCCAAACTCAGTGGGTCTATGTGCCATGTATTTCTGCTCTTCTCAGTCTCCCATGAACACTTTTCCAGGAGATTCGGGAATCAGAGCCAGTCTGTCTTCACAATATCGAGCAAAAGCTCTCTTTATTTTTGTGCTATTAACAAATATCACTTTATATGTTTTTTGCAACCAGAATAACAAAATAATTGTGGTGAAAACAGTGCTGAGCCACCACCCTTTGGGATTTCACTTCCTTTTTCCCCACCCTCTATCAACCTGTCCTTGACAGAGACACTACAATAACCATTCGCCATCCTCCAGTTGTTGATGCACTCACGGTAGAACCTCCTGCCATTTTTCAAGTTTATTGACTGATGTAGAAGACCTGAAGCCCAGCTTTCCAATGTCAACCTCTCTCTATTTCAATATCATTCTCTTTGCTTCTCTCTCTCTCTCTTTCTCTCTCTCTCTCTCTCCTTATCTTTACAATGTTGGGAAAGGCATATGACAAAGGAGTGAGGCATTTAAGAACCAGTGGGCAACCTTTGTTGAGTTTAATACAACTACTTATAACCATTTATTCACATTACTTTGAACCTGAGACATTTGTTTATTATTTCACTTATTCATTCATTTACTCACTTGTGTAACAAGTTTGTTATTTTATCATATCTATGTCTAATCTGTCTGGTTCTGACACTATATGTCTTCCAAGGTAAACACTTGAATGGACCCTGAGTTTCTAGATAATGAAATGCTTTCTGCATTATATTCTATTTCAGCTGTGATATACAGTGAAGAGTTTTATGAGTATTAGTTCCAACTCTGTGTAATCTTACCTATGAGTTTTAGATCCTGTAAATCAATAATTGGCATTTCCCAACATCATTGTATTAATTTGAACCAATATATGCAACAAACATTTTCTCAGTAAATATTAGTTCAATGAAATAAGATGTGCAATTGATTCAGAAAGCAATGGGAGTCATTAAAGATTTTTTAATAGGGCACTATTAAAATCAGAATTGCTTGAAGGCAATTAGTCTGGAAATGTGGAAAAATATATATGTGCTGAGAGTGAAGGGCAGGGTTTGGGTTAGTGCTGGGACATATATACACTATTATGGTCTGATGGCTGCTAGAAATAAGACTATTTTAAAAGAAAGGTTTAAATACCATCAGACTGTAATAAGGGACCAACAGCAGTTAAATAACCCATACAAGCAGCTCTCAGATGAAGAATGGGTGAAGTGGAGCACTCATGGATGGAGCCCAAGTAGACAATAAGGTGGTATAAGGAAGTGAGGCACCTGGGTGCTTTGTTGAAATGCATGTGAAGCCTAAGAAGTCAAGAGGTGACCAGACTGAGAAGAAGGGCAGACAAGAGTGAATAAAAGTGAATTTTAGAGATCAAAATGTTAATGATAATGGAATATTATTCAGTCATAAAGAAGAACATTGTTGCGGCATTTGCAGATAAATGGATGGAATTGGAGAATACCATGCTAAGTGAAATAAGCCAATCCCAAAAAACCCTAAGTCTGCAGGTTTTCCCTGATAAGTGGATGATGGTACATAATGGGGGTGGGGGGTATGGAGTGAAAGAAGAATGGAGGAACTTTACCTAGAGGAAAATGAGAGGGAGGAGGGGGCCAGGGTATGATAGTGGAATGAGGCAGACATCATTACCCTATGTACATGTATGATTACATAAATGGTATGACTCTACATCATGCAAAACCATAGAAACGAAAAGTTGTACCTCATTTGTGTACAATGAATCAAATGCAATCTGTAAAAATAAAAAGAATTAAAATTTTAAATAATGCTAATGATACATGAGAAATAAAGCTTGTACCTACAAAGTGGGCATCATCGTCTAGTGCTTGCAGATCTCATAAAATCTCTTGTCTTCCGTTTGATTCTTTAGAAATACTGATCTAACCCTGGCTCCTGTGACTCTCCTAACAAATCCAAGTCTTCTGAGGACTCCTCTAAGTCAGCTTGGCTTGCACAGGAACCTCTCAATGAATCCGCAGTGTGTCAGGGCAGCAGAGTTTCTAGACACAGGAGTGACCGCTCCGTCCCTCACTACTCTCACCTCAACACCAGAGGCTCAGACTCTGCAAACCCAGAAGACACAAGACCCCTGTGGCCTAAAACAGTCCTCCTCTCTCCCACCTCCCCTTCACCCCTCCCAGAATGACCTGGTGTTCTGGAAGAGTTCATTCTCTGCAGACCAGCAGAGCTACCCCAAGGCCCCTGAAGCACTAGAAGACTCCCCCACTTCACCTCAGAGATCACTTCCTCCTTATTCAATCCCATTCAGATGAGGAAACTGAAACCAATAAAGGCGACTGACCCCAGGGCCACTCCATCAGGCAAAGCAGAGGCAGAGTGGACTCGAAGGAGCCCCAGTTTCCCACCCGAATCCCCCGACTTCCCCGGGTTGTGTCTAAGTCATCTGCTTCTCTCCGCAGCCGCCTTCCTCGACAGAAGCCTCCACACCGCGTTTTTCACCTCCGCATTCCTGAAGGAGTAGATGACCGGGTTGAGGAGAGGTGTGACCACCGTGTAAAACACCGCCACGATCTTGTCCGCTGGGAGGGTGACGCAGGGCCGCATGTAGACAAAGGAGCAGGGGATGAAAAAGAGGCCGACGACCGCCAGGTGGGAGGCGCAGGTGGAGAGGGCCTTGCGCCGCCCCTCGGCCGAGCAGCGCCGCAGCGAGCGCAGGATGACGGCGTAGGAGGCCAGGAGCCCCGCGAAGCTGACCACTGAGATGGAGCCGCCATTGAGGATGATCAGCAGGCTGATGAGGAAGGTGTCCAAGCAGGCGAGCTTCAGCACCGGGTGGACGTCGCAGAAGTAGTGGTCAATGACGTTGGGGCCACAGAAGGGCAGCTGGAAAATGAGGAAGGTCTGCCCGAGAGAATGAAGCAAGCCCCCACCCCATGCTGCCACCACCAGGAGGCCACAGGCTCGCGGGTGCATGATGGCTCTGTAGTGTAAGGGCTTGCAGATGGCCACGTAACGGTCGTAGGCCATCACCGTCAGAAGGAAGATCTCAGTGCCGCCGAAGAAATGGAGGAAAAAGATCTGCGTGATGCAGCCCTTGAGGGAAATGACCTTCCTCTTGGTCAAAGCGTCAAAGATGAGCTTGGGGGCTGTGACAGAACAGTAGCAGATCTCCACCAAGGACAAATAGCTGAGGAAGAAATACATGGGCGAGGTGAGCCCTTTGCTGGCCAGGATAGTCACCACGATGAGGCCATTGCCCAGGACAATGGCCGTGTACATGAGAAGGAAAATGGCAGAAATGACCTTCTGCACGTTCTGGTTCTGGGAAAATCCCAGGAAACAGATTTCAGTCACGTTGCTTGTATCCGCCATGTTTTAAGATGCAGGACCTAACAACCTGGAATCACAGACAGCAAAACTGTCCTCCATCATTAAAAGCATCCTTTCCAAGCCGGGAAATCTGTGTCATTCTGCTCCCCCTTGAGTTCCCTTTCTGCCTCGGGTTTCCCCAAAACATGGACTCCAGGAGACTAAATGGATAAAACAGCAATTATCTGCAGCCTGACACTAGCCTCAGAATGGGATTTGACTTCGTAGTGAAGATACCCTGAAGTGTTTTCTCTGATCCAAGCACAGGCATCAGCTGATTTCATCCTCAAACAAAAATCAGAGGACATTTTATAGATAAAGAAAGAGAATCAGAGTTTCAGTCACTTGCCCAAGGTCATGTAGCTCATATTCAAACTGCAGTCTATATTTTTCAAAATTTAGATGCTTGCACGATGTCTTCTACTATGGAGAATGACTTATAGGGCTGGGGTTGTGGCTCAGTGGTAGAGCACTTGCCTAGCACATGTGAAGCACTAGGTCTGACCCTCAGCACCACATGAAAATAAATAAAGATATAAAAAATATTTTTTAAAAAAGTATGACTTATATTGGTAGCATTCTAGCAGTTTCAGATCAGTCTTGTCTTATACCAGAACATGGAACCAATATTTTACAGCAAGTGATAGAATTTCTCAGCAGCAATTATTCTCCAACCTGTAAAACTAACCAGGCTCCAGAGCTCATAAATGTTCAAACCAAATTATAAATGATGAGTATAATTGTCTCTGAATTTTTTTTTTTTTGCCTTATTACTCTGTTCAGGCCACATGTGATGGGGACTTACTAAGGTGTTCTTGCTGCAGGAGGCAGTCCGATACTCACCATTGCTTGTGCAAACTGATAGTGTGCCAGGGTTCTGATTCAGGCATCTTACAACCAGCCCTTAGAAGAGTTGACTGTACAAAACATGGGATTTAACATGCTAAGTGACATGCTATTCCAGGCACAAAAAGAAAACCACAGCATGAGTTCATTGATATGAGGAGTCCAGAGTAGTCAAGTGCATGGAGACAGAAAGAACAGTAGGGTCAAGTGCATGGAGACAGAAAGAACAGTAGAACTGTGCTTGCCAGGGGCTGGGGAGGGAAGAATGGGGAGTTGATGTTTAATGTTAAATTTCACTTTGGGGCAGTGCGGGGCTGTGGATGAATGCTGGTGATGATTGCACAGAGAGAGAAAGAGAGTGTGTGTGTGTGTGTGTGTGTGTGTGTGTATGAAATTATATGTACACAATACTAATATACATACAATAAGTAATACAACATATATTCAATGCTAACAATGATACTATATATATATATAGATATATATACACAATATTTTATGCTTTTTATTTGTTTTTATGTCTTGTTTTTTCAGTGTTGGTAATGGAACCCAGAGCCTCGAGCATGCTGAGCTACACACCCAGCTGGTGAATGTACTTGAGTACCACTGAACTTCACACTTATAAATGGTTAAATGTTCAATTTTGTTATTTTTGTTTGGTCACAACTTAAGTAATTAGTTAATTCGTTTGAAATACCTCTGACATGTTACCACCTCACATCCTTCCCCTTCTCTATACCCTGCTCAGGGAGAGTAACTGATGCTTGGAGATTTTGTCATTTCCCCATACTTTTAGTTTCTTTCTTATGCCTGTTGGGGAACCCAGCTAGTCTCCTAGGTTGCAGAATTATTGGGGTTGAGAAATTGTGGGATTCAGTGTGCAATGTTTATTCCACATTGTGTCGTAAAGCAAGCTTGATATGATGCGCTTTTTACATAACCACTTTAAAATACTTTGCAGAAGTTAAGAGAGGTGGTAGAAGTATTCATATTTTGCAAATGTGGAGTGCAATTCAAAAGAGCTATGTGACCTTTAACAAGTAACCAAACCTACCCAGCCTCCATTTCCTAATCTGTAAAAAGGGATGGTACAGCCCCCTCATCATTGTCCCCTATGCCCTGCTGCCCTGCTGCTCTGTGCACCCAGCTGAGGTGCCGGTGTTTCACGCACAGGATGTTCATGCAGAAGGAAGGAACTTCACAGGAGCAGAACGGGTTTTGCTCTCATGGGAAAAATGACTCTAGGTGAAATTTTCTGTGAACTTTAGCTTCAGAACAAATCATCTCTGTTTCTACCATTGCCTTTGATTTGGGGTGGCAATGAGACTGGTCCTCGGAGAGGATGTGAAAGGATCACTGTAGTCTTCAGATTTTAAAAATCTGTTTTCATTCAAGACTGTAAAAAGCTAACAGAGCAAGATGTATATACAAGGTAATTATCAAATTGTCTTAGAAGTTCTACATTAAATGGATTTGGAGTGACAAAATAAGGAAACTAACGATTATTGATCCTCTAAATAGAAATTTAAAACATTTGAGAGATCATTTCATAAAGGAATCATCAGACCAGTCATGAAATTTTGCCTGTAGAGTTTCAAATAACTTTAATGCTGACTTTTTTAATTGACAGACCAAAACAAAAGATTCAGAAAAAAAAATTAGGCAGTTAGTTAATTCATAAGGTTTCCATGCTTTTCCTAGGATGGCAGTTAAGAAGCCTAAAAGAGGGATGAACATAGGAGCTCAAGATATGCTGACCTTATTAAATAATTTCCATGAAAATTTTCCCAAACTTTCAAATGAATCTAGTCCCTTCCTCGTGGTTTCCCATTTGACTTTTCCTACCATAGAACTCTGTGTCTGCAGAGGTTCTGAAAGATAAGACAGGTCCAACTGGCCTTTTCCAGCATTGCCTTTCCCCTACTTTTTCTCATGATATCATATCACAGAGAATCAGGGACCTCTCCTTCCTAGCTTCTTCTACTAAGTAAATATAAACCATTGATTTTGGAAAGAAATTCATGGACTTCTGTCTTACAGAAGAGGAATCTGGGGCCCCGAATTCAGCAGCTTATCAGTAGAGAGCTGGGAAGAAAATCATTTTTCAGGGCTCCTGTTCAACATCTGCTTCACTTCCCAGCTTATTCATTGACTCCGCTCCCTGGTGTTGATGCAAAACTGTGCCCAGGAGGGAGGGACACCATGAAGAGATAATAGAACCACATATAGAGGAAAGGCAAAGCCAGGAGGAAGAATAAGATAAAAATAACAATAATAATAAGAGTCAGAAAATAATAAAGTGATCCAGCTTCCATTGTTCACCTGCCTCAGGTGTAATTTCTGCCCAGGAAGACTGTGCAGAGCTTAGAAACCCTGAAGAGGAAAGCATCTGTCTGGAGTCAGCCAAACTGGAATGCTAAGGGAAAAAAAAAAATCTTTGCAAGATTTTCCTTTGGGACTTGGGTGCTGACCTCTAAGAACCTTGTCACCAAATGCTAACTATTGTCCACATGCTTCACATACATCAGTCAGGTCTCTCCAGCAAAAATGTAAACTCTTGAAGGTTGCTGAAGTGTCCCTTACATCCCTCATAGCACCTGGCACAGATCTGGGAACACAGTAGATGCTGATGTGTGTTTTCTTGTGATGCTTCATTGCTCCATCTGCTACTACAGCTATTTCAAAGCCAAAATTGCTCTGAGGGTGTCCTATCAACAGTTCTGACATAAAAGTGCATGAAGGAAGGGTATGTAGTCTCAAAAAATACGATCTCTTTCTGAAAATAATTCCAAGCATGTCCCAGGAGGATTGCTGAATGATCTTACCTTGAATATGATTTGTTACCTTGATTCTTAACCTGATTTTTCATATCTTTTGTAGTCAGAAAATTGATTCACTTGCACCAACTCACCCTAAGAAAACAGGATTTTATTTAATTCCCAAAGTCCACAGAAAAAGTGATCAAAGAAATATAAAGAGTGTGCTAGTGTTTACTGATCTAAAACTTGAAATCTTGGTTCAAGATTGCTCCTCAACAAAGTTTGGGCTTCTTTGTGGGCTACACTCTATTCAGGTTCAAGTGGGGCTAATACCCTTATTTCTCCCAGAGAAGGTCAGGTGTAAGGATTCTTAGGCAGTCCCTTGAATTTATGAAAAGAATATTCCTGAAAATTTTGTAATTCAGCATTTGACTTAGAAAACTAGCTTTGCAAATTATTCTTCACTGGTCATGTTACCAGCAGCTCTGATGAGAATGACTATAAAATCCATTCTGAGCCAAGGTAAGTTTCTTGCCCTGTCATTTAATCTAACAGGTGAGACTTTAGCAAAATGATACTAAAAATCTGCCCATCAGATGACAGTGAGTAAATCGAAGAAAGGTTGCCCACGGATGGAAGTATGTGAAGCAAGATTAGCACCAACAAAAAGTACCAATGTGCATAAAAGACGCCACCTGAGGGTCTACTCATTCATGAAGGGACCCTTGGAAAGGACCCATGGACTCATGAAGGGACCCAGGGATGGGCTCAGAATCTGCTCAACCCATAAAAGGCACTCATAAATGCCGATCTTCCCCGCTAGACTCACCAGGTGCCATCAAAGCTGCCTTCTCCATGCGCAACTCCAGGACTTACTGACTTTCTTACTAGGAGAGTTACAAGGGAATAAATTAGAGTCGGTCTACCCTAAAACCCACATAAAGAAGAGTTGAGGGAAGTGTTTGCTGGACTAAGAAGCCTAAAATTTAAGGTGTGTGAAAAGGAAGACTGCAATCAGAGAATTGAATTCCCTGAAGTTTTCTATCATCCTCCATCTGGGGAGTTTCTGTGAAAAGCAAAAGTCAATTTCCCAATTGCTTCATTCAGAGGTTAAAGAACCTGTCTCTCTAATTAACCCAATTATAAAGCTGAGACTCCTGCTTGCTCTCATGATTGGCCCCCTCCTGTCCTCAAGTAAGTGGCAGAGGAGAATTCAACATCACATCACCCATAGGTCCCTGCCTCAGACATCCTCAGGGGGCTCTTGGCAGCTTCTTGTGCCCTCACACTTTATTGGACCAGTAATGTCAGTGGGTTCCAGTAAAATCCTAACCAAATGGATCTGGACCACTTCACATAGTTGCTTTGGACACGTCTGAATGAAAGAATTCCAGACATGCAATGACCTTCTAGTCCATCTGTCTACCTCGTTTACTTTAAAGATCAAAAGGGAACACTGACCTGTTTGTTGGTAACTGGCTAAACCAGCTCCCTCCTAATTCCTATCATAAGGGTCTTCCAACTGCTCATCTTAAAATTATAAGCATTTTGCCACAAATTCTCAGCACGTGGTTTTCTTGTGTAGGGGTTTCCAAAAGACTAGAGTTCCCTAACTGCTAGCCATCATTTCCCAAGCAAAAAAAAAAAAAAAAGAAGATTATTCCATATTTTGACTATTCTTAGCTGCTCTGCATAGCTGTGCTGCTTCTCTAAAGTTGTATGTCTTTGGTTAAGTAAAGGAGGAAATGGTGCACAGGTGTGGCATCCTGCTCCCATTCATACCCCACCAGAAATGTTATAGAACTCAAATTCTGACTTTAAAGCTCCAGAAATATTTAAAGAAATCTGTTAAATCCTTCTGTAGATTACATTCATAAGTCCCTAATTTATTAGTTTCAAACTAAACAGCATTGGCTTCTGTCACAGTCACATCCTTTCCCACATCCTCACTAAAACACCTCTAGAAGAGAAAAAAATGTTGGAAAACACACACTAACAAAAACAAATGGGGTCTGGGGATATAGCTCAGTTGGTAGAGTCCCTGCCTCACATGCACAAGGCCTGGGTTCAATCCCCAGAATCACAAAAAAAAAAAATGGGGCCAAGCACCATAGCACACACCTGAATCCCAGTGGCTCAGGAGGCTGAGGCAGGAGGATCTTGAGTCCAAAGACAGCCTCAGCAAAAGCAAGGCTCTAAGCAACTCAGTGAGACCCTGAATCGAAATAAAATACAAAATAGGACTGGGAATGTGTCTAAATGGTCAAGTGTCCCTGAATTCAATTCCCGGTACCAAAAAACAAACAAACAAACAAACAAACAATGCACACACACATACACACACACACACACACACAATAAACAAATGGGAAGGACTTTGAAAAGTTAATAAAGACTGGTAGAATGAAATGAAGAATCAGAACCAATGGCCCATGCATACATTTCTACCAGCCTAAAGGAAATGAGGTCTTTCATTCTGCCTGTCATTCACTACCACACACACACACACACACACACACACACACACACATTACTGAATACTTAATAGAGACCAATTACTCTGCTAAACATTTTGCATGAAATTTTATGTAATCTTCAAAGGACTCCATGAAATGATTACTAATATTGCCCCATTATATAGCTGAAGAAACTGAAGTATAATTTAGAATAAACTATTGAAGGTCACATACACAAAATGATGAAAAAATAATTTAGAAGTAGGGAGTCTGGTTCCAGAGCCAAAGTTCTAAATCTAAAATGACAAGTGACCAGTCCTTCCTGATTTTTGAAGAGCCAGTGATTTTGCACACAGGATGAAATAAGGTTCAAATTTTTCTTCTTTTGCATGTGGATATCCAGTTTTCTCAACAGCATTTATTGAAGAGATTATGCTTTTCCACTCTGTACTTTTGGTATCTTTATTAAAGTAAGTTCACCAAATATGCATGGATTTGTTTCTGGGATCTCAATTCTGTTCCATCAGTCTATATGTCAATCTTTATCCCAGAACCATGTGTTGGTTACTCTAGCTTTGCAGTATGTTTTGAATTCAAACATGTGAAACATCCAGCTTTGAAAAATACACATCAATGCAGTTTCATTTCTGGAAATGTATCCCATAGATTAGCTGCACATGTTTACATTAATATTATTTGCTTATGAGATTATTTGAAAATAATCCAAATATCTATTTGGATTAAGTACATAATGGCACATCCGTTCAATGAATACCAGGAAAGTGTAAGAAAGGAATGGGGAAGTTTTCCTTATATTAAAACACAAAAACCTCCAATATGCACAAACAATAAAGCAAGTTTCACATCCATTCATAGTATGCTATTATAAAAGGTGAAGGTAAATGAGAAACTACATATTATACATGAATTTGCTTAAAAACTCTGAAAAAATATAGGAAACTGAGTAAAGAAAAGGAAAGGAGGAAGAATAGGAGAATGAATAGAAAGCAACTTTTTATTTGTGTACCTTTTCATTTTATTTTTAAACTTTCTGAGTATGTTACTTTTCCACTAATTAAATTAAAGCTTTAATTTTAAACAAAAATACGATTTAACTAATGGTATAAGATAATATAGATGTAAATATAATGGAATAAATAAATACAAAAAGTGATCAATTTTACTTCATAAAAATGTAAAGTTTATAAACACTGAAAACTTGGTAAATGAGATTCAAAACAATCAAACATGAGAATATCCATCTTCACAAAAATATCAAAGAAATGCAAATCATGCAACAATAAGATTTCTCTATTGTTTGCAAAACATTTTAATCTTTTACTGTAAAGTAATTTGCTTACAAGAAAAATTGAAAACCAGAAAAAATACCTATTTTCCCTTAATCCAAATTTCCCAAATATTAGTATTTTTCCATATTTTCATTATCATTCATTCTTTTTTAAATTTTTTACTTGTTCTAATTAGTTGTACATGACAGTAGAATGCATTTATACATTTTGATAGATTATACATAAATGGAGTATAATCTCTCATTTTTCCGATTATACATATTGTAGGATCACATTGGTAAAAATTAAAAGATATGCCGACAAAAAGATAGATGGATTTTTCGCATAAAATGGAAATAAGAAGAGGTTGATCAGAGAATACAAATTTTTGGCTCTATAAGATCAATCAGTCTACCAATCTAATGTACAGCAAAGGGAACTATATCTAACAATGTTATGTTGTATACTAAAATGTTGTTTAAAGAGTAGACTTTAGATACACTTAACACACAAAAAGAAATGCTAACTATGGAAAGGAATGGGTATGTTAATTGACTTCACTATACATGAAACATTTCACTATATATGTCTAAACAGCATGTATTCATCTTAAATATGTGCAACAAAAGCAATAATATTTTTCTAAAATTTTTTAAATTGCCAACATGATGTCCTTTTATTTCTAGATAATAGATGAACAATTTCAAAAGTCAAAGATATTCTCTGATATAAACAAGGAATGATTTTCCAAATCAGTAAACTAGTGAATGTCCAATTATATTATCTCATCTATAGTTTTTCCCATTAATGCCCTTTATCTAATCTAGGATTAGATAATCCAGGATCCAATGATCCAGGATCCAATAATCCAGGATCCCATGTTGCATTCAATTGTCATCACTGTTAATCTGCTACAATTCTTCTATGTCTTCTCACACTTGAAGAGTGAAAGGCAGTAATTTTCCTTAATGCTTTTTTCCTGATTGCACTCAGGTTATGTGTTTTGGTAGGAATACCACAATAATGATGTTGTGTGCCTCACCAGTACATTGTATCAGGGGACACATGGCATCAAGATGTCATTCCTGCTGACAGTAATCCTGGGAAATGATGAGAAGGGACTATGACATTATATTTTTCCATTTTTAATTAATTACCATCATGCTGAGAGATACTTTGAGCTTCTTTACAACCTGATTCCTCAATAAGCAAATAATTAATGGCAGAGTTGCATTCAGTTAATAAAACTTTTGCAAGATACATGATTCAATTTAACACTGTATACCAAAAGTCTTTATGATCTGTAACACAGTAAATTTCCTATAGGAAGCAAGTCTAAAACAAAATCAGAAGTATAAGCAAATATCTCTACTCAAGAACTTTTACCACAGTGTCATGGAAGGTACTTGAAAAGAATAGAAACATTCTAAACTGGCTCATTATGTTTTTCATACATCCATAAGGAAATATTTTGCACACAACTAATATGAAAGTTTTAAAGCTGGACAAGAGATAAAATACAACTAACACATCCAGATAATTTTCCGTCTACCCTATTAAGCCCATCAATTTGGATTCAGCATCACTCCAATACCAAGGACCAGTACCAAGGCTCAGCCTCTATTTCTCATCTACTTTCACTGTCCTGATCCACAGCCTCTTCATGGCCTTCTTCACTTCAGCATTTCTCAAGGAGTAGATGACAGGGTTGAGGAGTGGGGTCACCACTGTGTAGAACACGGCTACCATCTTGTCTACAGGCAGAGTGGCAGAAGGTCTCAGATAGATGAAGACACAGGGTACAAAGAACAACATAACCACGGTGATGTGGGACCCGCAGGTGGAGAGGGCTTTACGTCTTCCCTCAGAGCTCTGAGTTCTCAGATGAAACAGGATGACCGCATAGGACACCAAAAGGACCACAAAACTGATCACAGACAGGGTCCCCCCATTGGCAACAATCATCAAACCAATGAGGAAAGTGTCTGAGCAGGCCAGTTGAAGCACAGGAAGCACATCACAGAAATAGTGGTCAATCACATTGGGACCACAGAAGGGCAGGCGGAAGACAAGAAGGATCTGGGCAAAGGAATGCACAAAGCTTCCCAACCAAGACATACCCACCAGGATCATACACACCTGCTGGTTCATGATGGTGGTATAGTTGAGGGGCTTGCAGATGGCCACATAGCGGTCATAGGCCATCACCGTGAGCACAAACATTTCCATGGCCCCAAAGAAGTGCATGAAGAAAAGCTGTGTGATGCAGCCCCACCAAGATATGGTTTTCCTTTCAGCCAGCAGATCTGAGATGAGTTTGGGGGCCGTAGTAGAGGAGTAGCAGATCTCCACGAAGGACAGGTAGCTGAGGAAGAAGTACATGGGGGACCCCAGACTTCTGCTGCTCATGACAGTTAGCACAATGAGGAAGTTCCCCAGCACAATCGCCACGTACAAGAGCAGAAAAATCACAAAGCAAACCCTCTGCACCTCCCGATTGGGAGACAGTCCCAGGAAGATGAATTCAGTCACATTGTGTGTGTTAGCCATGAGGTCGCCACCAAGAGGCAGTAATTTGGGTGGTGTGACCTGAAATATTCATGAACCAGGTGAGTTACATAGAGACACTTGCCTGTCTGAGTTGCTGGTGAGCTAGATATTGAAAGATAAGTCTCCTTTCTAGAAGAAAGGAAGAGTATTCCAAGAATGGAGGCAGCAACTGCAAATGCATCGCGGGTGGCTAGAGTAAGGGAAAAATAACATCAAAAAATCTAAATCTGTTAAGAGAGACTAATACTGTTTATGAAGAACTGCTATAGATTTAAGAGTTTATCCTGCCAAAAAAAAAAAAAAAGAAGAAAAAAAACAGGGAATCATCAAGAATGTTTCTCACCTGGAAAGTAAAATCATTTTGTATACAGAGGTTGGACAAGTGGAAACAGAACAGAGGAAGGACGACCTATTTAAAAATCAGTAAATACTCTCATTAGACAATGTGGGGCAGAGGATAATCTGTCTGTCCATGTAACATAACTTGCTGTTATTTACAAATGTTTTAAATTATCATGCACCTGCAACTTTACTGAACTGCTCTTCTCTTTGCTTGTTTCCTAAAATTGGTTTCCAAACCGGTGCTCTCAACCTGTCCACATGCCCTTCAGAGGCTTCCGAAGAGACATCCTTTGGTGCACCTCCTGTACTCAGCACAAAAGGACCACAAAGCTTTGTCTGAGTTCTTATTTCTGCCTCCTGTCCTAATTCTTATCCTCTCTACTTGGCCACTGTGTCCTTTTTGTTTCCTAAAGATAATTCAATCCATGGACACTTCTCTTGAAAGATATTTTCATTTCCTCCAATCATATCCCTCAGCCCTCCACCAAAGCCCACTCATTCTGTGACTCATCCCTCTCCACATCCTAGTCTTTCCACACCTTGTCATCCCCAAGACTCCCCACTGACTGATTGGAAGACTGTCCTGGTCCTTGCTGGCCTTTGTCTGAGCTAATGGAGGTCAATGTGGTCTCACACAGTAAGTCTCCAGAGCACCTAAGCCTGGGAGCCAGGCCACTTGCACTCATGACACAAAGATTCCTTTCTTCACTGACCTACAATAAGGTGACTGAAGACCACCAGGAGCCAGAGGAAACTCACTGAGAGAACTTACAATTACAGAAACAGAAGGCAGAGTCCATACCTGAAGTCTTAGATCACTGGGCAATTCTACCAAGACGCTCATGGAAAAAGCAATGCTAACAGTCTGAACTCCTGGGATCACATTCAGAGTTTTGCAGATGGTAACTATGTGATATATAGAAAGTTCTCTTTCTTGTTGTTGTTTGTTTCTGGTACATGCTAAGTAAGCACTCTATCACTGACCTGTACCCTCAGACTTTTTTATTTTTTTGAGACAGAGTCTCCCTATGTTTCTCAGGTTAACCTCAAACTTATGATCCTCCTACTCAATACTCCTCAATAACAGATTACAGGCTTCTACCACTTAGCCCAGCTACAAAGTTGTTCAAGTTCTCTGGCACTGTAGGTTCAAATGAGCATGCAAATCATACCTACCTCACACATAGATGCCATGAATCCCACTCCCAGCACCATATTAAGTTGCCATCCTCTGTATTGCCTTGGATTCCTCTATGTACCAGAAATCTATGTTCCAAGACCCTCACAACCAGTGGCCCCTTTTTTTCAGGATGTTGTGGAATCACAGGACTTCACAATGGACTATATTGATTTATGTGGCCACCTGTCCCCCTGTAGTCTAAGCCTCCTGAGGAGAGATTGCATCTTCTCACCACTCCATCCCCAATGCTTACTTCAGTGACTGCCACCTGATAGCACTCAGTGAGTGTTGCTGGGGTGAGTGACAGTGGGTGTGTGTCTTCCCTGACCTTCTTAAAAGGTGTGTGCTGTATCATAGGTTTTCAAACAGTACTGTAAGAACTAAGGTCCTCAAGGACCAAGACCACACCTTCATTTGTGAATGTCAGAGCACAGAACTGTCACCAACACCAGACCACAAAAAGTACTTTGTAAAACATCATGAGCCTCAGGGTTCATTTCCGTAAGAGTGAAATTAATCAACACATACCAAAGAATTCCCCGTTCACAAAACAAAACTGACACCAGAGTTTCTGTGACTTCTTTGTTCTCACCTCAGCAACCTATTCTGAACAGAAATGCAAATTCCTCCCTAAGAACAGCCCTGGGCTCATGCAAGCTGCCAGCCAGCCAATGGAGAAGCATTAGGCCAAACAGGACAAGAACTCCTGCTTGCCAGGAGTCCCAAGAGAGAGGATCTGTTCCACTTGCAACCTTAGACTTGGGAATGTGGGAGATTGAGGCGCTAGAGGCTCAGATCCACTTGACACTTAAAAACAAGAGCAAAGTGGACTCACCTCCCAGGCGTTCCCCACAGAACTAAGAACCCTGACTGCTCAGCCTTAAGTCCAT
>JAJEJO010003792.1:505258-520761 GCA_020662805.1 Glaucomys volans | reverse complement strand
GGTCTTCCAAAGTCAAGCCTGTTTCTTTGGATCAGGAGTCTGGCTTTCATTTTCTGTCTTTCTTTCTCCCAGCAGTTGCACATGCCTGGTGAACAGCCCCCAGAGAACCCAGGTGCTCTCCTGTGGTTGCCCAGGGGGCCCCTGTTGCTCCTTCCCACAACCACAGCACTCACTAGTGCTTGTCCACGTTCTTGTCTTGGCCACAGACACTTGTGTGCAGTGAAAGCTCTTCTAAGCAAGGTGCTGCAGAAAGATGGACTCCCCCAAAATTGGAAGCTAATTTTTACCACTTAAGTTGGTTTCTTTTTATTTAAAACAAAAGCAAAATTGATAACACCTCATGAACTCAGAGTTTTATATAGAAGAAATCATTACCTCACATATGTTAAGGATGAAAATATTTTATAACAGATTGTGACTTCCAGTTATATGTTATTTAAGAAAAATATATTCACAAGATGAACTTGGGAGGGGAGTATAAATAGTTCAACATGTCCATGACATTCTTATTTTCTCATAATTATCTCTGGGTAAATATCAGAGTAAGAAGAAAGAAAGAAAAGAACACTTTATTGTGACCTTAGCACTCAGTAATTGTTCATCTTTATTCTCAGGAGTACGTTGCAGTGCTCAGGGGAATGCACGTGTTTGCTATGACACTTTTAATGAGCACACAGAGAGCACTAGAAGAGCTCGTGTAAGCATGACTTCTTGACATAACTGGCTTTAACCTCAGGAAGGCTTACCTCCTGTGTGAGCAGCATTAGGAAGGCAAAGCCTGCTTCTTGGGACATTTTGAGGATGAAGTAGGATTGTACTATAAAGCCTTAACATCTCTTGGCTCAGCAAAGTTTTCTTTTTCTTCCTTTTATTCCAGAGTTATCAAAGTATCAATTCAGAATCCAGTTTGTTTGTTTGTTTGTTTGGGGGGCCAGGTACCCAGGATTGAACCCAGATACACCTTACCACTGAGCCACATCTATTTTGACAGGGTCTCACTAAGTTGCCTAGGGCCTCACTAGGTTCCTGAGGCTGGCTTTGAACTTGTGATCCTCCTTCCTCAGCCTCCCAAGCCACTGAGATTTTAGGCACGTGCCACCATACCCAGCAGAACCCAGTTTTTTAAATCCCCGTAGAGTATTAACATGCAGAAAGGACTTTTCTTCAAAGAATTTTATTTTAAAATTAGAAATAGTGCTTGTCAGCCTTGTTCTCCATCAGCTGGATGGAGAAATCAGAGGAGCAAAGGTTGTAAGCTCTAAGCTCCTTCCTGTGCAGTGACATTCTTAAAACTGCACTTCAGGCTGCCCTTGGTAACGCAGTGAGGGAGTCTTGGTGCCTTTGTGCTGCTCAAACAGTGCCTGCGACTGGGTGATTTATAAAGAACCAAAACTTATTTCTCACAGTTCGGAGGCTGGGAAGTCAAGACCAAGGTATGAGCATCTGATGGGCCTTCCCGGGTCTCCAAACACTGGAAGACAGAAGAACCAAAAAAGGACAAACTGTCTTCACATGGTAGAAAAAGACCTTGTCATAGCCTAAGTGCAGGCTCTCAGGCCCTGCCTCCCAGCACTGTTGCACTGGGGATCAAATTTCCAGCATATGAACCTTGGGGACACATTCAAACCCTAGCAGGAGGCAACTGTACTTAACTGATGAGAAGTGGCAGTGGCCTGGACCATCATGAGAGCTCCAGAGGTGCCATGATACGTTTAAATATCAGAACCCGCTCTGGCTTCAGGTTCTCAGCAGCCGGCCAGCCTTCCATGGCAACAGTGTTTTGTTTGTTTGTTTTGGTACTGGGGATTGATTTCAGGGGTCCTTAACCCCTAAGAGACATCCCCAATCCTTTTTGTATTTTATTTAGAGACAGGGTCTCACTAAGTTGCTGAAGCTGGCTTTGAACCTGTGATCCTCCTGGCTCTGGGATTACAAGCATGCACCACCACAACTGGAACAATATGTTTTTGTGAAACTTTCTTGTTTACACTACTCTTTTAAAACTAAATGTTAATATATTTTTAAAGGAGGAGCTGGGGGTGTGGCTCAGTGGCAGCGTACATGCTCAGCATGTGCAAGTCCCTGAATTTGATCCTCTGCGCTAGAAAAATGAAGAGGAACCAGGAAAATTTGCTGACACATGAAATATGGGATGTGAGAGAAAGAGAACAAAAAGGAAGCCTGAAGTTTTTGGCATGAATCATGGAGAATATAATTTCCTGAGATGAGAGAAGCTTTGAGAAGACCAAGTTTGCCAAGTGTGGTGGAGCACACCTGTAATCCCAGTGATTTGGGAGGCTGAGGCAGGAGGAGCACAAGATCAAGGCCAATCTGGGCAGCTGAGTAAGGCCCTGTCTCAAAGTAAAAATTAAAAAGGGCTGCAGATGTAAGTCAGTGGTAAAGTGACCCAGGATTCACTCCCTGGTACCACAAAAGAAAACGGAGGAGGATGCCATCTGCCATGCCACATGGCTGGCAGGTCAGATGTGACAGTTCTGCACTCGTCCTTAGACTGGGCAGTGTGACGGGCATCAGAAACTTTGAGAAGAGAGGTTCTACCAAGTCTTTGGAAGCAGCAAGGGCAAAAGCCCGATTGCAAAGGCACAAAACAGTGGCTATTAAGGTTTGGAGGTGAGGTGTCCCCTGAAAGCTCATGTGTGAAACGATGCAAGAAGGTTCAAAGGAGAAATGACTGGGTTGTGAGAGTTAACCCAATCAGTGATTTAATTGCCTGATAGGGATGAACTGAGTGGTAACTGAAGTGGTAGGTGTGACTGGAGGAGGTGGGCATTGGGCCATGGCTTTGGGTTGTATATTTGTATCTGGCCAGTGGAGTCTCTCTGCTTTTCTGATCATCGTGTGAGCTGCCTCCCTCTGCCACACTCTACACCATGATGTTCTGCCTCACCTCAAGCCCTGAGGAAAGGAGCTGGCCTTCTATGGACTAAGACCTCTGAAACCATGAGCCTCAAATAGACTTTTCTTCCTCTACAATTGTGCTGGTTGGGTCTTTTATTCACAGTGGCCAAATTACCTGAACAAGTAAAGAATTTTTCCGTAAGTGAAAAGAGAATGGTAGGGGGCAAAAGCTGGACCTCTCTAGTCATAAGGACCTTATTAATAAGCACATGATTGTAAAGCTGCTGAGAAGCACCAGAAGAGAAGGGAACTGTGGTGACGTGGATCAGACCCACCATGCAGCATCAAATTTGAGTCCACTGGCCGGGCGCATGCAGTGAGCGCCCAGGGCGCAGGTGCAGCCATGAGGGGAGTCCTGTCACAGGGCTTTGCTGTCATGGAAGCCACGTCTTTGACTGAGAGTGAGGGTCCTTTTTTCTTCCCTAACTCGGGTTAATTTCTCCCTTCCTGACTCATTCTGTCAGGGAAGCTGCTGTGAGGCAGTAAGATCATGTTTTACAAGACACAGTGGTCACATCAGAGGAGTCCAAAAAGATTACACAGCGCAGTGGAGATGCTTGTTCCAGGTGCTTAAGTGGAATGTCTCCTGCTGCCACGGCCCTTGCCCCACAGTGTCATCCTTGATAAGCAGTCCTGGCTTCTGCCTCTCCCATCTCATGGAGGCAGGTAACACCAGGAGTTTCAAAAAGACTGATTATGCTGCACGGGATTCATTGGAAGGTGCTGCCTGGAGAGCCGAGCGTGGGAAGACCGGCTGCAGGAGAAGAGAAGGGACAGTCCCTGCTGCCGAACCTCAGCACCATAGCGCCAGGCCACAGCTCACAGGGCGGCGCATTGCTGGTGTCCCTGAACTTCACTGAACTGACCCAGACCTGTGCCCAGTGGTATCACAGAGCCATACCAAAGAACAGGCCACCTAAGGACACGTTTCTGTCCCCGCCTCTCTGACACTGCTGCCTGCTCCTCTTTCAGACTTCCTTCTGCCTGGACTCTGTTCCACCTCTTGTTTTCTTCCTTCCACTCTGGCTGTTTCTTCCTTGGTCTGTTCTTCCTGCCACCAATGAAGTGTCAGCGTGCCAGAGGCCTGTGTCCTTGTCCAGGGTTCGTCCTCCTACTGGTGCCTCAAGGCCAGGCCTTATTCAGGACTCTGCTTCATCTCCCTTTTCACTAAGTGGCCAGCATCAGCAGCCCAGAGGCACCTCAGGCTCACCTTATCCAACCTGAACTCAGGAGCCTCCTCTCAGGTGCCCCTCCTCATAGCCCCTGCCCTAGCAAAGTCCACAGCATCCCTGTCACCCAGGCCATTGGCCCTCCAGTTCCTCCCCAGCCCTAGGCTCCCAGCTGTCTCACTCAGAGTTCCGATTAATCACAAATGTCCCACATCTTTGTTGCTTTTGAACCAGTCCTCCTCACCTGGGTCACCATATGAGGCAGGTGATATTTTTTCAGTGCTGGGGATCAAACCCAGGTCTTGCACATGATATGCAAGTGCCCTACTGCTGAGCTGCTCCCCAGCCTAGGAGCATAACTTAACTGGAGTCTGGCTCTGCTTTAGAGCAGCCTTCTTTCCTTCCTTTCCACTCTCCACTGCTGAGAGTTACTTTCCTAAAACCCTAATTCAGCCATCTCACCTTTCCTGGTTATGAACCCCTCTCCCAAGCTGGCCTCTGCCTCCCTCCCTGCCTGGCCTGTTGTCATACACACACTATCCTCCGATTCCATGTCATCTCATCTCTGTACTTGGAAATGGGTAGTCTGCTCCCTTTTCCTGGAAGCCAAACTCTTGTCCTCAGCACTCACTAGGGCTGGGATGTGCTGATCTGCCCCTGTGGAGTATGTGCCATACCTGCGCTCCCACTGCCCCTGCTTCCTGCCGAGAGAGCATGTGCTCTGTGCTCCGCAGCTCTCTGCTTTTCTTTCTATCCATGGTCAAACAGAGCAGGGCCCTGTGTGAACTACCTCTAGAACCTCGGCTCTGGGCATAAATCAGTGCTTGGTGAATGTGTCCTGAATGAAAAGAAAGATGACTGTGATTTCCAGAGACTCCTGGGCAAGGGTAGCATGGGCTGGGCATAGTGGGAAGCCCCTGATGGAGCTAGCCCAGGCTGTGTCACTGTGCCAGGTGACAAGAACAGCTAATGCTTGCCTAGCTTTCACAGGGCCTTATATTCCATTCCCAGCACCACTGAAAAAATGAGGAAGGAAAAAAGGGAAAGGAAGAAAGAAAGCAAGTAGCTAATTAGTCTCATTCTGAGAAGAAGCTGAAGTTCAAGGGATACATTCACCATCTATTTACCTGCCAGTTGTGTCCTATTGGTTCAAGGTAAATTTCATGTAGCATATAAAATGCTACTAAAGAAAAGGTGTGATAAGGCTGTGTTCAATATTTTCAATGTCATAATCTTCAGCTTTATAACATTTCAAATGTTTTTATCCAATAAGTAACAATCACATTTCATTATTTGTAATGTATTATATATATAGTATTATCATATATAATTATATAAAGATAAATTAATCAATAGAACATAATAGAGAATCTAACAACTGACCTATATATATTTGGTTAATTGATTTTTGACAAAGATACAAAGACAGTTCAAAGAAGAAATGAGTCTTTTCAACAAATGGTGCTGGAATAATTGAATAGCCATATGCAAAAGAAAAAGAAATTTGACCTATTCTCACATCAGACAAAAATTCACTAAAAATGGATCATAACTAAATGTAAAACCTAGACCATAAAACTTCTAAAAGAGGACTAAAGAGAAGATATTTATGACCTTAAATTGGCAAAAAAAAAACTTCCTAGAGCACCAAAAGCATAGCACATAAAGGAAAAAATTAATAAACTTCATCAAACTAGAAACATCTTCAAAAGACATAATTAAGAAAATGAAAAAACAAGGCTCAGAGAAAATGTCTGAAAATCACAAATCTGTAAAGGGCTGGTATCCAGAAAATATAAGGAACTCTCTAAACAATGATAAGAAAATAACCCAATTTTAAAAAAGACAAAACAATCAGTCATTCAACCAAAGAATGCAACAGATGTAAATGTCTTAGTCTACTTTGTGCTGCTATTAATACCCCAGACCAGAGAATTTATGAGCAGCAGAAGTTTGTCTATCTCTTGGTTCTGGACACTGGAAAGACCAAGATCAGGAACCAGATCTGATCAAGGCCTTCTTACAGCCGCATCATTCCATGGCAAAAGCAGAAGGGCAAAGAGTGGGCATGACAAAGAACAAGAGATTGGACTCAGGCCCTTTTATAATCAACACCCATCCATTCATGAGGGTGGAGCCCTCAGCACCTCCCTCTAGGTCCCACCCCCAACACTTCACTGAGGATTGAGTTTTGCAGCATGTGTATTTGGGGACACACGTCCATAGGAGTAAATAAGCACATATGAAGATGTTTAGCAGCATTAGCCACTAGGGCAATGCAAGTTAAAAACACCATGAGATTCCACCACATACCTATTAAATGATGAAAATGAAAATGGTTGGCCATAACTAGGCTGGTAAGGATGCAGAGGAACTGGCCCTTTCGTCCACTGCTGATGGGAATTAAAATAGTAGAATAACTTGAAAAAACAGTTTGACAGTTCACCAAAAATTCAGAGATACCCTTACCGACATGGCCCAGCCATTCCACTCCTAAGAACATATGTAAGAGAAACAAAGCATGTGTCACCTGCAAGGGTTTGTACACAGAGGTTCATAGCAGTGTTGTTTGTCTTTGACCAAAACAGAAAATGACCCTTGAGTTCACTGTGGTGGCTTTAAAGTAGGTTCACAAGTTCAAAGGGTGCAACTGCCTTCCCCTCCCCCCGACCGTGAGCTGGACTTGGTGATTCCTAGCTATCGAACAGAATGTGGCAGAAGTAGAGGTGTGCCATCGATTCGCAGGCAGTTATTAAACAATTAGCAAACTGTGAAGGAGGAATACTTGATCATCTGTCACAACATCTTCTGTAAAGGAGAAAGCTCTGGAAACACACTAGATGGAAACAAGAGGAGACTAGAAAATACATTTTGTCACATTCAAATACTGAAATGCCATACAGCAATTTAAATACTCATGGTCTAGAAGAATACATAGAAGAAAATATACAATATATGAAAACAGAATTATTTTTTAAAGTTCAATTCTGTTTCTTAATAAATTTTTTACTCATTTTTTTTTTTTAAGCCAAAAGAAGCCTTTATTTTAGCTGGCCAGTGTCAATCCCCTTACACCTAAAAGCGGTGTCCCAGGAAATCGAGTGCTAGTTCTTTTGTTGCCAGCATTTATAGGGTGCATGAAGGGATTAGGGCAGGGCTATAGGGCATGGGAGGGATTAGAGTGGGGCTGACTCTCTCCTGATGGCACTGGAGAATCTTTTTGGGAAGTATAACATTCCCCACTGGTCTTATCCTCACTAACAAATTCTTATTTAGGAAACTAGTGTTTTTTCAGTTTCCAACTTCCTAGACTCTGATGGGCTCCATTCCTCAATTTGACCAGATTTCTTATTCTACACTTACTGCCTGTCCTTAATTAGGAACTTTTTACTCCTGTAAGGAGAGGTGGTGCCAACCGCTCTGGCTGCTTCAAGCTGGAAAGGGGTGGAGTCTGGGGAAGCAGTTTGAAGTTCCTTTTAGAAATCTGGTCAGTGAGGAGCAGAAGTCTGCTTGGGAAGAGCAGGTTGTAAAGTCATCTGCGGTGGGTGCTTCTATGAGAGAGAAACAAAATGACATAAGTACCAAAATGAGATTAAAACAGAATATCATGAAATGGTCAATCTCTCACCAGGTGGAAGAACTGAGAAGTTGTTCCCATAACAAGGCCTATCAAAGGCTGGAGAGATTGAGGCTTTTATTTGGGAATTTGAGTTGTCAGGTACATTTGCCTAAGAATCTCTCTTTTGTAGCCTCCAGTCCTACTCTAGGGCCTAACACGAGTACATCTTAAGTTACATTAAACTATTGTTTCTTTTAAATGCCCAAGAATGTCTATGGTTTGGTTTTAACTGTTTTGCTAGGTGTTTAAGATCAAGCAGGTCAAATTGACTTGTTCCTGTCTCTTAAGAGTCAGTCGAGTTCTCACAGGGGTCACTCGTGGGGAATTTGAGAGTAGCTTCTTAGCTCTGTTCCTGTACTTGGGTGGTGGCAACTCCTGCATTTCAGTAGCTCCTTCATTCCGGCAGCCTCTGCATTCTGGGGTGGGCAGCAGCGCTCCTCCTGGATTCCAGCAGCTCCAAGGCAGTGGCTTCTGCCTTGTGGACAGCTGACAGCTCTTTGCTTCCATTCATGGCAAAGGAAAGCTGGTCCCTGCTCATTCCCATCAGCCCCAGGAGGACAGGGGCCAAGCCTGTCTGGCCCACTGTTACACCTCCTTGTTCTCAGCAATCTCTGCTGCGTCTCCAACTCTGGGGGAAGCCTGGAATGCATGGGTTATTGAGAAGCGTCCACTCAGATTGGGTTCTGTCCTGGATGGCTCCAAGCTCTGGTGGCGGTGGCATCTGGGCCCCAGTGGCTCTTGTGCTCTGGCTGTGGCACTTCCCACAACCTGGAGGCCGATGGCAGCTGATGTTTCCTCGGCTCTGGACACAGCAATGCCTTCTGTGCGACATAGAAATCAGGCGGTGTCTTTGCCCACTGTCTGCATGGAGAGAAACTCTGAGTTCTGGCAGCAGCCAAGGCAGCAGTGTTGACCCGTAGTTGCGAAGTTCCTTAGAGAAGCTCTCTCATTCCCTGGAGGCAGGCTGACTCTGAGGGCAAGAACCAAAACTGGTTTTCTTGGCCTCTTTGTTTTAATCTCAATCCTTAAGTTTGATCTTAAACATCCAGCAAGCCAGTTTCACCAGTTATTATCTCATTTATTTCATAGGTGATGGCTTAGTATACTTCTTCAAAACATTATTCTGGCATCAGCTATAGAGCTTACAAGCAAAATACAAAAGAATTAACAACAGTAAAAACATATCTAGTTTGTGCAATAGTCATCCTAAATCCTGCCTGAGTTATATATTATATTTCCTATTTAATATCACAGTAATTCTACAACAAAAAACAACCTTTTGAATATAACTTTAAATGAGCTGAAAGCTGACTTATTTTGGAAACATTCTGACCTGTAGCAGGGTGGGAGGCAGACCCTTATTTTAGGTAAGGCAGGGTGTTTTATCATCTTAGGCAGAGTGTTCCAGGTTTGAAGTTATTTTTGCCTCCTCTTAGGACATCATTTTACACAGTTTACATGTATTGTTTCCTGAATCTATGTGAAGAGTTATTAACACAATATATTGCATTTAAAACAAATCAAGGAAAGGCTGAGAGCTTTTAACTTTCCTTTTGTGTGGCAAAGTGACCAAATATTTTTTATGTTTCACGATATTAACCTTTAAACAAATCAGGCTCTCACTAACTTTAAATATATTTGCATTTAAATTTTGATCTCAGTGTAAAAAGTAACAAATTTACATATACCCTATTAATAGCAGGTTCTGTTACAGAACATTAAATGATAAAAATAAGTCCCCAATAAAATTTGCCATTCCCACAAGCCTGAAACCAACACAGACAAGTCTAACCTGGAGAACAGCAGCCCGACAAATTCCTTGCTCTAAAGACCTGCGTACCCAGAGACATAGACACATGAATATATAAAGAGCAACCAAACCTAGTTTTTCAAGAAAAAACCCTAGGCTCTGCAGCATAGTACAATACCCCACCAGTTATTTAACCACAATAGTATAAACCCCAAGCTCCAAGACCAATTGCTCCAAAGAATAAAACTTAAAGAAATCCTTGTCATTTTAACATATTGATTACACTTTTATTTACATTAGCCCATTTGACCTTAGGGGAAAACCTTAAGCAGTTTCTAATTGATGGTCTCACATACATATAACTACTTAGTTACACAAAAACTTGTGGGAATTTGCCCTTTACCTACACACAGACTTTCTTACCCAGAAATATTTTCCTTTTCCTTTTACTGAATATATTGTCATACCTAGAACTTTCCACTTTCCCTTTCCCATCTGTTGACTCCTTCCTTGTTTGTATTCTAAAACAACTCCTATGAAATTTCTGAATTTAGGTAAATTACTAGGATTTCACTCTTAGTAACCTTGCTCTCAGTGATGATACAAAACAATTCCAAATCCCTTTATTTGCCAATCCATGAAAACACCAATAATGCTAAAGCATGTTACCTCTTGGAATTTAAGGTGTAATATGTTAACTCTGATTTACTTATTTTACTGTAATAACCAAGATCAGACAAGTATTTTGAGTAGTATTTGCCATCTCTTTCCTGTGGAAAAGTCCTAAAAAAAAATTGATATTACACATTTTATAGACATCAACATTTATTAATTGACCACCTAGAGACTTGTGAGGTTAGATATATTTTATCTTCATTTATTTACTGAATTTAAATTGAACCTTTTTCTCCATTGCAATGTAACAAGATGTTCAAATCTAAGTTGAATAAAAAATAGGACTGACCAAAAGTCATTAGCTCAACAAGTACTCGGTCAGCCATTAGTTATTCTCAAATAAAACACTCTTGTGGGCTGGGGATATAGCTTGATTGGTAGAGTGCCTGCCTCGCAAGCACAAGGCCCTGGGTTCAATCCCCAGCACCGCAAAAAAAATAAGTAAATAAATAAATAAAACACTCTTGTTCCCCCCCCCTTGGGTTGGAAATTGGTCTCCTACTGGGCTTTTTGCTTCCTCTATTATCATTTCAATATAAGTTCTACTTGAGATTTAGTTCCAGCAGAAACCTGATGTCTCCGGCATTTTAACCATTTTTATCAGGACAGGGTGTGAATGCTTAAGAGCTCTGTAACGGGCTTTTGTTATTCCTCCTGGGTGGAGGCACATGTCATTTACATGTTGTAAAACAATTTGCTGTGGGGGTGCTGTAACACTGGGGGTCGGTTTGGACTTGGTTCCTTCTCCCCCTTGGGAGGGCAAGAGGGCAAGTGCTGGGGTGCCCCTGAGCCATCTTCTCCCTCCTTCGGCCCCTGGATTTGGAAATGACTTTTGGCAGAGTTACCTGAGTCTTGAGGGATTGGTAGCAGCGCGAGCTGTATTTAAGTCTAATCTGGCCTTTGTCATCAAACCAGTGAAGCCTCTCCTATTCCCAAAATAGAGGACGCGGAATCTGAAAGGCAATGCTTAAGCCATTTTGGCTTATCTGTTAGCATGTTAAGGCACCTGGTCTGGATGATTTGGCCACCCAGTGCCCTGAGGGTACCAATCAATCTCGAAAGTGGGCCATTCTGATTTACAAAACTTTCTTAAGTTACATCCATTAACAAAAGCTCCGTAGTCAGTGGCACGTTCTTGGAAGTCCTGAAAATTATCTAAAAACAAGTTAGAACAGTGAGGCACGTGGTTGACTGATTCTGTCCCATAGTAGACTGTCCTAAAGAGAGGTGCTACACAGAAAGCAAAGCCAAAACACAGAAAACACAAATGGCCATGAACCAGACAAGACAAATACAGACAGACAGACATCAGTCGACCAGATTAGTCCCCATGCAGCCTACCAGACTGGGCCCACACAGAGGTCCTCCCAGACTCCGCACAGAGGCCCACTGGACTAGGCCCAAGCCACACGTGGCAGTTGAGTAAACCAGGCCCCAGGTGGTGGCTATGCCAGAAGCCACGCGGCGGCTATGCCGGCAGCTAGCCACGCAGCGGTGGAGCGGACCCGGCCCGAGGACCCCACTCGGAGGCCAAGTGAACCAGGCCCACCAGACTGGACCCCACACCGCCCAGACCAGACTAACAAGACAAATACAGACAGACAGACAACAACCAGATTAGGCCCCACAGGGAGGCCTACTAGACTAGGCCACATAGGAGGCCTACCAGGTTAGACCCCACAGGGAGGCCTATTGGACTGGGGCCCACATAGAGGCTGAGTGGACCTGGCCCCAGGCGTCAGCCAGCCATGTGGCGGTGGAGTGGACCCGGCCCCAGACGGCCGCTAAGCGTCAGCCACCCATGCCGCGACCCCCGGAGGAGGCCCACCAGACTAGGCCTCACGAGGAGGCCTACCAGGGGACAGGAGCAACATCTCGCCCCGACTTGAGACTGGTATAAGCGACTGCGTCCAGTCTCACCAAGCCCCCCAGATACAGATAGCTGACTCACTGAAACAGACAGGAAACCATGTGGCTTCGTCCAGAAGAGCGTCCTGAAGATGGGCTGGGGTCCCCCCAGGAGTGAAGCTGAGACACGTCTCTCAAGAGTTCCCCTCTACTCAGGGTGGGGGCTCCCAGGCAACCATCACAGGAGGCCAATTTAGGCGTGAGGGCTTGGAGAAATCAAATCTCAGTGGGACCTCTAAATGTTGTACCCGAAGAAAATAAAACCATCCAAGCCAATCACATAAAGCCAAAAGAAGCCTCTTTTTAGCTGGTCAGTGAGGATCCCCTTACACCTAAAAGCAATGTGCTGGGAAATTGCTTTATTCATTCTTAATAAAAATTCTAGGAGGAGAAATATGAAAATGTCATCAGACCTCTGTGGGCAGCAGTGTCAGATTTTTGCCTCCTTCATGGTTTTTCTTGGTTTCTTGAATTTTTCACCACAAAAAACCAGGAAAAATAATAAAGCTCATAAATATGTTAGCTGTCGATACAGAAAGAGAATATAATAGTGACCTCTGAATAAAATAAAATTGTGTGACTCGGCTGTGACCCAGCACATTCCACTCCAGTGTGTGTCCACCAGAGGAGTGAAGCCACACAGACTGGGACGTCCATGGTAGCTTTAAGCACAGTAACAAGCAGTGGGAACAACCAGAGGCCCAGCAGCTGGTGAGGAGATCCAGGAGGAAAAATGTTATTTCTCCATTAAAAAAAAAAACACTGACACCTGGGTGGACCTGAAAACCCTGTGCTTAGTGCAAGAAACAAATACATCAGGCCACAACTGTATGATGCCATTTAAATGAAATGTCCAGGAAAGGCGAATTCAGAGACAGGAAGTAGATTGGGGTTGTCGAGGGCCCAGATAGGAATGGAAGTGACTGTTCAATAGGCCTCGGTCTTTTTAGGGTGATGAGTATGTTCTAAAATTAGGTTTACAATTCTGTAAACATGCTAAAATTTGCTGAATTGTACATTTTAAGTGGATGAACTTTATGGTCTAAAACAGAGCTTTTTAAAAATAATTTTACAATAACATTGGATGGCTAACCATGCCATGATGACTTCTGTACCAAAAGGGGCCTTCATTCCTACATGAACTTTGTCACTCTGATTGGATCTGAGCCCTGTGGACTTGGGTTCAGAGTTTGGAACAGTGTAACTGAACTAAGCTGGCCTTAATGTGGTGCTGGCTTCCAATCACCAGGGGATCCATACAGGTGGCTTCAGGTTCTCATGGAGAGACAGTGCAGGCAGTGTACAGATCCCCTACACTTGTCCCGAGTGAGGCTCGAGTGGAACTCATCTGCAAGCAGACTTCCTCCTCTTGAGGACTGTCAATCAGAACTGTTCTGGATCTTTCACACATGGGGGAGACAGTATGGTACAGGCAGGAAGCATACCCTCTGCAGCTGCAGGCCTGGGTCTGGATCCTGCCCCTGGCAGTACCTATGTGGCCACAGGAGCTACTGCCCCTCTCCTGGCCTCAGTCTTCCCTTACTCTGTATAAGAAGTGTTTCATGAAGTCATACCAGTTAAATGGGACGGTGTTTTTAAAGCTCAGCTCCTGGCACATAGTAAACTCTCCAAAAATGGCAGCCATTAGTATCTGTAGTCTTAACATTATTCTGGCCCAGATTGCCTCATAACATTCAGCATCCAGCATCAGAGCAGCATTGCTCCTGGGTATTTATAAAGAACTAGCTGAGGGCTGGGGTTGTGGCTCAGTGACAGAGCACTTGCCCAGCATGTGTGAGGTTCTATCCTCAGCACCACATAAAAATAAATAAATGTCCATTGACAACTAAAAGACAATTTAAAAACAAAAGCTAGGAGAGAGGATGTTATTCTGCTTGTTTCTCTGATTATGTGTAAGTATGGTCTCTCACAAAACAAGTGCTGTTGTTTTCATTGCAGACAGTTGCATCTATAAAAAGGTTTGTCCATTTAATGGCGGCTCTTTTTTGGTTCAACCTTCCGCGTCAGATTTCCAGTTCTGTTGGAACCAGGCTCCGTATGCGATTGGTAAGAAAGACCATCATGGCACTTTACCCACTGATAGCTGCGTCTGAACTGTGGGGTCCCATGGGAGCAGCCCTCAGCCCCCTCCCACACTGCCCTGAGTTGAGCGTGTGAGGAGAGCACTCCTTCTCTGTGCAGCCTTTGGGCTTGTCTTTGGCTCCTGGTTCTTCCCTGTGCTTGAGCACTGGTGCCTTCAAGAGCAACTGAATATCATTTTCAGTACCTGGTCATCATTTCTGGGCCTCACTTTCCTTTTTCTAAAACTCAAGCACAAGGTCTCCAGCCGTTTCTGAGAAACACAGTGTTTTCCAGGCCACTTTTACACATCTTGAAAGTCTAGAATCGCAGAGACATGGGTACTTTGCCTGCCACTAAAATGGTAAGACACTAGTGGGGCTGCTCTGTGGGGCTCAAAATACACAGCTGGGCATTGCCTTTTGAGAATCAGATCAGAGCCAAGAATTTTCCAGTTTCACTGTTTTCCTCACAGTAAAACCATCTGCTAATAGACCCACATTGTGATGTTTTAAGAGGAGAGCAGAGGAAGCAATGCCAGACCCTGGGCGATTAATTGGCCAGGCTTCTACAGATGAACTAGATTAAAAAGAGGGAAGAGTGGCAAATGACTTCCAGGTGACTAGAGGTCACTTGAGAGGTCAAGGCCAGAGGCCTGGTGGATGAGGGACAGTGAGGGGCAAGATGCAGCCACTGCCCAGACCAACAACCAAAAGAGTGTGGAGTGACCAGGTGCTGGGCACATGGGCTGGACCTTGAAGAAAGTGTAGGAATGAGTTTCCAGGAAGGACACGTGTGGAGCTGCCGTCAGGTGGTAAGGGGAAAGGTCTCGCAGGGCTTTGGCAGGTGAGCTGCCAGAAGGTGGGTTATGGGGAAAAGCGCAGACAGTGTACCCCTGGGTGGCAGCTAAGGGGAGAAGGCCTTAGGAGCAAAGGCTATCTGAGCACAGGGGACATGCTCCTGTGAAGGAAGAAGAGAAGCAGCCAGGGCAGTGGGAGAGATGGACGTTTCTGGAGCAGTGAGGATGACTGTGTGACGGTCATGGCCCGTCCGCAGCCACCAGGCCAGCGGGTGTGCACTGACCACCGTTACCTTGCAGTCTGCGCCTTCCCGTACCTCCTGGCCTTCACGCCTGACTCCATGGAGATCCGCCTGGTGGTGAACGGGAACCTGGTCCACACCGCAGTGGTGCCGCAGCTGCAGCTCGTGGCCTCCAGGGTGAGTCAAGCTGGCAATTGATTTCCATGTGAGGGGCCCAAGGAGCCCCGAGCCCCGTGGGATTTCAGGTGAGCACAGAAACTGCCTCTCACCAGGTTGGGTGGAAAGTGACAACGCTGCTGTGTGTCACCATGCCAGGAGTGAGAAGAAAAAGCAACGGGGGGGG
>JAJEJO010003792.1:445044-505158 GCA_020662805.1 Glaucomys volans | reverse complement strand
GGGGGCGGGGGGGGCTGAGGGGGGGGGGGATGTGGCCTGGCCAGCATTCACAGTGCTCCTTAGTGTGGGCAGAGCCACTGTGTGGTGCTGGCAGTTGGGGAGCACCAGCTGAAAAGAGAAGTCCATTCATGTCACTGCTGCCCTGAAGACCAGTTCAAGTCCTGAAGAATAGGAGCTGAAATAGCCATTGACCACTTTCTGGCCT
Organism: Glaucomys volans; assembly: GCA_020662805.1. NCBI lineage: Eukaryota > Metazoa > Chordata > Mammalia > Rodentia > Sciuridae > Glaucomys > Glaucomys volans. The sequence goes on along the minus strand of JAJEJO010003792.1, from coordinate 504,953 downwards.
CAGTTTGAGTTTGTGCCTGTGTAATGTGCTCATTGATTAATCCATGTCCCATAACCAGAGACTGAGCACAACACAGGGATGCAAGTGACGTCACCGGTGCCTGCTGTCACTGGCACACTGGGCTGGTGCCCCAGTCCCTGCTGCACATGTAATGGTGTGGGCAGCGTGCGTGGAGCTTGACCCCGCTGCCCTGGGAAGCAGTGTGTGTGTGTGTGATGGTGTGTACAGTGGCTGCTGATAAATGTTACTGACATGAAATAGCTTTCAGTTTACAAATAATAGTAAAATATACAATGTTCTTTATCATAAAATCCACAGCCAGTTGGTTCTTAACATTTGATTTTTGCTGAGTTCATGTCCGTAGCCAACCAACAGCTGCTAAGAAACCATAGTTGTTCTTTCTCAACCCTCTTCTTCTTTTTCCAAAAGTTTATTGTCAGTAAATCTGATGTGTGGCCTACTGTTCAACTTTCTCACATGGAAACAAATTGTAGTTTTTAAACCAGAACTTCTTTTGACCTCAGCCCTAAACAAAACAACTTTGAAGTTTAATCTTCATTGTTCACATCGCCTTGCTTGAAACAGTCAACTCAGCCACAATTTGAGCTCTGATTTTTAGTCCTTGCCAATGTCTTTGGTATGTCATAGTGGAGTCCCACTATGGTTGGTTTCCAGCTTGCAGTGCAACACCATTGAAAGTGGAGTGGGAAGAGCTGGCAGGGGCCACCCTGGACATCATTTGCACTCTCCACACCATATTGATGTCTGCAAGCACAAGAGCATAGGTAATAGTACATGTAGTCCAATAATTAGGAAAGGTTGTATTTACCTTTGCTTTTAATAAGTTTACATAATCTAATTTTTAATAATGGCTGTGTTTAAGAGCTGGCCTGCAAAATTCCTGAAAATTGGCTGTCATGAGTCACATTCAACATACTACTGCTGTTGTCACCAAAGCCAGCACATAGGGTGCAGGAGTGTTTGCCAAATCTGTGAGTGAACATCCACCTCCACTCTGCAGAATGGGCTGGTGGAACCCTGCAGATCCCTTCCAGTCCTGAAACCCTGGGGGTCTGAGAGTCCCACAAGGGCAGTGTGTGTGGTGTCTGTGTTTGCGGAAGTATGAGGACTGTTTTCTGCTGTAGATCAACAGGTAGATAAAGGAAGTGGCAGGACAAGTCCTCAGGGAGATCTAATGCTGTGCTGGGCACTCTGGATGCCCCCACTGGGCATCCTGTACCAGGCTGAACACCCCAAGTATGTCAGGATTTCTGATTTTATAGCTGTTTTTAATCCATTCTGATTTCTCTAGTTTATTGTCATATCCAAGTTTATTGTCATATCCAAGTCTGGGGACCAAATGGAGGCTTGGCAGTGATGGCAGGAGGGCCAGTGGGTGTAGGGCTGGAAATCCAGGCAGATCAGTAATGCTTTCTCTTCTTTTCAGTCGGATATATACTTCACAGCAGCCACAACTGTGCCCGAGGTCTCATCTGGAGGCAGTTCCAAGGGGGCCAGTGCCCACAGTTCTCCTCAGACACCCCCAGGCCGAGAGACTCCAATATTTCCTTCTTCCCTGGGGGAAGGTGAAGCCCCATCTTTACTGTCTTATTAATAGCTGTTTTTAATCCATTCTGATTTCTCTAGTTTATTGTCAAATATCTACATGTGACTATTGCCTAAAGAAGTTACTGGTAGCCAGGCACCTATCATCCCTGCAACTAGGGAGGCTGAGGCAGGAGAGTGGGAGGTTTAAGACCAGTCTGAGCAGCTTAACAAGACCCTGTCACAAAATAAAAAATAACAGGGCTAGGATATAGCTCAACAGCAGAGCACCCTGGGTTCAACCCCTAGTACCATTGGGGGGGGGCACTATTTAAGGTCACTTAAAGACTCTTGCAACCTTGTTATATTGGTTGCACTCTTAAGAAACCTTGTGCTTTTAAAAAAAAAAAGGCCCATTATGAAAAAAAATTTTTCAATTCAGGGCCAAAAAACTTCCAACTTGCAATAAGCTCTCCTCCTTTAGGGATGTTAATGGTCGTGGGGTTTGCAGCTAAAAGTACCTAATCATAAAGGCTCAGCATCATTCAGCGTACCTACTGGTAATCACTCACTCTGTCTAGCTTTGCTTGTGAACCCCAAAGGCCTCTGCGGTCATTCCTGCGTGGCAGTGAACACAGTGCCTTTCGTAACTTCTTGCCACATGAGTGGTCTTTATCACTTGTTAAGATAAAGCGTGGGGCTCCCCGGGCAAGGCAGCTCTTTGCATTTCTTGTCTAGTCTTTTTCCTGGTCAAGCATAATGGTAGCAAGTGCATTTTATCTAATTTAAATATGTGAAGAGAAAGCCTGTAGAAAACACAACCCCATCAGGCACTACTGCTTGTGACATGAAAGATCAGCATGTGACATAAAATCTTTCTTCATGCTAACTATTTTGAGGAACAGAAAATTACTCTCTTATAAATAGTAGCAACCTAAAATTTTTATGTTGTTTTCTAAATCATATTTCAGGTGAAATTCAGTCAAAAAATCTGTACAGGATTCCACTTAGAAACCTAGTCGGCAGAAGCATCGAGCGACCTCTGAAATCACCCTTAGTCTCCAAGGTCATCACCCCGCCCACTTCCATCAGCCTTGGCATCGCTGCCATTCCTGTCACTCATTCCTTGTCCCTGTCACGCATGGAGATTAAGGAAATAGCAAGCAGGACCCGCAGGGAACTGCTAGGTAATGGCTTTCAATGTTTGTGTTTTCACTCTTGGTAAATAGACTAGCTAGTTTTGTCTTTGGATATTAATCATCCTCAAAAATTATGACTTAAAAAATAAACTTTCCCTTTAAGAAGGGATTTATGAATACATTATAGTCCAGGCAATACCATATTGTTTTCCCAACAAAAGTGATGCTGTTGATCCGTATTCATTGGCGGAACTCTGCCCAGGCCTTGTTAGAAGGAGCAGGCAGTTTATAAACACCTGTGCCTAGTGGGATTCAGCTTTTCAAATAAAAGTGTCTCTATCTGTGTAGTATTCTAGGAAAGCATCTCTTGGAGTTGTGACCCGCAGTTCTCAACACCACTTTGGTACATCCAGAAGTGGAAATTGACCATGTTTTCACACACGCCTCACTTCCCTTGTCACTTCTCCCAGCCCCATGACCAAGGGGGAGGGTCCGTGGGCGAGTCCAGATGTAAGACATTTGTCATGCCCTCTTCTCTCAGCGTGCACGAGGCCAACCAGAAAAGCATGAGGCCCCATGGTCATTGTCAAAAGGCTGTACAGCTTCTATTCAGGTTTGCAGAAACAAGGAAAAATGGAAGCGTCACGTTAGACCAGTAAGAACTGGTTTGAACACAGAATTGGGCTCGGCATGGCATAAAAATTACAAGGACAGTTGGCCTTGGCCCATCCCTGCCCTGCAGTAGTGTTTCCTGATCAACTGGAGAAGGGGATTCAGGCCACTCGACAGGGCAAGCATTGACCTTGAAAGGGTGGTTTCAAAGTTTGAGTTGGTAAAATATGTGTGTTGCTATCTTTAACCTGCTCTTTCATCTGAAAGCCTCATCTGCTGGCCACTTTGTAGAAACCCCCAAGCCTTTCAGAAACTGAACCTCTGAGTCGGAGAATGATAGTCACCCACTGTAAGACTATGGGACTTTATGTCCTTTAATAATAGGCTCTTCCTCAAAAGTCCTCTTTGGGGACTTTTGATTGATCAGTTGGTTGGGTTCTGTTTTTGTTTTTTGCAATGCATATATACTTTACAGTCAAAAGGAGAAAAACCCCTCTACCAACAAGGAAACTGAGTTTATATATATTCTATCATCTTTCTTCCTGACTCTAGCCCAATAACACACCAATACTCAACCATGAACCAAAAGGGTTTTTTCTGTCTCCATGGCAGCTGTGTAGTAATGACCCTATGATTCTCCCCTATAATCCAGGTCTCTCTGATGAAAGTGGACCCAGGTCAGAAGGAGCACCAAGGGCCAAGTCAAAAGCCCGGAAGCGGTTAGAAGAAAGCCAAGGAGGCCCCAAGCCTGCGACAGTGAGATCGACTAGCAGTGACAGGTAAAGAGGGGGACAGCCCTTGCCCAGAGTAGTGGCCCTATGGGTCACAGCACTGTCCAGGAGGCCTTTTGGCCAGCATGGCACAGGGTCAGCATCTGCTTCTTCTCTGAGATCCTCAAATAGCAGAGTCTGCCAGGATGGGACACACAAGCAATTTGTTAGCAATCAAACAGATGCTCATGGAATATATCAAGAGGGCCTCAGTGTGGCTCAGTGGTAGAGCACTTGCCTAGCATGTGGGAAGCCCTGGTCCCATGCCCAGCACCCCAAAAATTAAAAAAATAAAATATATTGAGACCTTTTCCCCCCCCCCAGATGGATAGAAATTTGTAGCAACAGAACAACTTGGTAAGAGTTCCAGGTCTGAGAATGTAGCTCAGTGGTAAATCACTTGCCTAGTATGTGTGAGACCCTGGGTTCCATCCCCAGCCGTACACACAAAAGTTCAGGAAAATAAACACTACCAGAACTACTGGGTATGTAAACAGGGCAGGCCCTTCTGGACGACAGTTCAGTGTCATGTGATAGTTGTTGAATCACACAGATTTGTCCCATAAGATCTCTTGTCCGTCAAGCCACATCATGGCTCCTGTGTGTGCAGGGTAATGGAGCCATGTCCAGCTTTCTTTGTTCACCCAACACACATTCTTGGAGAACTCAGCACTGAGCAGGGGTTGAGACATGGAGATGACTAGCCCCATCGGGGCCTTCAGGGGGCTCACAGGCCAGTGGGGAAGGCCAGGAGCCTAGGCAGCCACTGCTTCCAAGGGGGCAGGTGATCCAGGAGTGAAGAATGTTGTCCACCCTACACCTGGGCAGGAGAGGTCAAGTGTGGACCTCAGCGAGTGTGGATGAGCCTGACAGGGGGAGGCAGCCCTCAGTGTGCTTCCATCCAATGCTATATTACAAGGCCTCTGCCCCCGGGACTTCACCTTCCATTGTAGAGAAGTCAACAGTAAACAAACAAGCAAATCATCTCAAATAGTGACAAGTGACATGAAGAGATTTTAAAGAATATAAGTGATAGGGTGGCAGAGAGAAGGTCAACTTTGACAGGGGGTCAAGGAAGACTTAGAGGAAGTGTCATACTGCTGGGCTTGAAATGAATGATAAGGAACTAGGGGAACAGCTCCTGTGACAGCAGGAACTCGGGGCCAAGAACCCCTGAAGCAGGCGCAGTGTGGCCAGAGACACAGGAAGAGTGGACAGGCTGAACACAGAGAACAGGGCAGGGGACAGCGTGAAGCCCAGTGGGCAGAGCAGGCCCAGGAGTGTTTGCTGAATCACACCCTCCCTGAGATGTGGAACCAGTTGGGGTCAAATTTTTTAAGCAGCTATCAAGAGAGGATCCTGAGGAGCTGGAGAAAGCAGAGGCAACTGGTCAGTCTGGGAGACTGGAGCAGCCCAGGCCCTGAACCTCTGCTGTGGTAGGAATTTTAGCTTATCCTCAGGCCAGGGGAGGATTTTAGGCAGAGTGATATTATCTGGATGTTCACTTCAGAAAGGTGAGTAAATAATGCTTCAGCAACAGTTCTGTCACATCCTGGCCTTCAGTCCTCACAACCCCCTGAGTGGGGCTGTCTGACTGCAGGACCTGAGTTGGGGAGGGGATCCTGCACTTCCACACCTTTCCCATTGTGGGTGGGGACCAGGGAGACACTTTGATGAGCCAGTTCCCTGGTGTTCCCATGGAGTCCTTGACAGTGACTTTTCTCTTCCAGGATCCCATCAGGCTCCTTGGAAAGTCCTTCTACTTCTGAAGTCAATCCCGAGGCATGTTACCACTCCACAAGCTCCGACCAGGAACCAGTGGCGGAGAGGGAGGGCAGCCCCATCTCCGTCTGGGGCAGCAGCCCCTTTCAGCTCACAGCTTCCTCAGATGAAGACATTATTGACTTGAAGTAAACAGTCCGAGTCTTGTTTGCCATCCTTAGTTTTCTTATGGAGGTTTATACTCTTTAAACAGTTCTAACATCATTTCTCAACAAAGTGTGGCTCTAGCCTGTCAGCCATCTATTGGACCAAACCTTCTGCACACCTGGCCAGTTTGGGTCACTCTCCAATGTCCAGTGACATCTTTCTTGACCTTTGTTTCTTTCCTTTCAGGAACCATCAGTCCCCTTGTAATAAAGGTAGTAGATTTCATTGAGATTTTAGATTGAAACTTTGAATAAATCAAAAATGTTCATTCTTATTTACTGCAACTTCTCTTATATTTTATATACTTGGAAAATTATTTTTTCATTATAGTTTTGATTTATGTCACATAATGTGTTTCTTTTATAAAGAATAGCCATTGCTTTTTAACTTTATTATAAATAAGTTTTCTTTCTGCATTGTTGGCCGTCACTGTTTGAGTTCACTGTGATTGGAAGCAGCTGTGTTCCTGCCTGTAGACTTCAGAAGAGCTGAGTGGTTGGATCTCAGAAGCTTCCTCCTTGTGTCTCTTGAGAAATAATAAGGCATAGGAACTTGTCAAAGTCTTAATATTATTCTGTCTGATTTTGTTACTGAGATATAACCAGGGAATGGTTATCCCCTGTGATCAAAAGAATCCTCGAATTCCCTCCTCTTGTGGGTTTGTCTTGCTCTTTTACATGAACCAAATAATTATCCTTTCTCTGACCATGCATCTGCCTTCCAGTTCCTTCCTCAAAGTGAACCGGAAGAAATGTGACTTGGGCCTAGTGCAAATGAAGTATGAATTGCCAGCCTCAAGCCAGAAGAGAGCAATGGGGAAACTCCAGTTTCACTGACATTATTTATAAAAATTTTAAGCTTTGTGATGAAGGAAATTTACCTTTGGCTTTGAGCAACTCAATCCATTTTATTGTATCTCTTCTTGCCTCCATCACCCTTGGAAAAAAATTTAATAATTTGCTCCAAATTATTTGTCCTCATGAAAGCAGCTTTGAAGAGTCCTGCAAGTCTTCTTTGTAAGTGCAGAGGACTATTTGACAGGACCTTGACCTAACAGGTTTTATAGACATTTGGATCTTCCCTCATCATTGGACTTGGGGAAGACTCCCTGACTTTTGCATAAACAGTTCAGCACAACACATCCAGGCTGAAAGTGCCTGGTTCCTCTTGCCAAGGGAGTAAATTCAATCGCCAGCACTGAAAGAAAAGATAAGAGAGAGTAACAGTGTTTTTAGGTGTGTCCACATGGGGCTTCTTATAACTAAATGTGTCTTCCACGCTTTGTGGTATTGAGCATTCCTGTTCTTTGTATTTTGCTATGCCTTTTCATTCATGGCCAGGTGTAGGAGAGGTCAGAGGGACCCAAAATCAACTGCACACTCTATTTCAACCCCACTAACAGTTTTGCAAATTAGGTCATTATTCCTGCTTTTCAAATAAAGAAACTGAGGTTCAGGAAGAGAAAATGATTTGAACCTGCAAGTTCTCTGCTCCCAGAGCCCTTGCTCTCTCCTCTGCCTTGGGTCAGCTGGAACTGGCTGGTGTCTTTCATGTTAATTAGTAGGCTTCAAGAGCTTGTATCTGTGTTTTCTCTGTCATTTTTTTTTAAGTTCCTTACATTAAAGCCACCTATGATTGGATAAGAGTCAGATCTGAGGAGTACAGAGAGGACAAGAGGTAGACACTACTCATCAAGTTGATGGTGCTTTACTTACCTAAAGGAGGTGGAAAATAACAAAAAAATAATAAAAAGGGGGTGGGAGGCTGTTATGGCAACAATATCTGCACACTCACAGGGAGGGACACTACCAGCCAGAGGAACAGGTGTATAGGCGTCCATGACTCACAGGCTGTCTGGTGCAAGCTGGGCTCACCAGACCATCCTGTCTCCTTGAAGCCTCTCTGCTACCCCACTGGCTGAGTTACAAAGTAAAGGGTCTAGGTGCACCGGTTTGCCCTCACCCACTCCGCAAAAATGGAATGCCCACTGTCAAAAGTAACTCATGTTCATTGGGAAAGAAATGATCATATGATTACAAAGTAGTGATAAATGCTGCAGTTAAGAATGTACAACTCAGGCATGAGGAAACTGTGGAAGCACAGAGGGGGCTCTTTAGAGATAGTCTTGGAGTGGACTGAAAAATGTCAGTTGCTAGTAGTCAGGTGACTGCAGTGACTCAAACCGCTTTCATAAGCATACAGGCCAGCACTTGAGTGCTGGCCAATTGTTTGGTCTTTCATATACATGATCCTGCTCACAACTCTCCCAGAGATTAATTAGCATCCCTCACCCCTTAGAGATGAGGATACAGAGACCCAGGGAGGGATCTCTCGCACCTAGAACCCTAATTCTGAATTACACCAGCACCCCACTGCAGCTGCCTGCAGCCAGAGTGTTGGGTATGAATTAAGTACAGATAGCAATTGAATACAGAGCCTCACCACCCTCACCCACAGCCCTAGCGGCGTCATGGGTGCACACGTGGACAGGTTGGCTACTAGAATCTGCAGGGGACTCAAAAGTGGGAAGTAGTTAAGATGAAGATTCAAGAGTCAGGAAGGCACAGGCAGCGTGGAGTTCACCATTTAAGCCCAGCTCAGCCACACATACAGGAATGGGGGACCCCACCTAACACATCCTCAGCACCTGGAGGCTCTACGGACTGGGGTTCGTGAAGATGGGTTACGGCGCGCAGGATTAGTGCTACGCCTTCGCCTCTAGGACCCAGCAGAAGAGCCGGGCCAGGCTCGGCCCCTGAGTCTCAAACGGGCAGAGCTGGGTCAGGTGCCTCCAGCCCAGGCGCAGGGCAGCGGTTAACACCAAGCAGGATTTGCAGAGCTGGACTCGGAGGACAGTCGCAGCGGCGGGGAGTTGGGGTTTGAAGGCCGGGCCCCGCCGGCGTGCTCTGCCTGCGTCCCTCTCTTACCCTCATTGGTTGAAACTCCACTGAAAGGTGGCTCCAGGCAAAAGAAAATAATTAATTAATAATAAAATTAAAATTAATAAAGGCAATCCCCGCCCTCCGCCCTCATTGGCCAACTTTTTTCTGAGGCAGCTTTCTGGTGCCGCCTCCAGACTCGCACCACACTCCAGTTGGACGGTTGTGCTCTGGCTGACGCAAACCGCGCCCCACCCCTACTTCAGTCAGTCTGTCCTAGGGGCGGCTCCAGGGCGCTTGGCCCGCCCACTCTGTGCTTCCAATGGTCTGCTCTGATCTAAGGGGCGGGTCCTTAGCGCAGATGCTAACCCCGCCTTCCCTTTCCATTGGCTGATACTGGTTCCGATCCCGCCCCAGCACCGCCCGCCGTCGCCCATTGGCCGGCTCTGCCGGGAGGAGTCTGAGGCAGCACTCGCCGATCCCGTGGCGGTTCGGGCGTCAGAGCCGGCTGGGCAAGCGTTGGTCATCGACATGACGCCTGAGAACTCGGAAGAGTCCCATCCGCTCCTGAGGCCGCCGGGCGGCAGGTGAGCGGCAGGGGGACGTGGCCTTGCCCTTCCACTCCGCTGGCTCCTCTCACCGTCCGCTTTGTCTCCGTAGCTCTCCCTGCGGCCGCCGCGTCTTCCTCGCCGCCTTCGCCGCTGCCCTGGGCCCGCTCAGCTTCGGCTTCGCGCTCGGCTACAGCTCCCCGGCCATCCCGAGCCTGCGGCGCGCCGTGCCCCCGGCCCCGCGCCTCGACGACAGTACCGCCTCCTGGTTCGGGGTGAGGCCGGAGCTCATGCCAGCCCGCCTGGGACCCCCGCGCCCTCCCGCTCCCCTTCCCCACCTCCGCGTGCTTCCTGTCTGCCCCACCCGGAGCCTCCCCGCCCCGACCACCAGCCCCGGACCCCAACTGCCCTTCCTCTGAGGCTGCGGGGCGTGGGGTGGAGGGCGAGCGTGGACCGCGGTCCCCGGGGCCCCTTCTCAGCCTGCGGTCGCCCCGCCCCCAGGCCATCGTGACCCTGGGCGCCGCGGCTGGGGGCGTGCTGGGCGGCTGGCTAGTGGACCGCGCCGGGCGCAAACTCAGCCTCCTACTCTGCACGGTGCCCTTTGTGGCTGGCTTCGCGGTCATCACCGCCGCCCAGGACGTGTGGATGCTGCTTGGGGGCCGTCTCCTCACGGGCCTGGCCTGCGGCGTCGCCTCTCTAGTGGCCCCGGTGAGTGGCTCCCTGCATGGAACCTCCTAGGTGGGGACCCAAGCCCCGGTGCCCACAGGCATTATCTCCCCAACCTTCACCACGTCCTGGGAAGGAGCCAGTTTCGAAAAGATAAAACTGCCTCAGAAAAGTGAAGTCCTTTGCCCAGCAAGGGCCACAGCTAGTCAGGGGGACAATGACTGGAAGCCAGGGACTGAGGTGCGCCTCTTTTGCCCCCCCCCTTCCACAACAAGATGGCACCGGTGGATGGTCAACAGAGCCACAGGTTCAAGACCTAATTCCCTCCTGTTGGCCTGTCCCTGGGACGAAGGCTGCTGGCTTCTGCATTCCCTTTTCTTCTCACAAGTCTGTCCTTCCCCAGCCTCACCCTCACCTGACCCAGAGCTGCTCACTGCACCCCCTACACCTGGGCCACCTACCTGGGCCAAGCATCTCTCTGGGCCTGTTTCCTCCCCTATAGTGGGGATCTTGGCATTGCTCTGAGGTGGCTGTAAGGGTTTAGTAAACTGCACATGCAGCCCCTGGCCGTGGCGTGATCCTGTAAGGACTTGGCCCCTGGCCTCTGGATTGCCAAGGCCTGGATGACCACTCATTCGTCCCTCACCCTGCTGGAGGTTGAAAGAAGCTTCTCAGGGCGCTCCCTGGTCATACCCATGCCTCTCACTCATTTCACCCGCACCTGCTGGGAGGCAGGCAGCAGCTGGGTCAGGAGATAGGGAGGAGGAGGATTTGTTTTTTGTTTCTCTTTTTTACTGGGCAAAAAACACCTTAGTCATGGGCATAAGGCATGGAATAACCTAGAAGTGTGTGCAGGGTCTTAGTGGCCCCTGAGTCCATGAGGAGAGAGCACCCTGAAGCAGCAGGTGAAGTGGGAATTGCTGTACTTCATGGCAAAAGGCCCCTGCAGCTGTCAGGAGCTGGTTAGCGCGGCAGAAGCTTAGGCTCCACCAGACCCACTGCCTCGAAGTCTGCATTTTATCAAGAGTATTTGTGCACATTAAATGAACATTTGGGAAGCTCTGTGCCGACACCTCTCTCCCGCATATGCACAGTAGCCACCCTTTACACATCTGCAGAAGAGCACTGGGCCCTGGGCTCCTGGGGAGGGCTCTGCTGACCTGGGGCAGTGCAGACTCTCCTCAGCTCTCAGTGACTGAGGCCTTTCAGTTTTAAGAACACTTGAATCTTGAGTAAAGTCTTGTCTTAATCATTGGCAGATCTATATCTCTGAAATTTCCTACCCAGCAGTCCGTGGACTGCTCGGCTCCTGTGTGCAGCTGATGGTCGTCATGGGCATCCTCTTGGCCTACCTGGCAGGTAGTTTGCATGATCTCTTTTGATCCCTGTTAATGGCTATGTGGCCATTTTACAGATGTGGAAACTGAGGTTCCTAGTGATCAGGGTTGCCTGAGGTCACACAGCAATGGCCAAGATGCCAGGTTCCAGTTTGCTCCACCCCCCAGACGTTGGGATTTGTAGGTCTTGTGACTAAATTCAGGGAAGTGCTGAAGAAGGTGGTGTCCTCATCTTCTCAGAAGCCCACTTTGGTGGTACAAGTAGGGTTAGGCATAAACAGAGATGCCAGGGATGGGAGGGGCACTGCAAAAATCTTGCTGAGTCTTCCTCAGCATGTCAGTGCTGATTTACAGTGTCAGCAAAGTGCAGTCTGAGGGAGGCCAACCCCAAGGACTCCAGGGCCATAACTGGGCTAGTCTGGGGAAGGTTCAAGAAGACACAAATCCTTATTAGAAACAGGGTAGAAAGATGGAAGGCTTCAGACTGAACAGCTCTGGATGTTGGGTGATCTTTGCCACCTGCTGTGTGACCTTGGCCAAGTCTCACTGCCCCTAGGAGCCTCAGTTTCCCTGTCTTTAAATGGAGATAACCCCACCTAGTCCATTAGATGATGCAGGAAAAGTATGTGGCAGTAGGTTCCAAATGAGAGTAGTCACAGGAGGGCTTGAGAAACATGAGGTCCTGCTGGACCTGTGGTGTGCACCCTCTGGGTCTTCAGAGTGGATGACATGTCTGTGGTCTTTCATTTTTTATTTTATTTTTTTTTTTTTTGGTACTGGGGATTGAACCCAGGGACACTCGGCCACTGAGCCACATCCCCAGTTCTATTTTGTATTTTATTTAGAGACAGGGTCTCACTGAGTTGCTTAGGGCCTCACTATGTTGCTGAGGCTGGCTTTGAACTCACGATCCTCCTGCCTCAGCCTCCCAGGTGCTGGGATTACAGGCGTGTGCCACCACGCCCGGTGTGGTCTTTCATTTTTAACCCAGCAGCCACCCTGACTAATTCAGAATCCTGACAGCAGTCTGGCTACTTTGGGAGCTCTGAAATGAGCCAGAGCCTCCACTGTGCACAGACATTGACATTCACAGTTTTGCCGGGACAGATTCTGCGTCCATCTGCCCACAGCATACCTCTGGTTCATCTGCATCTGGACCTACTGCTGCTTCTGCCTTTTGTCGATCATTTTCTGTGAGCTTTGATTCACTGGTGTGAGTTAACTGTTAACCACAAAGTGACGTGGTGGTGACATTTGCTTCACATGGGGGCAAAAATGCCTCAGTAACTAGACTTTTTGGAACAACTATGACTTACCTGCATCTTATTGCTAAAGCAAATACATATGTACATTCCCACGCCCCCCCACCCCTCACCCCTGCATGCAGAAGAAAGGTGTTTCGTGGCCATCATTGCTTTGGACTTAGGAAAAATTAAAAATTAGTACCCTAAATTCATTCCTGGCCCCTTTGTCAGAGAACTCTTGGGCGTTGTTTAAATGTAGATAAGTCTGCATTTATGCTGCTCTTCCTATAACCCGTCTACAGCAGGATCCCCAAATCCCACCAGCTCTTTAGTTGCACTCATACTTTGATAACTCGCTCAAGTGATTCAGCTCTCCAGAAGTACCAGAGGGGAGGGCCTGCCCACTGAAAAGTCTCCCCATTCTGTCCTGGTTCCTCCCTGGAGAAGCCAGCAGGCCTGTTTCTTGGTGGCCTCCAGAGAGTGTGTGCTTATGAGAAACGTGTGCATCTACTCTCCCACCCCCTACCCTTGAGGCTAATGGTGCTGTGCCATACCATGGCCGTGAAGGGCCAGCATCTCTGTTTCATGGCTCCAGTCGTGCATCCTTAACAGAGACTGAAGAACTGCATTGTTAGTCCGTATTGTCATTGTGGGAACATGCTGGAGTGTATTCCCACAATCCTAGATGGTCTCGGTCAATCACGGGGCATGGCCTCTTGACACAGCCCAGAGACGTTGGAAGCACAGGATGTTGAGGCTGCTGCCCTGGAACAGCACACTGTTCTACAGCAAGATTTTTTTAAGTAGAAGTAGACTCTAAAATTTTCAAAGTGTAGTGTGGCCAATGCATAAACCAAAACCAAACATTTCCTATCAAGTGTTCCGTGCTGTCCATGATTGCATGTGCGACACCTTCGTACAACTGACAGTGCAGTGCTCACAGCAGCATCGCCCCAAACGGGACTGGAGGGTGTTACCATGGCTCTGCACCACTAGGCAACAGGAAGCGTTCAGCTCCATTACAATCACGCACAGTCTGTCGTTGACCAGAACATCATTGTATGGTGTGGTACTGTTTCACCGAGTAGATGTAGAAAGTCCATATTGATGTCCTACCACTGTTGCCCCAAGTGCCATAGCTGGCCCATGACATCTGCATTCATGAACATAAGAATGGCAATATCATTAATGAACAAAAGGTGACCCGCAGAGTAGCAAGGTTCCCACTTTGAAGCCAAGTCTCAGGTTGGCAAGGGGGTGGGGGGGCAGGCTACCTTGCTCTGGCGCTGATGTCTGCACCCCACCAGGCCGAGTCCTAGAGTGGCGCTGGCTGGCCGTGCTGGGCTGCGTGCCCCCCTCTTTTATGCTGCTGCTTATGTGCTGCATGCCAGAGACCCCACGCTTTCTTCTGACTCAGCACAAGCGCCAGGAGGCCATGGCTGCCCTGCAGTTCCTGTGGGGCTCCGAACAGGGCTGGGAAGAGACCTCGGTGGAGTCTGAGCACCAGGTGAGTGGCTGGAAGGTGTGGTGAGAGAAGCAGCCTGTCCCAAGGCCACACACCTGCAGGGGTGCCTGTCTGCCCTTAGTGAGGACCGGTGCTGTTCTTCCTTTAGGCAGGCCACAGCGCCACTTAGCTGGGGCTGGGCCCTAACCTTAGGTCACTGGGGAACTGGGGATTCTTTTTTTATTTTGTTTATTTTTTGGGGTGCTGGTCTTGTGATGGAAAGCAAGCACTATGCCACTGAGGAACTACATTCCCAGCCCCTGAGCCTGGATTTTTACTGTCCCAAGAAGAAAAAGGCCAGATCTGGGCAGGGGAAAATTGGATACAAAATTGAGGACTTGGATTTAACCAGGGAGTTGTAGGACATGAGGTGAAGATTAAGAGTCTAGGCTTTAGAGTCAGATAGACTCTGCCACTTCCTGGTTGTGACTTTCCCATCTGAGACTTGATTTCTTCATCTGTAAACTGGGACAGATCTTGGGACAGTGCCAAGTGTCCCTTGGGACTGTCCCAGTCTTGGGACAGTGCCTCACTGTGCTGAGGATGCTGTGCAGTGGGCTGTGGGAGGCGCTCAGCCAGGGCCAGGCCCAAGGTGAGCCCTGAAGGTGGTTGGGACTCAGGGAACAAGTGTTCTTTGCCCAAGTACCGGAATCTCTTTGTGACTCCTCCAGCCATTCAGGAAGAGCTGTGGGAAATGGTAAGGACCATTTCACTCCACAAATGCTAGGGCTTGTCTCTGCACCTGCCCTGACGCCCCAGATGGGGCAGGAAAGGAAGCTGAGGCTCACTCCTCTCCAGCAAGCCTTAGGATGGTAGGTTCTGGGGGACCCTTGGGACAGGGTGGAGGAGCACTAGTGGGTCCTGTCCTCAAGCAGGATTTTCAGCTGACCCTCCTGAGACACCCTGGCATCTACAAGCCCTTCCTCATTGGCATTTCACTGATGGCCTTCCAGCAGTTGTCAGGGATCAACGCCATCATGTTCTATGCAGAGACCATTTTTGAGGAGGCAAAGTTCAAGGTAAGAAGCCTCTACCCAGTCTGCCTCATCCAGATGCCACCTGGATGGGGCTGCCTCCTCAAGTCCAGGGCCTCATCACTTGGCACAGGACTGGAGAGGGAGGTACCCATCTCTGGCTGGCCCACTGACCAACATTGGTCCCATCCCCTCCAGGACAGCAGCCTGGCCTCAGTCATCATGGGCACCATCCAGGTGCTGTTCACAGCTGTGGCAGCCCTCATCATGGACAAAGCTGGGCGGAGGCTACTCCTGGCCTTGTCAGGTGAGGGCTCCACCTCTGTGCACATAGGGTATCCTGGCCAGGATCCCTTCCCCATGCTGGGGGGCCTTACCATGGCCAACAGGTCTGAAAGGAGGGCCGCTGAGCATTGATGAAGAGAGACTGGTGGGCTGACCAGGCTGTGATTTAGCAGCTCTTCACTGAGCTGCAGGTTCTTTGACAAACCTACAAAAAGACACCATCATGACCCCAGCTCATAGTGGAGAAACTGAGGTCTGGGAGATCGTAATGACCCAGAAGCTATGGTCCTTTTGGGCAAGTGAGCCTCTCTGAGCCTCAGTTTTCCACTCTGTGAAATGGGGTAATGGCAGTGCCTCCCTCAGGGCTGCCAGGCAGATCAGGGGAAGATCTGCAGGTGAGGTCTTAGGTGCAAGCCTGCCCATGGATGCCTGGTGCCCACTGGCCATTGCGAAGGTCACTGTTGGGATGCTATGAAAATGCTGTTGCCACTGTTACTGTTCCTGCTTCCACAGGCCAGGGAGTCTGCTTAGGAACCTCTCAGAGTGCTGGGTCCAAGGTCCAAGGCAGGGTGTCAGGGGGGCTATCCAGTCAGTGCTTCTGGGGCCAAGGTGCCTGAGTCCCCAGCTGGCTGCTCTGAGGAAGCAGGTCTGCCTTCTCAGCCATTTTCCGCAGTACCTTGCCTGTTCCTCCTCCTGCCTGCAGGTGTGGTCATGGTGTTCAGCACAAGTGCCTTTGGCACCTACTTCAAGCTGACCCAGGATGGCTCCAACAACTCCTCACATGTGGACCTCTTGACACCAGAACCTGTTGATACCAGTGTGGGGCTGGCCTGGTTGGCCGTGGGCAGCATGTGTCTCTTCATCGCTGGTAAGGGGAGGCCTGTGGGAAGCTGGGTGAGGGCCACTGTCCCCAGGCCTGTGCTGCCACGTTCCTACAGCTGCCAGCAAGTCCAGTCTTACCTAGTCTCACCCCTGTTTGTAGCTCTGGCCATGTGCAAGGCACTGAACTAACCCTCTATGTCCCTCTCACTTAATCCCCACGACAGCCCTATGAGCAGGCCCCATCTCTGTCCCATCTTATAGATACCAGGCCTCATGCTTAAGAAAGGAAATAACTGGCCCAAGACCTCATAGCAGGAAGGCACAGAGCTGGAGGAACCAGGATTCTAGGACCCCTCAGTCCCACAGGTCGGGAGGCTGGGCTCCTTGACTCTGTGGGCTCTGATGCTATCTTGCTCCCACAGGCTTTGCTATAGGCTGGGGGCCCATCCCCTGGCTCCTCATGTCTGAGATCTTTCCTCTGCATGTTAAGGGCGTGGCCACCGGCGTCTGCGTCCTCACCAACTGGCTTATGGCCTTTCTGGTGACAAAAGAGTTCAACAACCTCATGGTGAGTGCAGGCCCATGACCTCCCCTTCATGCAGTTTGTTGCAAAAAACTCAGGGTCAGTAGCCTCATGAGCAGGCTGAGGCCTCACAGTACCTGGAATGCCAGCAACCTTAGCCAGAGGTACAGTGGAGACAGATGGCTTGGCAGGCAAGGAACCCAGGCTATGAACCTGAAGTCTTCAGTCTGTCCTGATGGGAGGACAGTTAATGAATATTGGAAATACAGGCCAAGAACCCATGATCTGTGTGGAAAAAGTCCCAGGTCCGAGCCCCAACCCCACCCCAGCCACTTCCATGCTGTGTTACCTCCGAACCATCTTCCTCAGCTGGAAATACCTTCCTCTTAAAGCCAATGGGAGAATTGATTCAGTTCAACGTGTTTCTACCTTCTTGTGGACTGACAGATGTGCCCCCCAGCTCCTCAGCCAATAGAGAGGCTCTGGAGTAGATAGTCAAGATTTGTTCAGTCGTTCATTCTCTACAGGTCCTCTGACATATACCATGTCCCAGCCTTTTGAAGGCAGCAGAGACAGGAATGGCTGAGAAGGACTGGTCCCTTTTTATGACTGCCAGGAAAGTGGTGGGTGGTGGTGGAAAGCCGGACTGGGGCACCGGGAGGCAGGTCAGTGAGAGGCATGGACACTCAGGCTGGCCTGGGATCTTCAGAGCCTGGGCCCATTCAGGCAGGGCTACCCTAAGAAGCACATTAGGAAGGCCAGGGCAGAGGCCTGGGGTGAAAATTGCTCACTGGGGGTTCGAGAGGATGGACAGCAAAGGAGGGAGAGAGAGCAGCCAGGAAGGAGGTGACAAAGGATATAATAGTGACTCAAATGTTCCCTGAAGAGACCAAGAGAAGGATCTTGAGGAGGAAAGGTTTCCAAGTGCCAGAGGATGGGGAGCTGAAAAGGGACAAGACTCTGGCACTGAAAGGTCACAGGCTCTGACCAAAAAGAGCTGCCCACACCTCCCTCCAGGCCAATGGGACCTATATGTCCCCAGTGCTCCTGGGCCATGCTCATCATTCCCACTGCACCATGAAAAGAGAACCCACTGGGGCCAGAAGACATACAGGCAGGGCATCAGCAGGTAGGCTGGGGCAGGATGCTGTCCCGACTGCAGGGAGGGAGAAGGTCCTGACTGAGGCCATGTGCACATGTGGTCCTTCCTTTCTCTACAGGAGGTCCTCAGGCCATACGGAGTCTTCTGGCTTGCCTCTGCCTTCTGCATCTTCGGTGTCCTTTTCACTTTGTTCTGGGTCCCTGAAACCAAAGGAAAGACTTTGGAGCAAATCACAGCTCATTTTGAGGGGCGATGACAGCCCCTTTCTGTGAGTGGTGGCCCCTCCTAGCTGGGCTGGCTTTGGGCTTTAGAGGGAGTGGAGCAGCCTGTGACTAAACTGGGCCTCAGCCTGAGCCTGGAACCCCTGACTGTCCCAGGCCCAGGGGAGCTGGCATTCAGGACCACAGCCCCTGGAGCCTGGGTTTCCAGGGCCCTCCTTCCTGTCCAGCTCTCACAGCACAGCTCCCCAGGCTGGGAGGTTCACCGGCCTCCGGGTCCAGTTTCTGCTGCTGCGCTGTGGGCTCAGGAACATCTGAGGAGGTCTGCAGGCCTGTGGTCAGCCCTTCACACACAAGTCTCCATGACACTAAAGCGCCTAGAAAAGAGAAGGGGCCTCTCAGCTCCTGTTTTCGGCGGAGATGCTTTTGGAGGTTGGGTCCGAGCATCTGCTTGCTCTTCTCACTGAGCTGCATTACCAGGAAGGACTGTTTGCCAAATAAAAATTTGATGCAAATCAGGTCATGACCCATTTGATGAGGGCTGCCATTACTTCCATAAACCTGGCCCTCAGCCCTGCCCAGAACATCCTGTCTTTCCACCCAGACCCTTGTCACTTAAGAGGTCATTCCTGGCTCCTTTCTTGGGCACAATGCCCTCAGTCATCAAATCCTGTTGAATTTCAAAAAAAAAAAAAAAAAGACTTTAATGGAGCCAAAAACCTTTTACAAGTGTATTATTCATTATCCAAGTAATGCATGTTTATTGCAGCAAACAGATTTACTTAATATAAGTTATTTTATAGGCGCTAGGTACTGTTCTAAGCGTTTTACAAACATTAACACATTTATTTAGATAAAGATAAAATATCTTTCCAAAGATAACCTTTGTTAAGATTTTGGTTCCATACTGAAAGATCTCCCCTGGTGCTCATGCTCTCTAGTGTCACTAAACCATTCTTCCCATTGCACCACTGCTCTGTCCACTTGCAGGTGCTGTGGCCCAAGCATGTGCCAGCCTGAGCATCTCCTGTTAAGTCCTGTAATAAGGCGGAGGACAGAAGCCTTTGCAAGGGGAGTAGAAGGGCATTGTGTGCAGGCAGAAGGGTGGGAGGGCAAGACTCCAGGATCAGTTTCCAGAAGATGCCACAGCAGTGGCTGTATTTTCAGTGATGTGTAAAGCAATGCACAAGACCATGGATAACTGTCGGCTCCAAAAAATCCTGGGGCCTTCCAGGAGGAGTCGCACATGTGGGCAAGAGCACCTTCTGCACTGACACCTGCTAGTCTACATTTGCATTCCCAATACCTGCAGTGGTTGGTTGGGTTAGAACTAGATTTTTCTTTGTACCTCAGTGAGGTAACAATAGTACAGGTTGAGAATTCCTAATCTGAGATCTGAAATCCAAACTTCTGGGGGTGCCAACATGACATAGGCATGGTGGTACATGCCTATAATCCCAGCTACTCAGGAGACAGAGGCAAGAGAATTTCAAGTTCTAGGTCAACCTGGGTAACTTAGACCCTGTCTCAAATAGAAATAAAAAGGGCTGGAGATGTAGCTCAGTGGTAGAGTGCTTAGGACTGCAAAAAGTTTCCAATTTGGGAGTAGTTTCAATTTTCAGATTAGGGATACACAACTGCTAAGTACTCCAAAATTCAAAAACTGGAATCAATAATTTTGGTCCTGCTGGGTGTGGTGGCGCACGTCTGTAATCCCAGTGGCTCAGGAGACTGAGGCAGGAGGATCGTGAGTTCAAAGCCAGCCTAAGCAAGGGCAAGGCGCTAAGCAACTCAGTGAGACCCTGTCTCTCTAAATAAAATACAAAATAGGGCTGGGGATGTGACTCAGTGAGCGAGTGCCCCTGAGTTCAATGCCTGGTTCAAAAATAAATAAATAAAAATAAATAATAAAAATAATAATTTTGGTCCTAATCATTTCAGGTAAGGGATACTCAACCTATACTAGTAGTATTTTTTTTTCCCTTACCGGAGATTGAACTCAATATGTACCACCAAGTAAAAGCCAACAGATAAAAGTTTGACCCAGAAAATTAGGTCATGACTTATTTCAGCCCCAAACTGGCAGGGTGAATTCCAGCCTCCCCGTCTTTTTTTCAGGAATTTAACATTTTAATTTTTTTTGGGGGGGGGTGCTGGGGTTGTGGCTCAGTGGTAGAGCGCTAGTTTAGCATGTGCGAGGCCTGGGTTCAATCCTCAGCACCACATAAACATGAAGGTATTGTGTCCACCTGCAACTAAAACAAAATATTCTTAAAAAAAAAAAAAACTTTTTTTAAAAATGGTACTGGAGATTGAACGCAGTTCAGAGGTGCTTTTACCACTGAACTACATCCCCAGCCCTTTTTTACTTTGACAGGTTCTCACTAAGTTGCTTAGGGCTTCACTATCTTGCTGAGGCAGACCTTTAACTTGCAATCCTCCTGCCTCAACCTCCAAAATTGCTGAGATTTCAGATGTGTGCTACCTCACCCAGTTACTTTTTTTAACTGTAAAAACATTATTATACACCTGCAATTCCAGTGGCTTGGGAGGCTGTAGCAGGAGGATCACAAGTTCAAAGCCAACCTGAGCAACTTATCAAGACCCTAAGCAACTTAGCAAGACCCTGTCTCAAAAAATTTAAAAAGGGCTGGGGCTGGGCACAATGGCTCACAGCTGTAATCCCAGTAGCTCAGGAGACTGTGGCCGGAGGATCATGAGTTCAAAGCCAGCCTTAGTAATTTAGCGAGGCCCTCAGCAACTCATTGAGACCCTGTTTCTTAAAAAAATACAAAAAAAGGCTGGGGATGTGGCTCAGTCATAAAGTGCCTCTGGGTTCAATCTCTTTTACAAAAATTTTTAAAAGTAACATGTAATGTTGAAAATATTAAATTGGTACAGAATAGAATGAAATAAGTCATCTCACCTCAGTTAAGAGTTTCCGATTTTAGTTTTCCTCAGGGTTAGACCTAAGTATGATTTTTTTCTTTTTTTTTTGTACCAGGGATTGAACCCACAGGCACTTTATCACTGAGCCACATCCCAGCCTTTTTTGTATTTTATTTAGTGACAGGGTCTCACTGAGTTGCTTAGGGCCTCGTTAAGTTGCTGAGGCTGACTTTGAGCTCAGGATCTTCCTGCCTCAGCCTCCTGAGCCACTGGGAGCTAGCCAGCATGCTTTATCTTGATTCTCCATTGGGCCAGATGAGGACAACAGCATTTCCATGCCACTTCACCCCCATCTCCATTACTTTTCAGTTGTATTTTTACTTTACATTGTCAATACTTATGACATTTGCTCTTTTTATACGTAACTACAATTGCCTTGTGCTTAAGCTGTAGCTTGTTTGCAAAAACAAACCATGTATTTCAAGTGGTGGTGAGCACACCCTGTCCAACAGTCCTAAGTCCTGGCCATGGTGACTGTAGTCATTTGGGTGCCTGCAAAGGATCAGTTCCAGGACCCCTGCCCACAGACACCAAGATCCATGGATGCTCACATTCCTTATGTAAATGGCACAATATTTTGCATATAACCTGTACCCATGCTGTATAGTGTATCACTCCTACATTATTTATAATACCTAATACAATATAAATACTATGGAGATCGTTATTGCTTAGGGAATAATGACAAGGGGAAAAGTCTGCACGTGTTCAGTAGACACTCCATTTTTTTTTAATGTTTGATCCTCAGTTGAATCCAAAGATGTATAAACTGTAGGTGTGGAGGGCTGACTGTATTACATTTCCTGGACTTTAATGATAGATACAAGGAAAATTCTGGCATGCAATCAGAGCTAATGAGATAGAATTAAATGTCCATCCTCATATAAAAGATAAACCTTTGCTTGCCTTGCAAGCACAAGGCCCTGAGTTCAATCCCCCGCACTGCAAAAAAATAAATAAATAAATTAAAAAGATAAACCTTCATGCATGGGGGAAGAAGGAATCAATAAAGTACTCACAGAATTATATAATATCCCCTGGAAACTGGACTAAAAGATAAAATCCTATGTCAATAAACCTGTCATTCAGAAAGGAACATTTTCTAAGCATCAAGATAAAACAATTTGCTTTTATACCATATTGAGTATTCAAATTAATGCCATATTTGGTTTTGCCTTTTTAGAAACATTAGATTTTTTCCTGGAGTTTTTTTTTAATGCCCTGAAACATGTCATCTTCATCTTCCTCGTCTTTCCCTTTTATAATATGCTCGCTGCTAATGGAACCAATTCTGACCTGCTGCAAAGTTGTCGTCCTAGGTGTTCATCTCATTGAACTCCTGGATTAATTCCCTGGTTTCTTGGATTCCCTGCCTTACTCTTGGCACTCCATTTTAATTCACCTGAGTGTTCACCTTCATGGAGTCATCATGCCCTGATCCTAGTCTTTGTTTTTGGGGGTTTTGGGTTTGTTTGTTTTTTCAGGACAGGTGCAGGATGGGTGGCCTGAGCAGAGAGAAGGAGGAAAGGAGGAAGGTTAAGCCACTTGCCTAAGCCCCTTGGCCTAATGTATCAAGCAAAAGAGCTGTCCTAGTCATTAGACACCTCCTGCGTGCCTGGGCCTGTCCTGCTCCCTGGCTTTAGTGTAACTCACAACTGATTTGGAGAGCAGGCCCCTCTGACACGGGCAGTGCAGTCCAACAGGAAATAGCAGTAGCTTTGATAGTGTGCACCCCATGACCAGCAATTACACCTCTAGGGTTTTATCCTATGAAAATTCCTGTTCAATTAGGTAAGGTCTGTTCTACCATCTGTTTCCAACTCCATCAACTACCTTATTCCCACCATCACCATCACCTCCACCTTTGTCTCCACCACCTGTTACTATCTCCTCTCCATCATTTTATCTCTCATTTCTTTATCAACCTTTCATCTCTTGCCTCTCCATTTCATCTGTCATTGCTCTCTTTTTTTCCTCAACTCTCATTTCTATTCTCTCATCTCTAGCAGCATTATCAATAAGCAGAAAATTGGAAACAACTTGACTGTGAAGCAATAGAGTTGATTTACATTCTGCATTTAATGTGAGTTAAGGTCTGATATGTTTATACAATGAATAATCTACATTCAACAGATATTTTAGCACCTGTCTTTGCTAAGTGTCATGATGCCAATGGTAAATCAGTCGATGGTGGACTGAACTTCTACATCTCCCCCCTTTTCTCCCCTGCTAAATCCCTCTGAAATGGTAGTCAGTGTAGAAAAGGGAGCAAATCAATGGGTAGGAAGGAGGGTATTTAAATACCTAAAAAGGCTTTTTTTAGCCAGCCCCAGCAAGGACAAGGTGCTAAGCAACTCAGTGAGACCCTGTCTCTAAATAAAATACAAAATAGGGCTGGGGATGTGGCTCAGTGGCCAAGTGCCCCTGAGTTCAATCCCCAGACCCGCCCCCCAAAAAAGGCTTTCTTTTACTGTCACCTTCATATGGTAGTTGTGTTTGTGGTGCTGGGCATCGAACCCAGGGCCTTGGGCATGCAAGGCAGGCACTCTACCAACTGAGCTATATCCCCAGCCCCCCAGTTAATTCTTTAGCAGCTGCATGATTTTTCTCTAAAAGCTTTCATAATCTCCTGATAGTTTAAATTTTCATAGGAATGAGTATAACGTAGGTTTGTGTTCATTTATTCTGTGAGATGTTGAGTCTGACTACTTTCTTCTGGAAAAGACTTTCCTTCATTTCCAAACCCCAGCCCTTGCTTTTTCTATGTTTTCTTTTTCTGGCACTTCTAGTAGAAAAGATACCATACCAGGTATGTTACCTGTTAATTTTTTTCACTTACATACTCTTTCAGTGTTTTGGGTTCTGGTGTTTTGTTTTTTTTTTAACTTCTGAATCTTCTACAAAATACTTTACCAATTATATTTTAAAATAATTTTCTGTTGAAACATTTATTATGACCTAGAACAGGTTCTACCTTGATGAAGGATCCATTTTCCCTTGAATGTGTATGCTGTTGTTTTAGGGTGGAGGTCAACTTACTTAATAGTGTGGTTCAGGCCTTCTGTATTAGGGTTCTTCAGAGAAACAAAATCAGTAGTGGATACGGGTGTGTATATGTGTGTGTACAGAGACAAAAAAGTTTTGTTATAAGGAATTAGTTCACACAATTATGGGAGTGGGAAGTCACAAGACCAGCAGGGTGACTTGGCATGCTGGAGACCCGAAAGAACAGATGGTATAGTTCTAGTCTGAAGACTTGTGAACTTGGGAAGAACTAGTATTTCAGTTCAAGTCTGAAGGCAGGAGAAGACCAGTATTTCAGCTCAAGGCAGACAGGAGGACTTCCCCTTCCTTCTGGAGGGTCAGCTTTTTGGTTCTATTCAGGCCTTCAACTGATTGGATGAGGTCCACCTGTACTGAAGAAGGTGTCTGCCTTAGTCTGTAGTTCAAATATTCAAACATAAATATATATGTGGGCACCCTGTGGCCCAGTCAAGTTGACACAAAAAATTAACCATCAATTCTGATTTCCTGTCCACTTGGTGTACCCATTATTGAGAAAGGGGTACTAAAACCTCCACCCTGTATGTGGATTAATCTAGTTCCCTTGCAATTCATGTATTTGGAGCTCCAGTATTAGGTGCCTGCATGTTTGGGATTGTTATATTCTGTTTTGTCCTTTATCCTTAGGAAATGGCCCTCTTTGTCCATGGTGATATTCCTTGTTCTGAGGTCTTCATCTGATATAAAAAGTCATTCCATTTTGGCGAGTTTTAACTCTATCTTATTCTATGCCTTTTTTCACAGCATCCTGTGTTGTTCTTTTTAATAGAATTCCTTGTTTTTGCTTTTTCTGATATATCTTTTCACCTTTGAAAATCAGATTGAGATGTTACTTATATAAAATTTAACAATTATAAGTATAAAATTTGATGATTTATGATGTTATAAGTCCTATAACTCCCACCAAACTCAAGATATAACTAGGGCTTGAACTCAAAGGCACTCTACCACTAAGCCACATCCCAGCCTTTTTACTGTTTGACACAAGTTCTCACTAAGTTGCTTAGGACCTTGCTAGGTTTCTGAGGCTGGTCTTAACTTTCACCACTACAAACATTTGCATACAAATCTTAATTTTCTGGGCCATAAATTTGTGTTTCGCTATTTTAGAAGATGCCAAGTTTTCCAAAGTAGTTGTACCACTTTACATTCCCTCCAGCAGTGCATGAGAGTTCCAGTTGTTCCACATACTTGGCATTTGCTATTATGAATTAAACTACTTACATATCTTAACTCCTGAAAGCTGTTTGCTAGTCTCTGATTTCTTCTGAGATCAACTGAGGTGGTTGTTCATCTTGGTCTGTCTCTTTAATGCTGCTGGTTTATCTCAAATATCTGGTGAGCTTAGATTGCCCATATTTAGAAATGATGAGCTAGGGACTTAACTGCCATAGCTGTATAAATACCCTCCTCCCTACCCATTGATTTGCTCCCTTTTCTACACTGACTACCATTTCAGAGGGATTTAGCAGGGGAGAAAAGGGGGGAGATGTAGAAGTTCAGTCCACCATCGACTGATTTACCATTGGCATCATGACACTTAGCAAAGACAGGTGCTAAAATATCTGTTGAATGTAGATTATTCATTGTATAAACATATCAGACCTTAACTCACATTAAATGCAGAATGTAAATCAACTCTATTGCTTCACAGTCAAGTTGTTTCCAATTTTCTGCTTATTGATAATGCTGCTAGAGATGAGAGAATAGAAATGAGAGTTGAGGAAAAAAAGAGAGCAATGACAGATGAAATGGAGAGGCAAGAGATGAAAGGTTGATAAAGAAATGAGAGATAAAATGATGGAGAGGAGATAGTAACAGGTGGTGGAGACAAAGGTGGAGGTGATGGTGATGGTGGGAATAAGGTAGTTGATGGAGTTGGAAACAGATGGTAGAACAGACCTTACCTAATTGAACAGGAATTTTCATAGGATAAAACCTTAGAGGTGTAATTGCTGGTCATGGGGTGCACACTATCAAAGCTACTGCTATTTCCTGTTGGACTGCACTGCCCGTGTCAGAGGGGCCTGCTCTCCAAATCAGTTGTGAGTTACACTAAAGCCAGGGAGCAGGACAGGCCCAGGCACGCAGGAGGTGTCTAATGACTAGGACAGCTCTTTTGCTTGATACATTAGGCCAAGGGGCTTAGGCAAGTGGCTTAACCTTCCTCCTTTCCTCCTTCTCTCTGCTCAGGCCACCCATTCTGCACAAGACTCAGTCACCCTCCCTTCTTTGTCCTAGATGACTTATCCAATTGGATGCTCCAGTTTCTGCAAACAGGTTCTGTCAACAGACCAGAGGAAAGACAGAGGAATGGCTCAGCCCCCTAGACTATCAAAGAGATGGTTAAATATGTGGGCAAGGAATAGCTCACTGTGGTTCAATACCCTACCTTGGCCTCTTCCCTCTAATCCTGGGGCCAGGAACGAGGGCAGCATGGAGCAGGGGATGGGGGGTAAGTGTGCTTGTTCTGGTTGTACTATTCACAGCCTGTGTGACATGGACAATTCACTTAACCTATCTAAGCTTCAGTTCATTCATCTGTAAGATGGGCCTAATGGTACTGCATCCCTCATGGGGTTCTTATGAGGGCAAAAGGAGATAACTGAGTAAAGCACTTGGAAATTAGGATGGCAGAGAATAAGTGCTCAATCCATGCTAGCTGTTGTTACTGGTGAAAATGGAAGAGTGTGGAGAAGCAGGGGAGCTGCATGTAAGGCCAACGTGAGACCCCCCATAGTACCTTGCAAAGGGACATTTGAAATCTTTGAGCATTTTTCTTATATTCTATTTCCTACCCTGCCACCTTGGCAACTCCCCTTTGGCAACTCCCAGCATCCACTTACAGGCGCCAATAACTTGTGCATCCACATAGTTTTCATAGGTCTCTCTTGTAAACTCCCCATCAGAATATGGGTTAGGGAACCAAGAGCTGGACCCAGCAGACATTCCTTTATCTACCTTAGGAGCCCAGGCCAGTACCATTAGGAACAGGACCATGGAGAAGGGCTGATGGACATCTGGAGGCCAGGTGCAGTGGAAGCTGTGATCTGCCCAGCCCAGGGTAGAAGTATGCACTGTCCACCGATGCCCATTACCTCTTATTGCCTCTCCACTCCCACCCCCAGAATAACTTCCAAGCAAATCCTGGCTTCTACCAAAATGAGGTTGGAGTGCCCTACTGCCCCTCAGCGACCATGAAAGGAATTGCACCATCTGAAGCATGAAACTCTCTCCGTCTCTCAGTGGTCATGGGTGGGATTGCAAGACAACGGCTGGAAATCTGCTACAGACTAGCAGCTGTTAAGGAATTAGTACCTACTGGACCTTGTGGCCACTGGATGAGGTTTGATGCTGTCTCCACTGTTGCCTGAACAAAAAGACACAACCTCCAGTTCCTACCAGGGCAGAGGCTATGGCTCCAAAGCTCATCCAGCCTTCAGGACAAAGCAAGGTCTGCAGAAGGGGATAAGGCAGGCCCAAGCTTCCTGCTTTGACTTGATTTCAGGCTGGTTCTGCTCCTTTTTGTCCTCCTGCCCCTCACAGACCACACTCCCAGGAGCAGAGATTATGGTTCTCACACTGTTTCCAAACATGCTTGTCAGACAACCACAGATGACCTCAGGGAAGGGAAACCAGCTCACCCTGAAGGATGCGTGAGATGGGGTTTGGCTATCCTACTCATTCAGTCTTCCTTGGTTAAAGGAGGAACTCAGAAGTCTGACAGCCTCCACTGCAGCATGCACACAGCTGCCCATGTGTGGGCATTAGGATTCTATCAGTATGTCCAAGGCCCACTATTAAAAGGCTTTCATTTGGAGATGGAGGTGCCTCCCTTGACACCAGATTAATGACCAAGACCCTCATTGGTCTTCAGGAAGCAAATTTGGGAGAGATGGGCCTAGGGAAGGTCAGTTGCTGAGCAACGAGACAGGAAGGTTCTGGTTTACACAGATGGTGGCGTTGTACCTGGAGAATCTGCAGAGGCTTCAAGGGAAAGATTTTGAGCCAAGCCTGGAAGGCAGAGGAACAGACCAGTACAGACCAGAAGGCAAGAGAGGTGCCCAAGGAGAGAGAACAGCATGTAGAGACATGACAAGGCAGACTGTGTGTAGTTTCTGCCCAACTTGACCCCTTTTCTTCCACTGTCCTTGATGGCTTCCCCTGGATTGGCTGGGCAGGTACACAGCTGAGGGGCAGGTACATAGCTGGCTAGTTGATAACATGACGATCCCAGCCACTGTATGAACTCTGGTTAGCAGCAAAATAATGGCAACCCAAAGATGCTCATGTCCTAGTCCCTAAACCTGTTAAGAATTTATGTGACAAAAAGGAATTTGAAGTTGCAGATGAATTTAAGGTCGCTAGCCAGCTGACCTTAAAATTCTCCTCGCCTAGGGTCATAACATGCACAAAGTTTCAATTCCCAAACCCAGAAAAAAAAATAATTCTCAATTATTCGGGTGGACACAGCATAACCAGGATGGTCCTTAAAAGTGGAAGAGGGTAAAAGGGAGAACCAGAGGTTGCTGACTTTGAAAAGGCCTTAGGACCCCCACACTTGCTTCTGCTTTCTAGTAATCCAGTCCCCTCTTCTTAATGTCAAAATGCCTCTAAGACGGAGTTGGTCATGAGAAAAACTGCTTGACAAATTCCCAGTGGTCTTGGAGGACGTTTCATCCGGGCGCTGGGAAAGTCCTTACGGGTCAGGCTATTCAGGAATCTCCCGACACAGTGCGATCAAACGCTAGCGAACGTGCCTCAAAAAACAAGACGTTCCTGCTCGCTGACGGATTTCTACAGTAGGGTTCCAGGAAACCGACTCTTCAGACTGAAGGGACCTTTCCTTTACCCTTCTCAAACTTTAAATACGGCTGAAGTCAGCCAAGAAGGTGGCTGGAGAGGGTCCCTGAGCCGACGGACACCGAAGGACAGGTGCCGCGCCAGCGGAGTTCCTCAGTGCGCTCAACCACGAAAGAGCCTTCGAAGACCAGCGCCAGCGCACGTCTGCGCCTGCGCTAAAACCGCCGTTCCCAGAATCCCTGGCGGCCAATCCGCTTCCTGTCCCAGAATCCCTCTCGACTGGATGTCCGCGCACCTGGAGGATGTGCACCACAAAAGCATTTTGGGTGATGGATTCTGGGAGCGAGGACAGGCAGAAGACTGGGAAGTACGTGTAGGAAGCAGTGCGGGTCACACTCTTGGCGGCTGAAGGAGGAAGGCTTTGGCCAGGGGTAGCGCCTGGCGGAGACTTCTGGGAAGTGGATCCGGCGGCGGGGGGCATATGCGCATGACCGGACGTGTTGCCTCAGGAGCGACGCCTTGACGCGGGAGCTGGGCCCGGACCTGTGCAGTTCAGTTCCTGAGCTCGCACGGGGCTCGGGGCCCCTTGACGTTTTCTCAGAAGCCGGCAGCGGCTTTTTCACCCGGTTCTGCCTGAGGCCTAGCCGAGGAGTGGCCGAGGCTAGAGACAAGGAGGCCTCCGGGGCCCCGCACCGCGGGCTCCGAGAGAGAGATTGAGGAAGGAGTCCAGCCCGGGAGCTGTCAGAGCAGCCCTGCCAGTCGGGGCTCCGGCTGCGATGCGGAGACGCCGACGCTCAGGAAACTGCTAGGAGGCTGTAGCGCGAGGTGGGACCCATATGCTGGAGGAAGGAGGTGAGGAGTGGTGGAGGGAACGATTTGCAGATCCAGCCTCTTGTTCCAGTGTGCCCACTATTGCTGCTGTGCGGCCCGGACCAGAGCTCTGGCCATCTTTTCCACTAATGGTTGACTGTCCTTTTTTAAGTCAAGAATTCTGGGGTCAAATACGTTTGAGGACCACTGTCCTGGATGATCTCCGAGTGTCTACCCTTACCCCAGTGCCTAATAGAGCAAAGGTATCACAGAGTAGGAAAAAGTGGTTTCCTGGCAAGGAAAATGGGTCGTACCCAGGGACTCCTCTATTCCTTCTCTCCTTGCAGCCAGGAGAGCTTGAGGGCAGGTTCAGCCCAGTTGGGAGTGTGAAGTGGTGGAGGACAGGGACATCTGCAGTCAGAGGGGCCAGATTCTTGTTAAAGCTATGGAGTACTGGCAAGGTCACAACCTGTTATTTCTCCGTGGAAGAAAAAGACAAAATAATAATAATGTTAACTGTTTTGTTTACCTCTAAGAATTGTAATCACCAAATAAAATATTTTTGAAAGCACCCTGAACACAGTTCAGAACCAGTGTGTATGATGTATTAACCAACAAGGCCTGTGCCATCGTCTAGATCAGGGTGTCCCTGTATTGGATCTTGCACTTTAAGAATTGAGTGCAATTTCACATTCAGTATTTTGTGTTGTCTTCCCCAGAGATCTGGGAAAACAGGTTGGATGGTTATCATCCTCCCCATACTACAGAATAAGGTACAGGAGGGTTAGTTAATGGAAGGTGCATATTAAGACCACTGTCCAGATCTTTTTCCTCCTTTTATTCAGATAATGTCACGTACCACAATATTCATTTCACCCTTTCAAAGTATATAGCTCAGTGAATCTCAGTATTTTCACAAAGCAGTGCAGCATAACCACTGTTTAATTCCAGAACATTTTCATCATCTGCAAAAGAAACCCCACATCCATTAGCAGTTGCTCCCCATTCCCCTTAAGTCCCTGGCAACTTCTATTTTTCTTTCTCTATGGATTTGCCTAGGCCACTTCATATAAATGAACTTACAGTTCCACCTTTTGTGTCTGGCCTCTATTGCTTAGCATGTTTCATCAATGTTATGCTATGTATCAACACTTCATTACTATTTTTTTTTTTTTTTTAGTTGTAGATGGACTCAATGCCTTTATTTATTTATGTGGTGCTGAGAATCGAACTCAGGGCCTCACCCATGCAAGGCAAGCGCTCTATCACTGAGCCACAACCCCAGCCCAACACTTCATTACTCTTTATGAATGAACAGTGTTCCACTGTATCAGTATATCACATTTGTTTATCCACTCAGTGACTACACATTTGGGGGGTTTTTTGTAAATGAATAATTCTGCAGTGGATATGTGTTTCCCTTGGGTATGTACCTAGGAGTGGAATTACTGTGTCATATAACGTTTAATTTTTTGAGGAACTACTTGAGTGTTTAGTCTAGAGACTGCACCATTTTATATTCTCATTAGTAGTGTGTAAGGGTTGATTTCTCTATATTCTCAACACTTTTTCATTACAGCTATCTTAGTAGTTGTGAAGTGATATTTTATTGTGGTTTTAATTTGCTTTTCCCTGATAATTCTTGTGTTTATTGACTATTTGTATATCCTGCTTGGATAAAGGTCTGTTTAACCCTTTTGCCTGTCTATAAGTTGAGTTACTGTTTTACATTTTAAGAACATATATATTTATATATTATGGGTACAAGAACTATAGAACATACATGATTTACAAAACTCAGTTTGTGGTTTATCTTTTCATTTTTTTGTTGGTGTTCTTTGAAGCTCAAAGTTTTTTTTTTTTGGAACCAGGGATTGAACTCAGGGGCACTCAGCCACTGAGCCACATCCCCAGCCCTATTTTGTATTTTATTTAGAGACAGTGTCTCATTGAGTTGAGTTGCTAGGGCCTCACTAAGTTGCTGAGGCTGGCTTTGAACTCGAGATCCTCCTGCCTCAGCCTCCCGAGTTGCTGGGATTACAGGCGACTGTAATTGCCTGGTACATTTCATCAAATTGGTAATGGTACATTTTATCAAATTGAGGCAGTTCTATTTCTAATCTTTTTTTTTTTTTTTAATCATGAAAAGGTGGTGGTACTTATTTTGAAATGCTAGGGCTCAAACTCAGGGATTCGTGCATGCTAGCTAAGCACTCTTACTGAGCTACATTCCCAACCTTACTGTTTAAGCAAATGTCTTAAATCTGCACAGCCATTCTCCAAAGAATTAGTAGGTAATATTTATAAACTGCATACTTACCTGGGAGGCATCATGCCAGCTGCTTTACCTGTATATTCCTTTAATCCTCACAGAA
Organism: Glaucomys volans; assembly: GCA_020662805.1. Taxonomy (NCBI): domain Eukaryota; kingdom Metazoa; phylum Chordata; class Mammalia; order Rodentia; family Sciuridae; genus Glaucomys; species Glaucomys volans. The sequence continues at coordinate 472,856 of JAJEJO010003792.1, read as the reverse complement.
ACCTCAGATCATCTCCAATTTACAAATGAGAAAAATGAGACTTAGAGAAGTTCTGTGATTTGTACTGTGCGGCTGAGTTGTAAACCTTGGATAGTTAGTCTTTTACACTCTAATACCTCCCCACATCTGATGGAGTTGATGGAGTCTGAGGTAGGTGGGAGTAGGAAAATTCACATCTGACTACAGATCTGCAGATTCATCCCAAGCACCCTGGTACCAGCTCTGGCTTTCAAATTCCCTTTTCATAGTAAAAATTGGAAACTTTTTCTCCTTGATTTTCTCTTCCTCCAGCACCACCTTCTCCAGATGCTGCACTTCCCCCAGAGGAAAGAGCAGGAGAGAAAGGAATGGCTGTTGGTCTCCTCACAGCTGGGCCCAAGGTTAAGTTGGGAATTGAAAGGCAGCCCCTTTCATATCCCTAACATTAATGGTAAAGTTGACCTGTTTTGGGGTTTTGTTTTTTTAGTTTTCATCCTCTGATTACAAAATTCATTCATTGAAGAAAACTTGGAAAAATGCAGAAAACACAAAAAACTAAAAATTATCTTTACTCCACAGAGACAGCAGTGACAACTTGATTTGTGGTCTTTCCATTATATTCCTTTTCTATATTTTACCAAAGTGGGCAGGTTCAACCCCTGGTTTTAAATAAATAAATATATACACACACACACACACACACACACACACTAATTTCTTTTGCTTTCTTCAACTTTAAAATTTACTGTAACTTCTGGAGTCGAAACCTTACTCCATTTTCTTCCTCATTTACATTGAAAAGTTTTGGGCTGGGAACTGGGCACAGTGGTGCACATCTGTAATTACAGCTCACTCAGGTCAGGAGGCTGAAGCAGGAAGATGTAAGGTCAAGGCCAGCCTTAGCAATGTAACAAAACCAGCTCAAAATAATAAACAGGGCTGATGATGTAGCTTGGTGGTAGAGTGCCATAGGGTTCACTTCCCAGAACCATTAAAGAGAAAGTTTTGGACTTCGGATTTCATTTTTTTTAGGTATTCCAAAACTACTAGTTTAATATTTGCCCATTCACAGCTGGCCTATTTTATGAGGACAGATCCCATGACTCTTGTCAACAGAAAAATGCCACTGTGGTCAGATTGCAGGGTACGATGTAATAGCTGTCTGCTCAGCCTTATTAAATTGCTCAGCTAATTTTGTACATTCTTCATTTTGGATTAACAGGCATTTTAATACCTTAAAGCTGTTATATTTAAAATTTCTTCTCATACTTCCTGTAACATAATAGTTTTTAACTTTCTTGATCATTAAAGTAACCCTAATATTTTAAATATTTTGCAGTTTTAAAATGACCCTCTTCATTCCATTTAATGCATTTCTCCGTAGGATGGATTGCAAAGGCAGGTAAAATTAGAGGTCAGGAGACTAGTGATAATCTGGAGAACAATGCTGGTTTACAAGGCAGTGACAGGGAGTAGGAAGGATGCCCAAGTTTCTGGCATGTCCAGCCAATGAATGACGGTCTCATCCCCAAACTGGGAAGACAAGGAAAAGTAGGTAAAGTGGTTTTTCCTGCTGCATCTTGGGTGAGATTCCTATGCGACCTGGCGAGGATAGTTGCTGCTTGTTTTCCTGTGGGACAAAACACCTGCACCTAGATATCTGGCAGCCCCCTTTAGTGCCCTATGGGTTAGTTTGCTCACAAGCTCCTTCTGCCCATGTTTCTTTTCTTTCTAGTTTCCCACCTTTGACTCCTGCTAGATCTTCTCCCACATGATGTTTGGTCATGTACCTAGTCCCTCTATTTGAGAGCAGAGCCCTCTCTCTCAACTTGACATTTAACAGTGATAGTTCCTAACCTACTCTCATTTACATCTTAAGGTGCATCTGACTTCACTGGCTCCTTGTTGACTCAAACATAAAACCGCCATGTCTATCAGGTCATTTCAAATTCTTTTCATTTTAATTAAGCCCTTCCACCACCACCTGCCACTTCTGAACACACAAGGACCTTCTCACCACCGGGCCTTTGCTCATGGTGCTTCCTCTTCCCTGGCTAGCCTTCTGAGGAAACTTCTTCAAAGCCCGCTTGATGTGGTCTTCTATGATCTCCTTGTCTTTCCTCTCCTTTTCCTGCAACCAGTTTTTTTTCCTTGCCGTGCTGTGAATTGAACTTGGGCGTGCTAGGCAAGCATGCTACCACAGAGCCATATCCTCAGCCCTAGTCACTCCATCTCTTTGACATCTTTACATTTGACCATGTATAACCTGGCTCTCCTACTGTGCTGGGTGATATCTTAGTTCACAGGAAGATTTTTTCATCTAAGTTCTAATAAGAATCCAACTCTCATTTCCTTGATAATTTACACTGTTGTGAATGCACATTTTGCTTGTTTTTTTTCTGTATTCTAACTTCCAGGCACCTGTTTTTTGATGCAATTACTTCTCATATACCCTTTCTATCAGGATGATAAATTTGTGTGGGGTTTTTGTTTCGAACTTGGGATCCTCAAGCCTTCTGAGTCACTGGGATTATGGGTATGCACCAATCAGCACAATTCTGAAAAACTGTGGCATTGTCTCCAGGTATAGAGGCCTGTAGGCCTAGCTGGTCAGTGTTCATTCTGTTCCATCTTCCAGATGGGATATTTGATGGGTTTAGCTCTCTGGCTCCAGGTCACCTTCAAGCTGTGCCTGTTATCATGAAGGTGCTCAACAAAAACCTAACTGACCTGTGTCCTCTCCCCTGGAATTCTGGGTGATTATAATGGTACAATCTCAAAAATCATGGTTTTTGGTTTTTTTCCTCTAGCAGGACTTCCAGTTTTCCAGCCTGGCATGAACTCCCAGTTGGAACAAAGGAAAGGCCCATGGGGGTGCTGAAGGGAGACAACTCAAGAAGCACCTGTTTAGGTAAGTAGCAAACACCAACCAATTGAGTCTTGGAGCCAGAGGACTGATTATTGTCAACCCTGTAAGGTATTATACCCATTTCACAGATGAGCATGAAGACGATATGTTGGGGCTGGAGTTGTGGCCCGGTTGTAGAGTGCTTGCCTGGCATGGGTGAGGCACTGGGTTTGATACTCAGCACCACATATAAAAAAATTTAAAAATCCATTGTAACTTAAAAAAAAAATTTTTTTTTTAAAGAGTAAGACATGTTAACTCACTGCTTCAAAGCATCCCAGCTGGCAGACAGCACAGAGCTGGGATTTGAAAGCAAGGCCTGAGCCTGACTCCAAAAGTCACTTGTCTATTCTTTACTGCCTCCCCTCAGTTTCCCAGGGCTGAGAGAGATTTGGGGCATGTGCAACATTACCAACCACTGGAAGGGTACCCCTCCTCACTAGTGGGGAACAGGAGTCATCTTTGCTGGCCTGGCATGTTGCCTGCTTGGGTGCACCTTGCTCAAGATCCCAGGCGCCACCTTACCCATTTATTTACACAGCCACCGTGGTACACTAGCCAGCCCATTGTGCAGCACCTTTTCCAACCCTCTAGCATTAACCATCTTTTGAAATCCAGCAGACTTAGTAGGTGAAAAAAAATTCATCTTACTCAGCATTGGTCATCAGCTTTTTAAAAGTAAATTAAGCCTAGCAAGCAGACTGCCCAAAACCATACTGAGATCTTTGAGAACCAACAGGTAGCATAAGGCAACCTATTGGTTGGCAAGAGGAGCCTCAGAAACAGGAGAGGAACACACACATGGGGCAGTGGGGAGGGTCCACTTCCACCCGTTGGCCGTTTAGGGAAAGAGTTAAAGGGTGCAAGCAGCTAATGCCTGTCACTGAGAAGTTATCTCGGTTGTTATTTTAACAGGTTAGTATAAGCACTGGGCAAAAGGAGGGGAGTCTCCAAAACTGTTTATGGGAGAGCATGGCCAGACTCCTTCAGCCTTTTGGATTTGTTCCACTAAGGGAATACAGGACACCTCCTTTTCTAATTTCAGACTGGAAAACCATACCTGAACTACCAGGGCAAGCCCTCTATGAAGAGTCAGGCCAAGGCACATGTGAGCAGGGGAAGAGCTTCAGTCTAAGACCAGTCCTTTCTCCACAACACAGAGTTCCTGCAGGAGTGAGGCCTTGCAAACCTGAAACCTGTCCCAAGAGCTTCCAGATTTCAGGAAAAATTCAGCCTCATAGAGTAAAGCCATTCACATGTCATGAATGCGGCAAAGCCTTCAGCTACTGTTCTTCCCTTTCTCAGCATCAGAAAAGCCACACTGGAGAGAAGCCCTATGAGTGCAGTGAGTGTGGGAAGGCCTTCAGCCAGAGCTCCTCGCTTATTCAGCACCAGAGGATTCACACTGGAGAGAGACCATACAAGTGTACCGAGTGTGGGAGAGCCTTCAGTCAGAATGCAAACCTCACCAAACACCAGCGCACTCACACCGGAGAAAAGCCCTACAAGTGTAGTGTGTGTGACAAAGCCTTCAGTGACTGTTCAGCCCTTGTTCAGCATCAGCGAATCCACACTGGAGAGAAACCTTACGAATGTGGCGACTGTGGGAAGGCCTTCCGCCACAGTGCAAACCTCACCAACCACCAGAGGACTCACACTGGCGAGAAGCCCTATGAGTGCAGCGAGTGTGGAAAGGCCTTCAGCTACTGTGCAGCTTTCATTCAGCACCAGAGGATTCACACGGGGGAGAAGCCCTACAAGTGTGCCGTATGTGGCAAGGCCTTCAGCCAAAGTGCAAACCTCACCAACCACCAGAGGACTCACACTGGAGAGAAGCCCTACGAGTGCAGAGAGTGTGGAAAGGCTTTTAGCCAAAGTACAAATCTTATAATCCACCAAAAGACCCACACTGGAGAGAAACCATACAAGTGCAACCAGTGTGGGAAATTCTTCAGTGAGAGCTCAGCCCTTATTCGACATCACATAATTCACACTGGAGAAAAACCCTACGAGTGTAATCAGTGTGGAAAAGCATTTAACCAGAGTTCATCCCTTAGCCAACATCAGAGAATCCACAGTGGTTTGAAGCCCTACGAATGCAGTGCGTGTGGGAAGGCCTTCAGGTGTAGCTCAGCTTTCATTAGACATCAGAGACTCCATGCTGCAGAGTAACTGAGAACAATGGTCAAGGGGCCCCCAGACACTCCAACTCAACTCAGGATCCAAGTCAGGTGGATGGGTGAGCAGCTCAGATAAATGCAGATGCTGTGAAAGCATCATGGAGACATCTGACTTTAGTTTTTACATGCTGTAGGTAGAAGCTCAAGAGCTTCCTGTAACATTTTCAATCTTCAGTAAGCGCCAACAATCTAAAACACCCAAGCAGTCCAAACTGAGGCAATTTTAGATTGAAAAAATGACCAAGTCACCAAAAAGCTTGGTTCTTCCATCAAACCCAGGTATTTATGGCAATGCTCATTTCTTCTGGAAATAGAATGATTGCAAGAGCCCTTAGCCAGATATTAAGGTGTCCAGTGATTTAGGGTAATAAATGCAAGTGAGGAAAGGGACTCCTGAGGGGCCAGGCAATACTAGACAGGGGGTAGTACTTTCCTAATGCTGAAAGACAGACCTAGAATCCTCCTATGAACTGTTGCAGACCTTGTCATTGGGGAAGTGGAAGCAGACGTAAGATCCTGCTTGCCAGCAAACTCCAACACCTAAAAGCATTATCCCATTTTATGGGGACCAGAATAGGAGGGCCAATCAAGGATCTAAGCCATATTCATCAAGGAGTCATAAGCTGCACTAAGGCTCATCATCTTCCTTCCTTACAGAAATGGTGTATGTTCCCTTTAGGAGATGCAGACTTTCACTAGCAGCCTTCTTCCTTTCATTCTGACTTGGGTCCTAACCTTTTTGACAGTGCCATCCTTAGACCCCCAACTATTGTGCACCTGGGTTTTTGGTGAGCCAAGCATGGCTTCTGACACCCTATTACCAGTCTTCTGTGAGGGAGGCTAGTTGTGCCCTTGGGATGCATCACTCTGGGCTTTAGCTTGTTTCCTGGGTGATGTGGTACACATTATGAGCCACCTTCCAGGCCATCGGAGTACCTCTTTCCCTCAGTTATTCCTAAGTTCAGGCAGTCCTTTCCATTTATTTGTAGCAGCTGTCCAAGCGAGGGTGAAATGACCATGTGGGGAAAATCAAGTCATGCCCAACCCCCTCTTTTTGGTGCCCAGAAAAAGCTGCCTAGTTTCAGTCTGTCCCAGTGTCAGGTGTGAGGTTAAGGGGATAAGAACAGGTCAGAAGTAACAGAACCGAGGAACGATAAGATTTAGAATTAGGAAAACAGTAGCTACTGGTTGAAGGCTAGTTAATGCAAAAGATGACTTCATTTATATAAGAGCAGTTGAGAACTGATTAACAGTCAGGATCCTCTTCAAAGACTTTATGGGCCATGCCCCAGGCCCTCTCATAGATTAAAGGCATGTCCATATGGAGCTAAGATTTCTTACTAGCTAAGAATGTTCAAGAATACATAAAAACCAGCTTTCCAGTTGTCTTTTCTGCACTTATGCCACACAGGGTAGTGTGCTACCAGAGTATACCTCACAGGTTCTGTCATTGGAGCCCATACTGATCACCCAAACAAGGAGCCACTCATTCAAGGATGAAGCCCAGTGGTTGTCAGATGATCCTTTATTAAAATATTCTCTCATGTACTTCTTAACTCTGTGGGAAAGAAAAGAGTGGCTCTATCAGTAAAAGGGAAAAGATCCTCTTAACCTTACCAATAACATCTTCATAAACACATTAGCTGCCCCCACTCACCCCTTTATTATAAACCAAGTGAAATGGATGCAGAAATCACTTACAGCTGGGCATTCCACTGCACCACTGTTGATGTCATCTATGATGTCATGAGGGTGGCGGCCATCAACATTACAGCCCACAGACTGGGCAGTCCCCAGAATCTCCTTAATGGTTCCTACAATTAAGGAAAGGTATTTGGCTATGTGCATAGCTCAATGGTAGAACTCTTGCCTAGCATGTATGAGGTTCTGTGTTTAATCACTACTACAGCAAAAAAAGAAAAAAAAGAGCTTTATAGACCTTGAATATCATGTCTCTATTTGGTCTCTGGATGCCCAGCACAGGACCCAAGTAGTTCTTCCAACCCCCAGGAAACACTGTACCCAATCTTGGAACTCATCCTCAGTAGCCCTTATGCACAACACCTATAAAACCTAATGAGTGCTCACTTGGGCTGTACATATACTAAAATTTGAACCATAGAGATTAGCATGGCCACTGCACAAAGATGACATGCAGGTCTGGGGGATTTGGCTCAGTTGGTAGAGTGCTTGCCTTGCACACCCAAGGCCCTGCATTCAATCCCCAGCATTGTATGTATGCCCGTGCGAGCGCGCACGCGCACGGGCACACACACACACACAAGTTGACATGGAGATTTGTGAAGCACTCCATATTTAAGGGAAATGAATGCAGAGGGTTCACCTAGTGCTCAACAGGGCTTCCTTAAACACATAAAACCTTAAATTGAGCAAAGTTATCATTAAGCAATATATTTGTTGGTCAAATATCTAAGTTTTCATAGGTGTCCTATATGCAGGATGGCAGAACACAGTGAGTTAAATGCCCTCCAAGTGGCAAGAATACTAACCATTCACTGAAAATACCCTAAGTTATGATGGCTACATGTTGTCTTGCTCTTACCAGAAAGTTCTCTAGCTAAAGATCGATGACGCATCTGTCGGGCAATGTTGACAATTTCATCGAAAGTGATGTTTCCACTGTGTTTAACTGCAGGAAGGAAAAAAAAAAAAAAAAAAAAAAACAGTAAAAGCACTGTCACAGTCCAAGGCCAAAGGGGGATTTGCATGTCCTCCTGCTCTATTTGCAGGCTGTTCCCATGCTTTCGGCACAGAGTCATCCACATGAAGAATAACCCTGTTTCCTTGGCCGGGGTTTACTATCAGCTCACCACTGGACTGCACCAGCCCACAAACTGGTCAGGTGCAGTGGCGGGTGGCTCAGAAATCAAGTCCTCACCAATCTGTCACAGACAGACTTCATGTTTTAGGGACTAGAGACAACATGCTAAAATTATTAAGTGTCCAGTCCATCAGCCAGCCATATGCTTTCCCCTTGCCTATACCCAAGAGACCTGCCCCACTAGGGAAAGCCACATAGTACTTTTTGGGACTGCCTGGCTCTAACAACCTTGCCCAAATCACCAGTCCCCACACCAACCCATTTTATTAATGGGAAAACATGCAGCTAAGTATCAAACATTGGGTTTGTAACATCCAACTACAAGAAAATCTAGAGAAAAGTCAACTTACTGTTTTTCTGTTTCTTTCTGTCTCTTGGTGGCTCCTTGAGGGCTTTTATGATCAGGGCAGAGGCAGAAGGTACCACCTCAATCTGCAGAAGAGGTTCTTTATGTGAGTAACCCTACCCCACCTCCAACAGGACCACCACTGCAATAACAACCAACACTGCCACGGATGTCAGCCCACGGAGACCACGGGCCAGACCCTAGGTTACTGTACATATCTAAGTTTCACAGTATTAAAACCCATTCCTGTGTGGAAAATGTCATGTGGGTTAAATCTGGGCCCAAGTCTTTGCCTTGGGTCCATGCTCTTGACATAGTCTTCCCACAAGGACCAAATTGTTCAGTTCACCACCAATGGTGAAACCCTCCCATCCAGGAATTGCTATCCCCCCGCCCATACACACACACACAAAAAGTAAATACCTGGGCCTGTCTGTTCTGAATGGTCAGTTTCACTGTAATCCTCAGACCCTTCCAATCTCCAGTTGCTTTGGCAATGTCATCACCAACCTTTTTTGGAGACTGCAGAAATAAAGGTATATAATCAAATTTTGCTCAAAGCTGAACCACAGCCCTAAAACCTGCCCAGTACTGCACACCTGCCAACACCCCAAAATTTCCTTCTCTAGAGACCCGTTTTCTTTTGGGAACTGGGGATTTAACCCTATGGAGCTTTACCAGTGAATCACACCCTCCAGTTCTTTTTGAGGCTGGTCTCAAATGTGAGATCCTCTTGCCTCAGCCTCCAGAGTTGCCTGGGATCACAGGCCTGTGTCACCATACCTGGCTACCTAGAAAGCTTTAATAAATGCTAGGTTCCTATGCCAGGCCATCCAAGTCCACCCATGTGGTAAGGATCACTGAATCTGCTACTTTTAAATTCCCTAGTTGGGGCTGGGGTTGTGGCTTAGTGCTTGCCTAGTGTATGTGCAGCACTCGGTTCGATTCTCAGCACACACAAATGAATAAAATAAAGGTCCATCAACAACTAAAAAGTAAAATTCCCTAGTTGGCCTAAATAGGACAGTTGTACTGTAAGTGCCAGGTGACCAAAGAGTCAAGGAAGTTGAGTGAAACACCAGTTAAGACCAAGGGGAAAAGTGGTACAGGCATCGCTGTTCAAGAGACACAGGCCTAATAAAATTAAAAGGTCAATTCAATACAAGCCAAGTATAAAACGGGAGAGCAGATAGACAGGGTTAGTACTCAACAGCTTAAGTACAGTAAGTCATGGTAACAAGGTTAAGCTGTTAATACAGGCCACTATGCTACCCAAGACCACCGCACAATACCCACTTCCCCGTTCAAGAAACAGGCTAACCACTGCCCGATGTCACTAAACCCCGCCTGACTTCAAAGCCCCCACAGACTCCTAGCACCCCTCCCTCACAAACACCAAAGCAGTTGAGACACGTGAAGTTAAAATTTCAAGGTATGGGTCCCATTCTTCACGCACGGCCTTTCTATGGTAGCTTGTTCCAGTTCAGAGGCTCAGGCCTAGTCGTGTTGGCACAAACCAGAGGTTGCTTTGCCCTCACCTAAGAAAAGCCCCCGGCGGGGCTGACTTACCAGACCCAGGGGGCCGATCTTGGGGGCCAGGGCAGACGTGGCGCCGACCTCGCCGCCGGTGCACCTCAGGTACACTGAGAGAAAGAAGGGTTAGCGCCTCTGCGGAGGGAGCCCGAGGCGCAGCCCTCACCGCGTCTTTGCTGGCTGGCAAGAGCATCTGCGCCTGCGCGGCAGGCACCCACTCCTCCCTCGGGCGTGGACAGCGCCTAGCGCCTAGCCCCTAGCCCCTAGCCCCTGGCCCCTGCCGCAACCGGGGGAGCGGACCGCCCGGGGGCCAGCCTTACCCTAAGGCATGCGGGCTGCAAGGCCGCCAAAGGTCGTCCGGTCCTCCCTCCCCATCTACACGTGGGGAAGCTGAGGCCCAGAAAGGGAGCGATGTCAGGGCCTCAGAGCGCTGCAAGGCCCCAGAGCCCGGGGCGGGAAAGACACGCGGCGCGCAAGGCCGAGGGGAGGAGAGAGGCTCCATCTGCACCCCGGGCCGCGGCTAGGCACGCACCGACTTTGATCTCATTGGGGTCGAACTTGGGCGGCATGGTGGAGGCGGCTGGTGTCGGATGAACCCGGATTCGGGACGACCGAAGAGAGTTGCACCTTGACCTCCTCCGAGCCAAAAGGCCGGAAGTCTTGCTGCCACGCCGGATATAGGCTGGAAAACGCGGCTCTCGCGAGAACTTACGGCACCGCCCAGTCTCTGAGTGACGCCCTTGCCGCCTTGTTTCTTGTGGGCAAGTGCCTGAGGCTGACGGCTGGGAGAGCCGGGTATCCGTGGTGAGCTGCGCTAGGGATTCGGAAAGGGGGTTCGGGGCACTTAGCCCAGGGTCTGTCAGAGAAGAGAGGGTGTTCCTGAGATCCTGGGCCCTGCCTCTCCCCATGTTTTCCTGTCATCAGGGTCACTCCGGGGTCCCTGTCACCCAATCCCAGAGCCCCGCCTCTCCCGTGAGGGGTCCTCACCCCAATTCCCCGACACCAGCCTGGGCGACCCCAGACCCTTTCTATCCCCTTCGTGGTGTGCGCATTTTAGTTATCCTATCTATTCGGTCTAAATCCAGTCTGGCTCTTTTTCTGAGACTCCGCGGTTCCCAGAGTCTCAGACTTCGTCATCCTAGTCTGCATGACTTTCTCATTCTGAGTTTCGGTCCCCAGTTCCTGCGTTTGCAGACCACTGGCTCCGTGCTGGGTGGTCTGCGACCCCGCGTCCATGACCAATCCCTTCGAGTGATCCGCCTGCCTTCGGGTCCTCCCGAGGGTCGGAACGTCGGGGATTTCTCCATCCGTAAAGCCAGGTCAGCCACTCCCAGCCCAGCCAGGGAAGGATGGGTGTGGTTCTCCCCATCTGGACTGGACGTCGGGGAGGACACGGATGAGGGATAGACATGGAGAAGCAGACTGAAAGGCGCTGATCTGGGAGGAGCGGGGAGAGCTGGACATCCTCAAGAGGGTGAGGGGTAGCCAGTCATCAGGGAGCTGAAGAGTAAGTGCTGGTCATTTAGAAGGACTGGGGAAGGGCTGTTTTTAGATCATTTCCCATTCCTGCAGGCAGGTGGGTGACAAGAGGACTCTGAGCTGGCTCTGCAGGCCTGGCAACCTCTTCTGACAGTCCTTGCCCAGGGGTGGAGACCCGTGATCACTACGCTGGCCTCTGAGGACCAGTTGTGTCGTCTTCAGCTGCTCTGTTCCCCTTTTTCCTAGCTCTTGTAGTAAGTAGTCCCTTAGTCAGTGTCACCCAAACAGTGCTTTGTGACTTCCACTTATGGAGCAACTATACTGCTAGGTACTGTGCTGTGAGTATCAGGTACATTATATCATTGGATCCCCACCACACCCCAGTATTGATAACCCTATTACTCACATTTTACAGATGACAAAACTGAGGCTCTGAGAGGTGAACCAAAGTGATACAGTTGGTGAGTGTTTGATCTTGGATTCAAACCAGTAATATTTCATCTCAAAGGCTGTGCTGTGAACCATTCACTTCCCTGGATGATTGTTTTCCTGGCCCTTGCTGTCACTTATCCAGCATTGATAGTGGCAGATAGGAGCAGGGTCCCAGGCTGGGTTTGCTGCAATCAGGCTGTGTAATCAGATCACTGAACTTGGTTGCTACACTATGAAAGGTTCTGTGATGAGAACCAAATAGAATAACTATCATAATTGTGAAGGTGGTAAGGTACCTGAGGATTGTTGGATTTTTCTTGTGTGTGTGGTTTTTATTTTTATTGTTTTGGTACTGAGGATTGAACCCCAAGGGTGCTCTACCACTGAGATACATCTCCAGTCTGTTTTAGTTTTTGAGACAGAGTCTTGCTGAGTTGCCCAAGCTGTCCTTGAACTTGCAGTTCTCCTACCTCAGTCTCCTGAGTAGCTGGGAATATAGGTGTGTGCCACTGTGCCCAGCTCTGAGGATTACTTTTTAACTTTTACTTAACTCACAAATCTTTTTAGTTATGATGTAGTTGAGCTCCCCAAGTCATGTCTGAATCTAGTTTGGTGTAGCTGATGCTACTCTGAGGCCTAGAAGAACCTGAGGAAACTTCCCTAAGATAGAGGGGAGATGGGGTCCATAATGGGGCTCAGTGGGTCACAGTGGGTCAGTGGCAAATATAGGCCTGAACCCAGGTGACCTGGCCTACCTTTGTGCTCCTTTCACCCCATCCTGCTCCTTATTTTTTCATCCAGAGTGTTGAGCACTACGGTGTAGGCTCAGGGACAAGGGAGACACAGCCCTGCCTGCTTGGAGCTTATAGTCTAGCAGACCAGTCACATGCTCTGTGCTACTATACCACCTGTCTTCAGAGTCAGGGCTATAACGAGTTCCCCAGGCCCTAACTTGTCTTCTGTGACCTGTGTCCTGAAGATTGCTCTGGGAAAAAGAAAAGATGCCACTCTTCTTCCGGAAGCGGAAACCCAGCGAGGAAGCTCGGAAACGCCTAGAGTACCAGATGTGCCTGGTGAGGGAAAATGAATTCCCTCCACTTCTTCCCAGCTCCTCCTCTGCCTGATGGAATAGGGCTCTGCCTGCCACAAGCTGTGTTCCCTCCCTTCTTCCTCTCCCAACCCCGACAGATGCACGTCCCCTTAGACTGAGCACACTCATGCCTTGTTGACTTCTCTTCCCTGCTGGACCTCAAGCTCTGGGGAAGCAGGGATCACCCATAGGATGGACTGGTGGAATCACAATGTGTCCCTTGTAGCACCTTAATTCTATGTTTCTTTGCCTGATTTGTCCAAAAGCCTGCATTTTGTTTGCATGCTTTTTAAAAAATTCTTTTTTTCCTTAGGCAAAAGAAGCTGGGGCAGATGACATTCTTGACATCTCTAAATGTGAACTCTCAGAGGTAAACTGAGGGTAGTGTATGGGCTATGGATTTGATTTATCCTCTGTTCTTAGATGGCATGTTCTCCAAGAAAGACAGATGTGGAATGGGGCTTAAAAAAAAAAAAACAAAAACAACAACAACAAAAAAAAACGGAAGCACTAGTCAAGAGATGTTTCCTTAGATTCCATTCTTACCCAAAATAATCGAGATGATTCTTTGGACCCAACAGTCTCCCAAGAGTCAAGAACACTAGCTAGAAAACGTACCCACAGATTCCTCGCATGTTGAAAAGTCAGGATTCTTCAGCCCCTGACAGGGTTCCTAATAGGAACCTGGTAGGCAAGAAAGGGCAGGGTCCCTCCTGCCTGCTGACCAGGGCAGGGCTGATCTCATCCCCAGCATCCTTCTCTCACCATGGACTGCTCTTCTCAGCAGATTTTGCTCTTGCTCCCCTTTGCCTTCCTCTCCCTCATGTCAATGCCATGCAGAGAACAAATGAAAACTTGGCAGGAGAGGAGGATCTTACTCTTCTTTATCTTGTCTTAGATCCCATTTGGGGCTTTTGCAACGTGCAAAGTTCTACAGAAAAAGGTGAGCTGATGGTTCATTTTCAGAGAATTATGTACTATATGTTTGCTTGTCTGAAAGCATGTGGGATTTTAGACACTATCCTCTTGGCACAGACACCTCCTTCTCTCTGGCTCTCACCCTGTTGGCCTGCAGCAGGGGTCACAGTTAAGACAGCAGGCTTTGGGGTGGACAGCCCTGGGTCTCTTGTGGCTCTGACTTTTACTAGCTCTATGACTCGTGTAACTTCCTTAAACTCTTACATCTCAACTTCTTCACCTGTGAAATGAAGGTATTCATAGTTCTACTCTCCCAGAGATATTTTGAGTATTAAGGAATGGTAGATAGAGGGATATAATGCCTGTCATGTAGTAAACACTTTTTAACCCCCAGTGATAACAACAGACTACACCCATCTGACTCTGGACACACAAGGGAGCTTAGGAGGGGAATGAATGATTCTTCAGAAGCGCAGTGCAGCTTTAGCAAATTTGGCTGCAGTGGGGCACATGTGCTCTGAGTGATGTATCTAAATGAAATAGGTAAGAAGTGTTCCATACCAAGAGCGTCATGAGCTCCTTGTCTCTGGAGTATTAAAGCAGCAGTCTATGCCTGGCACAAACAGCAACATGTGACAGGTCGCACACTCACCAGTGCCCATCCTGCTCTGAGGACTTTTTGTCTGTTAGTTTATTTAGTTGTCACAGCAGCCCTCTGAGGTAGGTACTTTATTATTCTCTGTTTTCATGAAGACACTGAAACTGGGAAAGGTTAAGATCAGGAGAATTGATCCCTTCTCAGGATGGAAAGTAGAATTAGACCTCTAAATTCCAGATCTTAAGGTCATCTGATTCCACATTCAGAAGTCCCATGATACTAACAGCATCCCTGTTGCGTGTCTGGCAAGTATAGACACCCGGGGACAGCAGCAGGGCTGCTGTGCATCTTGTGCCGCACTGCCACTTGCCTTTGGCCTTCCCCTGCTGCTCTTCTGCCACCTGACTCTTCCTCCACTCTTTGCCTCACAGGTGTTGATTGTGCACACGAACCACCTCACTTCCCTGCTTCCCAAATCCTGCAGCCTCCTGAGCCTCGCAACCATCAAGGTACTGGGGTCCCCTCCAGGCATCAGGGACTCTGTGGTATTCCAGGTAGCAGCTGGATTTCTGTTAAAGGTTATACCACATGTTTTTGTTGCTGTTGTTGTTTTGGTGGTACTGAGAGTTGAACCCAGGGTCGCTCTACCATTGTGCTATATCCCCAACCCTTTTTATTTTATTTTGAAATGGTCTTGCTAAGTTGCTGAGGCTGACCTCAAACTTGCAATCCTCCTGCTTCAGGCTCCTGAGTCACTGAGATTGCAGGCATGTGCCACCACCCCTGGCTCTGGATGGTCCTAATATAATAAATGGTCAATCTGGGATTTGATCAGCCTGCTACTGGGCACTTCTGGGTACTGTCCATGGGGTGGAGTAACAAAGATAACCAAACTAGGTGGTTCACTTGCTAAGTGAAAAGCTAAACCCTAGATTTGTTGCAAGTAAATTAGCAGACAATGTGGAAACAGATGGTCCCAAATAAGAAGGAGGGACATCCAGGGCATTGTGTGATCAGCACATGAAAATCCCTCCTGACTCCCAGCCTCTCCTGGACAGGGGCTGGGGCATAATCACAACACAGGCAAGATGTCACCCAGGATTGTTCTGCATGAGTGTGAACTTGTGAGAGTTGGTGTACACACTGGGAGAAAAGGTTGGCAGCACAGACGTCCAGCGTTCTTCACGTCAGCTCTGGGTTCTCGATGGGGGATAGTTTTTACTCTTCTTTTGGTCCAACCTGTTTTTACTCTTGCTTTGGTCCAACATGTTTTTGGTTTTGTTGTTTGTTTTGTTTTTAACTTTTTTTAGTTGTTGATGGACCGTTATTTTGTTCATTTATTTGTATGTGGTGCTGAGAATCAAACCCAGTGCCTCACACATGCTAGGCAAGCGCTCTACCACTGAGCCCCAGCCCCAGCCCTGTTGTTGTTGTTTTGTGTTGTTTTTTCTTTTCTGGTGCTGGGGATTAAACCCAAGGCCTTACTCATGCTAAGCATGTGCTCTACGGCTCAGCTCTTCCCCCAGCTGAAGAATTATTTTTGTCTTCAGAAAGAAAGAGAACATTTAAGCCTGGTATGTTGGTGCACATCTATAATCCCAGCAACTCAGGAGCCTGAGGCAGGAAGATTGCAAATTCAAGACCAGCCTGGGCAAATTAGCAAGCCCCTGTCTTAAAATAAAAAATGAAAAGGGTTTGGGATGTAGCTCAGTGGTAGAGTGCCCCTGAGTTCAATCCCCAGGATAGGAAAAAAATATATATAGTGAGAGAAAGACATTTAAAATATATTTTAGTATTTCTATTTGAAGTCTACATATGTGTATTTTATATTTACATATGTGTGCAGGTACTTATTTCTTCTTTGACTTTTTTGTGCATTTTAATTGTTAAAAAAAATTAGTAGGCCAGGCACAGTGGCACATGCCTATAATCCCAGCAACTTGAGAGACTCAGGCAGAAGGATCACAAGTTTAAGACCAACCTAGGCAATTTAGTGAGGCCATCTCTTAAAAATAAAATAAAAGGGCTTGGGATATACCTCCAAGGAAGAGCACTCCTGAGTTCAATCTCCAGTACCTAAAAAAAAAAGCAAATAGCAGTTAAGCAAAGAAAAAGTTGGGGCTGGGGATGTCATTCAGTGGTAGAGGGCTTGCCTAACATACACAAAGCCCAGGGTTCAATCCCCAGCACCACAAAAATAAAGAAAGGAAAGGGGAGAAATCATACAGTTTTGCTCTCTGGAGAACCACTTTGACTATTTTATTACATATTTGGTAGGGTTTTTTTCTGTGGGGGTATATTTGATGCTATAGAATGTTTTTACTTTTTAGCTTGTGGATATGCATACTGTTTCATATTATACTTTTTTGGCTTATCAGTAAAAATAAAAACCTGATAAATAAAAGAAGTAAGTGGCATAATCATTTGAAAAAGGAAATGAGATGGGAATGCTGGAAATTTAGTAGGAGAGAGAGGGTTGGGTGCTGGTGGTTTCAACACCAGAGAATTGAGCAGCCCCTGACATCTAGCTGCTCTGAGCCTGGAATTCCCAGGGCTTTCTCAGTGGTGTCTGATAGCTACCTTCCCTCTTCAGGTTCTGGATCTCCACAACAATCAGCTGACAGCCCTTCCTGAGGACATAGGGCAGCTGACAGCCCTGCAGGTAAGGCTGCTGGAGACAGAAACCCACCTCCTGTGGTGGAACGTTCTGGGTGTGCTCTTGCCAGTAGAAGCAGACTGCCCTTGGTCCTGGTGCCACCCTTGCAATTGCAGTCTGGGCTGTGGGTATTTTTGACCCCTGCTTTTTGGGAGTTCATCATGAGCTCCACAACATTTCAGAAAAAAAGCAGAGTCTCCATCTTAAGGATGAAGCTGTGCACTCTAACTCGCGTCTCACGCCGTCCACAGCAGCAGCTCTGCACTGATGGAGCACTCACGCTGGGGCGTCCTGAGATAAGCCTGCCCGGCATTTCCTGCCAGAGTTAGTGTTGCCCCTGCAGAGGCAGAAGTGGCTTCTGTGGCACTGAGGCTGAAAATCTGCTCTTTTCAGCAGGACCAGAAGATCCCATGTAGGCTGGGAGTGTAGCTCAGTGGTAGAATTCCTGCTCAGTAGCCACAAGGCCCTGGGTTCCATCTCCAGTGCTGCAAAAAGAAGACCCTTGCTATGGGACCCAGTGGTCCTTCCAGCCTCCTCTCCTTCTCTCTCCCCTTTGCTTGCTGTGATCACCTCCTGATACCCTCCTTCCTCTGTCCCCACCCAGTGGAGCTCCCCTTCTGTTGAAGTGATCCTTCCTGGGGCTCTCTGTGGGGCTGTCCTTCACCTGTTAGCTCAAATGTCTCTGTGAATCCTCCACAACCTCCCTTTAGTCCTCTCTGTTCCCACCATGCTTATTTCCCCGAGAGCACTCTATAATAGCAGTCTACAATCATTAATTAGGTATTCACTGCCTCACCTGTGGAATTCTCTGAGGGCTGCCCCTTTGCCTAGCTCACCCCCTGGCACATGGAAAACATGAAGGAACAGTTTCAATGAACCGCCCCACCATGGGGGTGATGTTATGGCATTTTACAGAAGACAAAACAGAGGTCCAGAGAGATGACCGTGATTGTAGCTTGCCCAAGGTCACATAGAGAACATGTGGCAGAGCAGCAGTGATTGACCCCACTTTGATCCACAATGTGTACTTGGCATAGGATCTTGAGGGACCTTTCTTTTTTTTTTTTTTTTTTTTTTTTTTGGTTGTAGGTTGAACCCTGGGGTGCTCTACCACTGAACTACATCCTCAGCCTTTTTTATTTTTCACTTTGAGACAGGGTCTTGCTAAGTGGCCAAGTCAGCCTGGAACTTGAAATCCTCCTGCCTCAGCCTCCTGAATTGCTGGAATATGCCACCATGCCCTGCAGGATGTCTTTTTTTTTTTTTTAATGTATATTTTTGTAGAATTGATGCATTCCCCTTCTTGTATCTTTTGGGTACCTGTCTATAAAATGCACACCTCCTTTGGTTCATCAAATAGTTATCTACCACATACTTTTAAATGGCTGCTTAGCTTTCCACTGCATTAATTTCTAATGATTGCATAGTGTGGCATCCTGTTGGCCCCCCTGACCTCACCTCACAGCATCCTGGAGGGAGCAAGGCCTCGGGAATCCATTAAGCCCAGCTCCAATCCCAGCACCACCAGCTCTGGCCTTGAGCTCTCAGCAGATCACATCACTGTTTGTGGCTCAGTTCCCTTTCCCCAAGACTGTGCTGCCTCGCCCCACCCCTGACTCTGGTGGCCCTTCCTCCTCCTCCCTGCTTGCACATCATTTTTGGTTAATGTAAATGATGAGCCTTAGCCAGAGCAGGTTTTGGTGTTGGCCTTGCTCTCTTGGGCACATGACTTCACTCCTCTGAGCTTGAGTTTTCTCATCTCTCTATTGGGATTGTAACAATGCACATCTTCCTCACTGGCTGACAGGAGCAGATCAAGGCAGGTGTATGCAGTGCTTGGAGGACACCTGGCCTGAGCAGGGGTAAGGGGTACAGAAGTAGTCCCTGCTGTGTGTGACTTGTCATGTCACTTCTTTCTCTTTCTTAGGTATTGAATGTGGAAAGGAATCAACTGACGTCTCTCCCACGCTCCATTGGGAACCTGATCCAGCTCCAGACCCTCAATGTGAAAGGTAGGGGGACCAGGAAGGTTTGTCCATGTGACCCTAGGTCAGCTCTGGGCCAGCTCAGTCAGAATCCACAGAGGGCTCTGCCTGGAGCCATTGAACATGCAGATGACACTATAAACTGAACTGGCCTCAAGCTAGGTCTGTATGTCCCTGTGGTAATCAGAGAGAAAGTGTCTGGAGGGTTCCCGCAACTCCTCAGAGCCAGACCTGTGAGAAGGACAGATGGCAGTGACGGCTCTGCTGAGACGTGGCCCTTCGTGTTTATAGTGAGGAGTGCTGGGAGGAGAGTGGACTGCCTGGCTGAGGGCGATGGAGGAGCCATGGCGCGGTTCTGACTGGCATGTCCCACCCTGGGAATATTGCTTACACAGTCAACAATGTGGCCAGTCTCCTGACAGTCCCTGAGGAGGGAGAGGGCAGCAGAGTTGTCCCCAGGCTAGATGAGGAAAGTGTGGCTCAGAGCGTGGTGACAGGCCCAAGAGCACCCAGTGAAGTGGTAGTGAGACAAGATTCTCCCGAGCTCCAGAGATTCCCAGCCTCCTCCGCCCCAGACCTCCGCTTCCACCTGCCGTCCCGCAGCACTCTGCCATGAAGCCTCAGCGTATCTAATGGTGGCGTATGACAGCGATGAACACAGTGGCGCCCCTGCTAGTGATCACTAACCATGTGACAGGCTCTGGAGCCAGGACCTCACAGGCATTGTTTGACTGAATTCCTCCTGAATTACTCCTGTGAGGCCAGAGAGTGTCCTCATCCGTCTCACAGATGAGGAAACCGAGGCCCAGGGAGGTAGTCATTTGTCCAGACTCACTCAGTGGTGGCAGAACCTCTCTGTCCCCACCCCCACTGAGAGTCGTGAGTGTCAGGTAGGACTTTGGGGTGCTGAGCTCTGCCACTGGGATCTCTTTAGACAACAAGCTAAAAGAGCTGCCAGACACAGTGGGGGAGCTTCGAAGCCTGCGTACTCTTGACATCAGTGAAAACGAGATTCAGAGATTGCCTCAGATGCTGGCTCATGTCCGAACCCTGGAGGTAAGTGGGGAGCCATTCTCATTGCTCCGTTCCCCCTATTCCCAAGGGCCTGCTCTGGTCACAAGGTGTCTGGTCCCAGACACCCCAAGGCATGGTCCTTAGGAGGTCACAGACATAGTGATATGTGGGCATTTGTAACAACGTGACTTTAGCTAACATCATGGAGGCAGAAAAACAGTCTAGAGAAGAGGGAATGCTGAATCTGGAGGGCTATGCTCTAGTTAGGAAATCCATGGTATTTGAGCCAGACCTTAGAGAGGAATGAGATTTTGAGGTGTAGACGTGGGCAACAGGAGCTTCTGGTAGAGGGGGCAGCACAGGAGAGGCAGGAGGTGGGAAGCACAGGGGTGAAGTGACTGAGAGTTGCTGGGCCTGGGGCCCAGGTCATCAGGAGCCCAGGAAGCTGGGAGGGAAGGCAGGGGCTGCAGGGGTGGGGTCTGGACTAAGCATGGCTGTGCAGAAACCACATCTCATTGGAGGGCCCCTGTGTGTCAGCTCAGGCTGGCATAATGTAGAGCCAGGAACTGGAAGCTCATACAGAAAAATTTGTATTCTCACAATCCGGGGGCTGGAAGTCCAAGGTCAGTGTTGACGGGGTTGGCTCCTCCTCAGGCCTTGTTTTGTCCTGAGGCCTTTCCTTCCCGTGACTTCATGTCATCTTCCCTCTGTGCATGTTGGCATCCAGATTTCCTCCAGTCATACTGGATTAGGGCCCACCGGCCTTTCTCCAGAGTCACATTCTGAGTTACAGGGGAAGGGACCTCAACATACATGTGAATGTGGGGGCATATTTGGCCCACAAAAAGGTGGGCTCCCATGGTTGTGACAAGATGGCTCCCATTTATCTGAAGCTTTCTAGAGCTAGGCACTTGACCTGTGGTAGCTCTGAATCCTCCCAGAAATCTTTTGAAGCAAATACTGTTGTGGCACTTTGAAGATGAAGAAGCTGAAGTGTATGGGGTTTCTGGAGCTCACCCCAGACCACACCATTAGCCATAGCCAGGTGGAACGCAACGCAGCCTGCCTGAATCTGATGCCTCTGTCCCCGCCTTCTGCAACTCCGTGTCTGGGGTGACTTATCCACTCACAATGAGGACGGTCAGGCTGAGCATCCCAGGGTCCCCTTATTCTGTCAGTAGATCACCTCCCTCAAGCCAGACTGCCTGTTGGAGTGGCAGGTGAGCTCAGAGGGGGCCAAAGGAAGTGGCCCCTTCAGTGGCTGGTGTCCTCCTACCCAGTGGCTGGACTTGGAAAGCACAGGGTGGTCAGGGCAGGCTGCAGACAGGCCAACACAGGGTCATTCTCTGGCTGTCCACGAGAATGTTCTGCAAGGGCGGGAGCTTCTGTGTCTGTGCTGTCTCGTCACCCGCCGTGTGGCTCTCGAGTGCTTGAAATGTAGCCAGTGTGCCCAAGGAACTAAATGATTTTATTGAACTTTAGTTAATTTATGTTTAAGTAGCCACCATATTGGACAACACAGCTCGGAGCACGTGTTCCTGACCCTGAAACCACCCTAAGATGCGTAGCGTGGGCTCTGGGGCTGGGCCGTGGCCTGGTGTGGAGCGTGTAGAAGCAGCTCTGGGAGGAATTCCTTTCAGATCATTCCTTTTAAAAAAAAAAAGCTTTGGAGCTTCTTGGTGGCACCTTGGACAAGCCTTATTTTAGGATGAGAGAACAGCAGCCATTCTTAGTGAGACCATACTACGTACAAAGTTGTATTCAACTCCTGTCACCAGTTACCCACAACACATCTTACCTGTGTGACGCCGAGGGAGTTATGGAGAGAAACTAGGTGACCTGTTCAAGGTCACACGGTGCCAGGGCTGAGTGTCTTTAGAGTGGCTGTGTCCATAGCTCCTTCTCCTGCCAACAATGGAAACATTCAGTCATCTGTGCTGGCAAGAGGGAGCTGCTGGCTACCTGTGGCTGCTGAGCACCGGAAATGTGGCTAGCATAGCATTAAATTTGATGTGAATGTAACCATTTAAACTTTAAATGTCTACACCTGCCTTGCAGCCACCATACTGGGTGGTAAAGCCCAGAATCCCCACTTTTAAGCCTCCACACTTTACTAACAGTAACTAAAATCAGCCAGGTGGGGTTAGTTTGCTTTAGATTCTGCTTCTACTCTTGGGCCCCCGGGTCCCTGACAGTCATCCCCTCTGCCCTGTAGCAGACTCCACTCAGCAGGCAATGTGTGCTCCCTCCACGCCTACCATGTGTGAGGGCCATGCTGCCAGGGCTCTGGATAGGGCCTGAGCCACCTTCCTACTCAGGGACTTGTAATGTCCACAGCTTCCAACTCCAGGACTCCCTGGCCCCCAAGGCCTTACTGTCTGTCCCAAGTATAGAGGATCTCAGTTTAAAGGGCCTGAGGTAAACTGCTGTCAGTCAGAGGGATCAGAAGGCCTGTAGAAAGTCAGGTTGGCAGGAGGAGGTCTCTGCTCAAGCCACCTCCTGCCAAGGGTGGGGGCAGCTTTGGGGGGTATAAACCAAGATCCTTGGTCCTGGGCTTCTTAAATGCATAAGCATATGTGTGTGTGCACCAATAAACATCTTTTCTCATTTTGAAAGTAGTATAGATATTCTTAAAATTCCAGATATTAAAAAGATTTCAGGGCCTGGAGATATAGCTCAGTTGGTAGAGTGCCTGCCCCACAAGCACAAGGCCCTGGGTTCAATCCCCAGCACCGCAAAAAAAAAAAAAAATAAAAGATTTCACAGCTGGGTGTGGTGGCGCATGCCTGTCATCCCAGGTTCAGGAGGCTGAGGCAGAAGGATTGTGAGTTCAAAGCCAACCTCAGCAACTTAACAAGATCCTGTCTCAGTGGCTAAGCACCCCTGGGATCAATCCCTGGTACTGAAAAAAAAAAAAAATAGATTTCGCATAGACAGTTCCCATAATGTCCCCATTAGAGAAAACCACTTCGAGTTTGAGACAGACCACCCCTGGTTGTTTCTATACTGTACTAATGTCAGAGGTATAGCATACTTTTTAACAGAGTTGGAATCACATTCTTGCCCATCCTATAAGTTCCTTTTGTTCACTCACTTGTGTATTTGTCCTGAAGAGAGCAAGAGAGCTTGCTGCGTGCAGCACCGCCCAGGGGCTGGGAAGGCTCCAGGCGCACCTAGGCAGAGGAGGCTGGTGGCTTCCACTCCTGCTGAGTGGCGAGGTGAGGCTCACACTAAGGAGGGACCCCTGTGTCTGCAGACGCTGAGCCTCGATGCCTCGTCCATGACCCACCCCCCGCCGGAGGTTTGTGGCGCCGGCACCACAGCCATTCAGCAGTTCCTCTGTAAAGGTAAACGCAGGCCATCCACCTCCAGCGGCTACCCTGTGCCAGTCCAGGTGGCAATGGTCACAGTCCCTGCCAGCTCAGAGCTCAGGGTCTGGTGAAGGGAACGGGTGTGATGGTGGGCTGAGCATAGGAGGGAGCAGAGTGGTGCCTCCAGGTTAGGTTGGGGCTGGCAAAGTCTGGCTGAGCACTGGCGAGCTGACACCTGAGGGCTGGGCAGGACTTAGAGAGAGAGAGAGGCAGTGTTCCTGACAGAAGGAGGAGCCCAGGGAAGGCTCTGGAGGGGTGGGCAGCCCGAGGCATGATAGAGAGGAGGCCTGTGTGGCTGGAGCCCTGGGACCCAGGAGGGGAGATGGGGACGCAGCCTGAGGGCCTCGGCCAGTGTCCAAGGGAGACTCGATCTCCCAAGGTTGGATTCGCTTTTTACAGAGATTACTCAGCCTGCAGTGAGAAGGAATTGGAGGGGGCAAGAATGAGTGGAGGATGGAGGCCAGCGAAGAGGCCATTGAGGGATGCGGCCTGGACTTGAAGGAAGGGCAGGGTAGTGGAAGGAGCTAACCCTTGGAATTCCGTGCTACCAGGCTGGACGTTCCCAGTCGGTCCTGCCACTTGTGGGCCTCTCAGGGCATAGCTGAGACTCATACATAGGGTCATCTGACACCTGATGAGGGTCCATGGTAGAGCAATGGGATTGGATGGTCTTTTAATACCCCAGTGACTCTGGAGCAGTTGTGGGGACCATGAACCCTGGGCTGGACACAGCTTGGTGGTGAGTCCCTGGGTTCCATCCCCAGCTCACAAAGAAAGAAGGAGAGAAAGAAGGAAAGAGGGAAAGAGAAAGGGAGAGGGAAGGAAGGGAAGAGAAGGCAAAGCCTGCTAATCAGATGGATAAACAGCAGAGCTCATTGTTATTTTAATGTCGCTTTCTTGATTTTTGGAATATTTGTTTGTCTACTGCCCATTTTTGGTATTTCTTGTCAACTGTCTATTTGTGTCCTTCCACAGTGGGAGGATCATTCTGACTACATCAAAATTTAAAATTTGCGTTTCTCAAGCCAAGCGCAATGGTGCAGCCCTCTAATCCCAGCAACCTGGGAGGCTCAGGCAGGAGAATTGCAAGGCGAAGCCCAGCCTCAGCAGTTTAGCAAGTCCCTGTCTCAAAATAAAAAATAAAAAGGGCTCAGAGGTAGAACTCCTCTCGGTTCAATCCCTACTACTGCAACATAAATAAGTAAAAAATAAAAACATTTTGTTTCTCTCAGACAGACACCAGCATCCAAGTTAAAAAGACAAGTTATTATCTCCTAGAAGAGGATAGTTGTGATACACATTGTAGACCCAAGGTTGTTAATGATAATATGTAAAGATCTCCTGAAAATCAGCAAGAAAAAGGCAAGCAGTGCAACAGAAAATGAGTATAGGGTCTGTACCCTTTCAATTTATATGGAAGGCAACTATATATACAGAAGGGCCAGAGAAGGAAGGAGGCTCACCCAAGCCCCTGCACACCCAGGAAGCCATTAGCAAAGCTGGAGGCAGGGCCCAGGTTTCTCTGCCAATCTCAGGCTTTTCTACCACCTTGTTCTCACCTGGTCGGAAAGGCAGACCACTTGCCCAAGTGCTTAGCACTTGCCCCATCCCAGGCCCAGAGGCTAGGACCAGAGGACAAGGTGGGGGCCCCTTCCAGGGAGGACGAGAGTGGTGTGGACTGAGCCAGGCAGGGTGGGCTGCTGGGGAGGAATGGGAGAGAAGGGGAGCAAGGGATTCGGGAACAGACAACTTCAGGTCCCTCCTGGCCAGCTTGTGTCCCATCTCTTACAGAGTCGGGGCTGGAATATTACCCCCCTTCTCAGTATCTGTTGCCAGTTCTGGAGCAAGATGGAGCTGAGAATGCCCGGGATAACCCTGATGGGCCCGCAGACCAACTCTCAAGGGAGGAGGTCCAGTGGCAGGTAAGGCCGGCCTGCCTGGGTGCTCACACGCCTGGCCTGTGTCAGGGCTGCCCGCATGAGGGGACGTTCACAGCTGAAGCCCCCAGATTCTCCTGTCAAACTAGAGCTTCCCTCCATTCAGACCAACAGCCTGCCTTCTTTATGGGGCCTGCAACGGGCTTACAACCATCAGCTCCCGAACAAACCACACCCCTCCCCCATCAGGGCGTTTGAGCAAGAGGTTCCGTCTGGAATTCTCCCCACTCACCAGTTTAAATATTGAGTCCCCTGAGAAGCACCAGCCCAGGTCGGGTCTCCTGTTGTAGGTTCTCAGAGCACCCTGTGCATTTCCTTAGCACAGTGCTAAATTTAATGAAGGCAGTAAATAATTTATCTACTGTCTCGTCTCCCTTGGGAAGGGATCTGGGAGAGATGGGATCATGTCTGGATTGTTCCTTGTTGTCTTTCAACAAATACTTCCTGACCATGCCACATGCCCCCCACCACGTCCTAGGTGTAGTGAAGGAGACGGATGGGCACACAGGTCAGCACCAGTGACAGGTGGCCCTGCTAGGTCCCTGGCTGTGGGCCAGCATAGCCCAGCAGGATGCTTGGCAGCCCCAGGGCCCCTGCTCCTGGAGCCAGCTGGAAACCGTCTCCGCCCTCTGCTCCCACAGCCCAGGCTCACGGCCAGGTCCCCGCTGGCTGTGGGTCGGGGACAGCAGGGAAGGGGAAGGGGAGTACAGCTGCCCGGGTTGGTTTCATGTCTTCCCAATGATTCTGGGTTAATTTCTGGTTGCCAGTCGCCACCCTGCCCTGTTTCCACTGCTGATGTAAACACATTGGCCATTTTATGTTTCTTCTGGCAGTTCAATGAAAGTTGGTGAGGGAGGAGATGACCATCCAGGAAACTTGTGTCAGTACTTGAGAAAGTATTTACGATACACATCCCATGCTCCAGGACTCACTGATATGGTCACCTGTTTGTGGACGCAGGTGTGGTTTAGTTTTCACTCTTTTCAGTGACTCTGCAGGAGCCTGTACGTGCACCTTGCACATTTGTGAGTGCTTAGGTGAGCCAGATGGGTGCTCTAGGTGTGCCACACACAGCCAGGGGAAGCACATATCCTGTTTCATGGTCTTCTTTTTGGAGCACTTGGCCTGCTCAGTGCTGCCTGCCCAGAACTCTCTTGGGACTCTCCCAGGCAAACTCCCCTCTCACTGTGATGCAGCCGTCTGGGTTGGGCCAAGGTCTGCACGAGCCAGGCCACTGAGGGGATTCTGATACATGTGCTGTCCCCTTCTCCTGACCTCTGTCTCTTCTCCCCCAGAACAGGTTCTCTGACTATGAGAAACGGAAGGTAAGAAAATACCTCTTTTCCTCTTCTCTGATCTGCTCACTAAAATTCTCAACTCCTGAGGTATTTGAGGAAAGAGCTTATTCCTGGCTCTGATTCGAGGCTGAAGGTGTGCTCTCCTCTCACATGCATTGTCTCACTGCATCCTTGTGCCACCTCAAGCAGGTGGCAGAGTATCTGCTTGACAGATGAGGCAAGCTCAGAGCAGGAGGTCAAAACAGGCTCTAGAGCCCAGCCTCCGGTGGACAATGGGTTGCTTGGCACTGACCTAGAGCCTACGCTTCTTAGCATTACCCCCTGCTCCTGTGTCCTGGTGCCCACAGGGTCCATGCTGGCAGTCACCAGCATCTCTATCCCTGCAGGAGCAGAAGATGCTGGAGAAGCTGGAGTTTGAGCGGCGCCTGGACCTGGGGCAACGAGAGCATGCCCAGCTGCTTCAGCAGAGCAACTGTCAGAAGGACGAGATCCTCCAGACAGTCAAGGAGGTGTGAGCAGCCCAGGCGTCAGACTGTTGCCCCAGCCAGTGGCCGTCGAACATAGGCCAAGGCCCCCCTGAGGTGGGAGGGTGGGGATTAAGCTCTCACATCTGCCCCTGGTACCTGAAAGAGAAGGCCCTGACCCATCCCCCAGGCCAGCCTCAGGCACCAATGGGCATTCTGAGGTCCAGCAGGAAGGGACCCACCCAAGATCACACAGAGTAGACCAGCATGGTGGGGCAGGAAACCCAAGTCTCCAGTCAGAGTCCCTCCATGACACATCAGGGCTTTGCATGTCAGGTCCCAACCAACTCAGGACCTCTGCCTCCCGCCCCCTAGGAGCAGTCTCGGCTGGAGCAGGGCCTGAATGAGCGCCAGCGCTACCTGGATGCAGAGCGGCAGCGACTGCAGGAGCAGCTGAAGCAGACAGAGCAGAACATCGCAAATCGGATCCAGAAACTCCTGCAGGAGAACCAGAGGTCAGTCATGGCCCTGCCTCTGGCCCAGATTCCTGCTCTGTATGACACCCTTTGAAGGCCCAGGATGGAGGTCGAGTCCTCCTCATGGTCTGCATTCCTACCCACACCTTCCTGCTAGGGGCTTCAATTCACACCAACGCCGAGAAAGAACCTTACCCAGACATGTCCAGGTCAGTTCCTGTCATGGGACTTACACTGACTGGACTTGGCAAATGTTTCCCTGCTGGCCCCAAGTTGCCCCCCTATAAAATGAGTGGTTTTAGCAAG
>JAJEJO010003792.1:421609-435892 GCA_020662805.1 Glaucomys volans | reverse complement strand
ATTTGTGTGTGTGTTGGTCAGTGTTTTATGGTTAGTCAGTCTTCCAAGCTCAGGTTACTCTTTTCTTTACTTTTTTTTTTTTTTTTGGCAGACAGTCCTTTTTATTTCACTTTATTTTGATAGATGGTCTCACTAAATTGCTGAGGCTGGTCTTGAACTGTGATCCTCCTGCCTCACTCTTCCCAGTCTGCACCATCATACATCTGGCTTATGTTACTTTCCTAGTTAAAAAGAGAAGCAGGGTGCCGTGGTACACACCTGTAATCCCAGAGCCTCAGGAGGCTGAGGCAGTAGGATCATGAGTTCAAACTCAGCCTCAGCATATCAGCAAGGCTCTAAGCAGCTTAGCAAGACCCTATCTCTAAATAAAAGTATAAAAGGGTGGATGTGGCTCGATGATTAAGCAGCCCTGGGTTCAACCCCCAGCACCAAAAAAAAAGAAAGAAACTTTTTTGATAGTACTGGGGATAGAGCCCAGGGCCTCATGTGTGCTAGGCAAGTGCTCTACCACCAAGCTTACACCCTACAAGAAACGTTTTTTATGGGTGACTATCAGGCAAGTGAGAAGGTGGTGCCTCACATCCTGTCCTCATCCAGCTTCATTCCTACCGGGTCCCCCAGAGATAGCTAACCTTCTTGGCGTACCCCTCACCCCTCTGTCCACAGCTGCCATGCAGCAGATGCTGACCGAGAGCTGTAAGAACCGGCTCATCCAGATGGCCTACGAGTCTCAGAGGCAGAGCCTGGTCCAGCAGGCCTGTTCCAGGTAAGGTAAGGGGAGCATTCCCAGGCGAGGGCCCCGGGGGAGCTGGCTCAGGGCCCAGGACTCGGCAGAGAGCTGGGCACTGGATCCCCTGTCCTGGGTTGCCCCAGTGTAAGTGGTGACCAGCCTTCCTGACTTTCATGGCTGGACCCCGTGACTCAGGGCTGGGCAGTGATGAAATGATGACGGTTACACCCATTTCTCACGCACTGTCACTGTCCCAGGCTGGGGCGCCATGACTGATGGCATTAGCTTATCTATGAGGGACTGTATTTTTATTCATCCCATTTTACAGTCAAAGCTCAGGTGCCAGGAGACTAACCAGGGAAGCAGGTGGCAGGGCAGGACTGGAGCCAGGGCAGCAGGCAGCACTTGCCCCTGACTGGGCTGCACTCCTCAGTGTCCAAGGGTTCACGAAGCCGAGGGTGGGACATGCTGGAGGGAGAGGGTGATGGGGCTATCTCCGTGCTGCTGGTCCCTCTGGGTCTGGGTCACCAAGTTCACCACGGTACTGTAGGCGCCCAGGCGAGAAGAGCTTAGTTGGTCAGTACTCAGCAGTCCTGGGTGCCCTGGCTCACCCACCACCCTCCCTGGCGCCTTGCCCATGCCAACCATCCCCATGTCCCTGCAGATGCAGGAACCTCTCTCCTTTCTGGATGTGTGACATTGTGCTTAGGAGTACAGGCCTGGGGTCTGACAGACCTGCTCTCAGGGCCCGTTTCTCCTAACTGTGGAGTTGTGGTCCCTTCCTGCGACTCAAATTTCTTATCAGAAAAAATGGGGTAACTTCTAGTAGCGAGGTATAGATTGGTTAGAGGGTTTGAAGAGCATACAGTCCCCCTCTTCAGGGTCTAATCCATAACTCAAAACCAAGATGGCATTGAAGCCAGGGCATATGTGAGGTTGCAGGTTTTGTGCCCAAATCACCAGCTGTGTTCTGGAGGAAGAACACTTCCCCTGTGGAGTGTTGGAAGGGAGGTTGGAAGCTCTCTATCTGCAGAAGTGGTTGGGCAGAGCCCAGGCATCCACAGCAGGGGGCATTATAGAGGGGACTGCTTGACTGGAGGGTGAGATGATCAGGGAAATTCTCTGCCAGCTCCCGGCTCCACCACCTCCCTTCTGGGACCATGCAATTCAGACAAACTGCATGCACAGCCAGGGGCATGGCCCCAGCAGGGACTCCATTGGTATTGGTCAGTGAATGAATGGTACTCATCTCCTCCAAGGTGTGTGCACGTAGTGGGTACCGGGAGTATTCCGAGTTAATGAATATGCTGTCTTTCTGGCAGTATGGCCGAAATGGATGAGCGGTTCCAGCAGATTCTGTCATGGCAGCAGATGGATCAGAACAAAGCCATAAGCCAGATCCTGCAGGAGGTGAGCCCCAGCCTGGGGTGTGAGGGCAGAGTTGGGGGTCGGGTGCCCTGGGCTCCTGAACTAGACAGCATGTAAGACCCAGGAGACTCTGTGACCTTTGAGATGTCCAGAGGGGCAGGGAGAGGCCTCTGGAGGGTGGTCTTCTGGTCACTGAATCTAAAGAAGTACCCCCTTCCTGGAGTATTGTCCCCCATCCTGTGTGAGGGGCTCATCTTAAGGACTTACAGGTGAGATATAATGGTATCCACGGAGCCCTCAGGACAGTGTGGCAAGACATCATCCCCCTTCCTACTCCCAGCCCTCTGCACCGCTCCCTGCTGTCTCCTTCCTTAGCCGGGGCCCCGCAGTGCCGGGTAGAGCCCCCAGCAGGTCTGCAGCATCCTCCCTCTGCCCAGCCTCTGCCTCCCTCCTCCTCTAAGTCTCTGTCATCCCAGCCTTGCTAGGCCATCTTCTCTTCTCTCCCTTTCTCTCTAACCCCAGTCTCTTCATTGTCCTAAATGGCATGATCTAGTATTTGTTGGACAGGTCTGAGGAGAGTTGTGTTCCCAGGGTAGACACCTGCCTCTGGTTAAGGAGGGGCTCAGGAGCTTAATAGACTGGCACGTCCCCATGGCAGCCAGTCACCTCTCTGAGCCTCACTTTCCTCACCTGTGAAATGGGGCAGCAGAGGCTCGCAGACCAGCTGCTGCGGTAGAAATTCGGGGCAAGATTGCAGGAAGGGCATAGAGCAGGGTGCCAGCCCATAGTAAGCCTTTCATACTATTATTTTAAAAACTTGGATGGGAAGGTGAAAATTTATTTCAGTCTCTCTCTGAGAAGCATAAAAATCATATGCTAAGGAATTTTGTGCAGACTTTCTTTCCCTGGATGGCCCACAGGGAAGAGCAAGAGCCACGGCTGTGCTGAGCGGCCCGCACCGTCTCTTTTGCAGAGCGCCATGCAGAAGGCTGCATTTGAGGCCCTCCAGGTGAAGAAGGACCTGATGCACCGGCAGATCAGGAACCAGGTGAGTGCTGTGGGGAGCTCCCACCTAGACCTGCTCTCAGCTCTGACTCATGGAGACCCTCAGCGGGGTTGCAGGTCGCAGGGTGAGGTCTGAGTCCTCCACTTGCCGGCTCTCAGAGAGATCTGTGCTTGGGAACGTCCTCTTCCTCACAGACCAGCTGAACCACAGCTCAGGGCCACCCCTGGGCAGACTGGATTTCCCAGCTGGGTGAACAGGGGACACCAGGGGACTTGAGGGTCCTAACATCTGCTGAGGATGGGCCGTGCAGGAGGCGCTGTGCTCCCACCAGGGCTCTGCTCTGATCTGCAGAGTGGCGCTGGGCAAGCCCAGGGCTGTGGCTCTGTGGCACTGCTGCGGAAGGGGGCTGGGCTGGAGGGGAAGCTTGCCGGCCATGGGACGCTCATCACATCCTGTTCAGCACACTTTGAATTTCCCATTTCCGCATGGTTTATTTTCCTTTCTATTCCTTTCTTCTTTGGCCAAAACCAACTTACCTTTTTTATTTCCCTATTTAATTTCAACCCCACATTGCCGGACATGAAGCTCATTCCTCTGACCAAGGGTTAGTGGGGTCAGAGGGTCACAGGCACAGGGCAGAGCCACTGGCTATGGGACCTGACCCCCAGACATGTTCAGAGTGGGTAGTGTTGACCCTCCAGGCCAGCTCTTCCTCTTCAGTCCTTGGGCAGGGACATCCTGGGGAAAGTGCTCTCACTTACCTGCTTTGTTCTTTGGGCAAGTTACTTAACCTCTCTGAGTCTTCATTTTCTTGTCTAAAAAATGGAGGTAATAATATATCCTAACAACCAGAGGACAACTAATTAAATGATGCAGAGGGACAGGGGTGTGACTCAGTGGCAGAGGGCCTGCCTGGCAGGTGTGAGGCCCTGGATTCCACCTCCAGTACTGCAAAAAAGAAAAAAAAGAAAATGAATGATGCAGATAAAGCAGAGCCAGGCCTCACTCAGTGGTTGCTCAGTGATCCGCCACCACCACCATTGTAGTTATCCAGTCCCTTCTGTGGCCTCTGCGATAGGGAGCAAGCAGGAAAGCCTGAGGGTGAAGGCTCAGTGGGGACGGTGCTGCGTCTGTCCCACTCTCCCTGGCCCTGAAGGGCCCTTCTTTTCCCACACATCTCTCCTGGTGTCCGCTCTGCGGCAGGCCTCTGGCTGCACTCGGACCCAGACAGCGTGTCCAGGGAACAGGGCAGGCAGAGCTGTGACACAACAGGTTTTTGTACCCTCCCGCTGTGGGTGAGACTGCAAGGCCCGAAGCTGCCCCTCTTCTAAGCCCCAGCCTCCCCCAGAAGGGTTCCTGAGGCAGAGTCGGGCAGCACAAAACAGAACCACGGTTAATGCAAATAAAACCCCCTCTCGTCTTCTGTTTAGATTAGGTTAATAGAAACTGAGTTATTGCAGCTGACACAGCTGGAGTTAAAGAGGAAATCCCTGGACACAGAGGCGCTGCAGGTACGTGGGCTCCCTGCCTGCCGCCCTCCCTCCCCAGCCCAACCAGACTCCCAGGGCCCCTCCTGGCCGCTGGCCGCTAATCATCAGCAAGGGGATTGGGACCAGGCCCCAGCCCCAGGAGGTCCAGCTTGATGAGCCGGGTCGGTGGGCCTGGTGCTAGGCAGGAGGGTCAGAGGAAGGAGGGCTTCATTGCTGAGGCTCACGCAGGCCGCACTTCCTTTGCAGGGAGAGGGCTGCTGAGCTCGGTCTCCTTACGCTATGCTTCTGGGCCCCTGGTCCCACTCCCTGGGCCTCTGCAGAAGGAACTTTTTAGTGTCCCAAGGATGTCTGGAGAAGATGGCCAGCTGTTTCTGTGTCACTGTAGGTGGCATCTCTGTGTGTACTGACCTAGGTGTCCTGCTCACAGAGGCAAGAGGGCAGCAGGGGGTGGCAGACAGCCATCTGGACTGAACAGCTGGGACCTGCAGGTGGAGAAGGGGGCTGTCCTTTCCCCTCTCTGGACCTCAGACTCCCCAAGTACTCACTGAGGGGCTGATGGGATGGCCTGTGAGGACATGTGCCTGTCCTGGGCATTTGGGCAAGCCTGTGTCTGTCACTGTCCCCATGTCGGGCTCAGTGGAGGGGGCTCAAGTTGTCTTGTGAGCTTCTCAATGCAGCGAGCGCTGGGGCCTGGAGTCCTGCTCTCAGTCCTGTTCCAGATGTTCAGTGTGACCTTAGGCTTGTCACTGCCCCTCTCTGGGTCTCCCTTTCTACCCACCCCAAGATGGAAGTAATCATTCAGGGCCAGGCTGTGTCACTGGGCCATTGGAGAAGGGTGAGGTGGCAAAGGCCCTTTGTGAGCTTTAGAGATGAGGAGCTAGGGTTACTCCGAAGCTGTCACCGCTGTGCTTGGCAGATGCCCTTGTCCTTGCTTGTTAGAGCTGGAAGGGCTCCGCAGCCTGGCCCTCCACGGGGTTTCCAAGGGTAAGAGGATGAGTGGCATGGACGTGACGCAGGCTCAGTTTGCATGTGCCCCCATGTGCGCAGCACCTCCTCGTGTGTGGTGCCCCACGCCAGCCCTCCCTGCCGTTTGCTTCCACCTGTGTGCTCTGGTCAGTGAGACCTGTGGCTTGTCATTTTTTTTGTTTGACGTTTCTTACCACTCCATTGTCATCAGTCACTAGGATCCCATGCCTGGCTGAAACTCAGGAAGGAAGAAAGGGGCTTGGGAGGAAGGGGAGTGAGCAGCAGGGCCCAGGGGCCTCTTGGCTTTGTCCCCGACTCAGCCCAGAGGCATCAGGCAGAGACCCGGGTGAGCAGCAGTCCCAGCGCTGCACCTCAGGCCTCCTCACAGCAGCCTCAGGCGCTGTCTTGTGTTGCAGGAAATGGTCTCAGAGCAGCGCTGGGCACTCAGCTCCCTGCTCCAGCAGCTGCTCAAAGAGAAGAAGCAACGGGAGGAAGAACTCCGAGAAATCCTGGTATGTGCCCGGCCTGCGTGTCCAGCGAGCACGCGGGTATCCCCTCCCACACACGCTGCTGTGTCTTCAGAAACACTCACTGTTCAAGTAATGAAAGGAAAGATGGGAAGAACGAGGGAAAAGCAGTTCACCTCTGAGAGTCCCCTCCTGCTGGCGTCTGGATGTGTGTTTAACACTGTGATGCGCGACTCTGGCTGCTCGTGGGGGGCGTGTGCCTGCAGCCCCAGCTCCTTGGGAGGCTGAGATGAGAGGATCACTTGAACGGAGGAGCTGAACAGTCTGGGCTATGTAAAGAGACCCCTTCTCAAAATAGCCCACCTGGGGGCTGGGGATATAGCTCAGTTGGTAGAGTGTTTGCTTTGCAAGCACAAGGCTGTGGGTTCAATCCCCAGCCCCACAAAAACGAACAAACGAACAAAAAAATAGCCTGCCTGCCTTCATGTCATTCAAGTGGTCCTCTGAATTCCTATCCACGCTGCACTGGGACGGGCCGTGATTGGATCAGGCTCCTGTTAACTATGGAGATTACTTCCAGTTTTTCAGTCTTTGTAGCTACAGATTTGAGGACAGCATGAGTATTACCTCCAGGAGAGGACACCTCACATCCAGGGCAGGCCACTTAATAAGCTTCTGGCAAGAGTGGCCAGACCCTCGCTGCACCCAGATGGCCTTGACTCTGAGGCATATCAGGGCGGGGGAACCCCTCTGGCTATCTCCTGCAGATTCCCTGGGCACCAAGCAGTGAGGACAGCCAGGCCCACCAGCTGGTACTGCAAAGACCCAGTTATTGCTGAGTCACTGTGAACCCGTGAGGCCTCCCAGCTCCATTCTAGGACCCGCTCTGTACAGAGTGGGAAGAGTGAGACCACTCCTTCCAGAGCCCTGTAAAAACCCACGTGGCCTGCTTGTGCCAGTCAGAAGAGGCCTGTTCGTCAGGAGGCCTCAGCACCACCTCCCACACATGGTGCCGATGTGTGAAAGGTGCCCCAGCAGCTTGTGGTACCAGCCACATGCTATGGCCTGTTCTCACGGGCCTGACTGCCCAGAGGAGGGGGAAGCACCACCTCAGCAGAGCAGTCAGGGCCACAGGTGCAGGAAGGAGGTGCATCCATAGCCCCAGGAGGACCGAGGATGGAAGAGGGCAGCCAGCTTGGCAAGGCCCAGGAAAGACCACCCAGGCATCAGGCCTGAGTGGGTGTAGGGAGATGCCCGTGGGAGTGGGCGGCTGCAGTGTCCAGAGTGCAGACTGCAGCCTCCAGGCCTGGGCCTGCATCCAGCCCTAGGCCCAGGTGGTCACTGTTCCTCTGAGCTCTCACGTCCTCACCTTCAAGGTGGAATCTCCTCCAGAATATGAGAACTAGGAGGTGTGCTGTCTTCCAGCGCACAGCGCTCTGGAAAGGCAGCGGCCGTGGTTGTCGCTGTGTCGGGCCTTGGTGTGAAGTGCTCACTGTCTGTCCCCTCACCTAGATCAGCACCTGGCCCAGAACAGCGCTGATGGATGTCTACCAAATGGCACAATGACAGGATCCTGCCCCTGGCATGTTCTTGAGTCTTCAGACTTGTTCCACAGTGAAGCCCTCTCCAGAAACTGAGGCGTCCTGAGGATCCTGTGGCCCCGCCTGGCACCTGGGGCAGTCTGAGCTCCGTGGGGGGCGGAGACGGCTGCGTAGACTCTGCTCTCCCACGAGCAGATAAGAGGGCACCTCTCCAGAGGCAGTGGCAGGGTGTAGGACCAGGTGGTAGGACTGTCCAGGTGTCAGGGGCACCTTGCCCAGCTGTGGACAGCACCTGGATTTTATAGAGAGCTGTCCTATCACTTGTCCCACCATTTAAACCACTGAAACCAAGAAGCTGGGGCAGTCTGAGCTCTGTGGGGGACAGAGACGGCTGCGTAGACTCTGCTCTCCCACAAGCAGATAGGACATGGTTGAGGAGCAGGTTCACATCTGACATTGTCATTACACTTTCTTTCTTTTTCTCTTCTTTTTCTTCTTCTTTTTTTCCAGTACTGGGGATTGAGCCCAGGGTGCTCTACCACTGAGCTATATCCCCAGCCCTTTTGATTTTGAGACAGTGTCTCCCTAAGTTGCCCAGCCTGGCCTCAAACTTGTGATCCTCCTGCCTCAGCCTCCTGAGGGTCACAGGCATGGGCCCCCACACTCGGCATTGTTAAGTTTTTATTGACTGGTTTGTAACTAACATTGACTGTTTCCATTCTTGGCAGACTGAGTTAGAAGCCAAAAGTGAAACCAAGCAGGAAAATTACTGGCTCATCCAGTATCAGCGGCTTTTGAACCAGAAGCCCTTGTCCTTGAAGCTGCAAGTAAGAACACCAGTGTCACTCTGGGCTGGGGGCTAGCGGAGAGCCTTCCAGAGGAGCCGCAGAGCCTCAGCCCTGCCCTGCTGCTAGTCACTCCCGTTTAATTCAGGTCATCTTTCTGGTGACCCTAGTGTGCCAGAACCCTTTAGAATCAGAAACGAGAGTGAGGGTCCTCACCCTGGAGAGGGAGAAAGCAAGGCCCGGTCCCCATCGTGCAGGCCAAGACCAGTGAGCCCTGCAGGGACTCTCCCTCCTCCCTCCTGTCTCTCATGTGCACAGGTGCACACATGCACACACGTGCTTTGTGAATATGTAACAAAAAATTGTCCTGTACATGCCATTTTGGCAGCCTGTGATGGACAGTTCTCCTCCTCCTCCTCCATGAGCCTTTCCAGGCTCAGGCACGGTGTCTAGTGTGTGGTGAACCCTGGTGTATTTTAGCAGTTCCACTCTGGTGGATATTTAAGTTGCTGACTATTTCAAGTTTACAGACAGAGTGGCTTTTTTCCTTTCTCTCCACGTGTGGCCCCCTGGGTCTGTCTTGCAGGAGGAAGGCATGGAGCGCCAACTGGTGGCCCTCCTGGTGGAGCTGTCTGCTGAGCACTGCCTGCCCATCTTCGCCCACCACCGCATCTCACTGGACATGCTGAGCCACATGAGCCCTGGGGACCTGGCCAAGGTGGGCACAGTGGCCCCTGAGTGGCCTACCCTCGGAGAGGCTAGCCAGGCCTCGGGTCTGCCCTGGCCAAGGGTCGACTTGCTTTTCATACAGTGTGTGGTAGGGCCAGTCATGCTTCAATGCCCAGGGCTTCCTTGTGCCCAGATAACCGCATGCCTGCCCCATCTGTCCCCAACCACCTGTGTGTGCTCTGCCTGCTGCTTAGCTAGGAAAACCCAGGCATGTGGGTTCAAACCGTAAGGTCAACGCAGGTCCTTGGGGTGGTCTGGTCCAGCCCCTACCCTGCCCCTTGGCTTCACAGCCATGACCACAGCACCACCTGAGCCCCAGCTAAATTCTGGGGGTGAACTGAGCTCTTCATGTCCAATTAACCCACATGCTGCTTAAAATAGAGTGATGCAGTGACTGTGGCCTTCCAGGGGACACTTGCATCTCCCAGGCCTGCTCCCAGCAGTCTGTGTGCGCTAACTCATTGACTCTCCTGACAGCCCCTGAGAGCAGTTTTGCTACCTCCATGTCTTCAGATGGGGAAACTGACCCCCCTGAGGTCAAGCTTAGGACCTGACCTCAGGTGGTCTGGCCCCAGCATCCCTGCACTCTGCCACTCTGCTGTCCTATCCCCTAAGACAGGTGCAAACACCAAGGCACAGAAGATGAGATGGCACTGCAGCGTCCTGGGCCACACAGCTCGGGCTCTGAGAGCCCAGGGGCTGTGTGGCCAGGCACAGCCGCCTCTCTGTAGCTGTCTCCGTCGTGGCTCCTCGCCCTAGTTGCCTGGTATACAGGTGACATTGTTGGTGTAATCCCTGGACCTGACAGCATTTGATGAACTGGAGCTGTTACTAGTGTTGGTGTCCTTTGGGGCCTCAGTTCCTCGCCCTGCCACACTGATCAGTGCCCCTGGGCCTGGGACAGTCACCTTCACAGCTGTGGTGACTGGCCCTGAGCCTGGTCTGCTACATTTCAGCCAAAGGTGCCAGAGGCTGGCAACACAGCCACCTGTGGGCTGGTCCCTCAAGTTGCAGCTCCACACTGCAGAGCAGCTCCTGCTCAGCCCCAGTCACAGTCTGTTCTCTCTTGAACTGCCACAGGTGGGCGTCTCAGAAGCTGGCCTGCAGCATGAGATCCTACGGAGAGTCCAGGAGCTGCTGGCCGTGGCCAGGATCCAGCCAGGTACTGACCCCAGAGCCTTTTCCAGGGCTTCTCCTAACAGAGGCGCCAACCATATGAGTAGGCTGGTTGACCCCTGGCAGGGGCTGGCTCTGGGGCAGAGCGGGGGCAGCTGGAGGCTCTGCTGGGGCAGGGGTGGGGGGGAGAGCAGCAAAGCAGCCTTGGGGGCTTCTGATGGGCAGCAGTCCATCCTGTCTCCTGGGCAGCCTGGTAAAGAAGCTCAGCCCCTAACCAAGGGCCTCTGTTCTGTAACTCCACCACCAGATGGCCATGTGGCTCCTGGGAAGCAATGTCCCCTCTCTGAACTTCAGATTTCTCATCCCTGAAAGTGACAAGCCCTGCCGCAGAGTGGCTGTGAAGGGTCCGGGGGGTTGGGATGAGAGGCCCTGTGAAGCACAGTGGCCATGCCTGACGGCATCATGTGATGGCCAGGCAGAGACTTCACTCCTGGCTCACAGACGGGAATGTGGGGTGAGACCGAGAGAGGAGGAACACGAGGGCATCCCAGCTCTGAGATCACAGCAGCCCCATCCTCACCCCGCTCACTCACCTGGGGGCAGCCGGGGCCAGGGGCAGCCCTCAGGGTTGGGATTATCTGGGATGACCCCCTGGCTCAGCCTGTCCCCTGGTCTCCCCAGAGCTGAAACCACCTAAGGAAGAGGTCACCGGGGCCCTGGAGTCCCCCACACGCCCCCAGGAGCCTCCTGAGTCAGTGAGACCGTCAGCACCCCCTGTAGAGCTGGAGCCACAAGCCTCAGAGTGTGTTGTGTGCCTGGAACGAGAGGTGAGTCTGGGGCCACCAGGGTGCGGGACCTGACCCAGCCCACCCATTGCCCCATGCCCACAGCCATCCTCCTCTTCCCTTCCAGACCTGTGGGTCATTTCTAAATATTTTTCTGTAGAAGTATTTTATATTCATTAAACATTTTGGACAATAAAAGGAAACAAAAATGACCCGTGGTCCCAGGACCAAAATATGAATAATGATGATGTCATTTTCTGGACCTGTTTTCTTTCTTTCATAAGGATTTTCCCCAACTTAGTAAATACATTAGGGAGATTTTCCCATGTCATGAAACATCAATCACATGGTTCTCCCTGCCAAGGCACTTTAAAAATCTTGTAAAAATTGTTGCAGAATTGACACTTTCTGCAAAAATCAAACATACAGTGTATAAAATACCAATTCTCTTGCCACCAGCAGGAGGTGCTACTTAGAAAAGCAGCTGTGTGGGCAGTTTGACTGTCCCCTGGTCATTAACATAGCCAGGGAGTGGCATGGTGCAAAGGGCCACTGCTCCAGCTCCCAGTTCAGCACTGCAGATGGCTTTGAAGGCTTTGGAGCACATCCTTGGTGACCTCCTGGGTGTGTTCCTGGCAGAGGTCAAGAAACTTTATTTAAGGCAAGGGTTGGGGGTGGGTTCTGGGTGTTTGCATGTTATTTACAAAATGTAGAGAAATAGGCACAAAGTGCAGACAGAACACCGGGGTTTCCGCGTCCTGTGGCATTTATCTCTGATGTTGGAGTGACTCCTGGTCACCATACACCAGATCTTTAAGGTTAAGTCCCGAGGCCGGGACTCAGTGGCGCCCTCCAGGGGAACCGAGCAGGACCTGACCCGCTCACGCTGCTCTTCCTCAGGCCCAGATGGTCTTCCTCACCTGTGGTCACGTCTGCTGCTGCCAGCAATGCTGCCAGCCACTGCGCACTTGCCCGCTCTGCCGCCAGGAGATCACCCAGAGCCTGCGGATCTACCACAGCAGCTGAGCACCACCTGCCGCCTGGCCCTCAGCGCCGCTTCCTCCACCCAGGCCCAGGGCACCCGTTCACCCCGCTCTACCCACACTGGGGTGAGCCCCCTCGAGGGCTTTCCCACCGCCTGGGAGCCCCTGGCTCTGAGATCCAGGCAGCTCTGGGCCAGACGGGGGCACTCCTGACCCATGACAGAGCTAGTCTGAACACTGGAGGAGAGAGGGCATGCGTGGCTCTACTGGTGATGTGTCCTGGTGGCATGGGGACATTCCAGGGTGTGGAAAGGTGGCTGTGCCACCACCTAGCTTGGGGAATGCACATCCCGGCCCAGCTGAAACTCTGCACCTCCCAGCCATCCCCCTATGGGCGGGCTGCCCCTCCCAGATTGCCATTCGCACCTGTGGAACGTGCCCAGCTGCCCCTGGCCAGGAGCGGGCAGTGTCCTGGGGGGCGGTGAGCCCTGCAGGCCTGTGTCCTGGGCTTCCCCTCTGCTGCTCCCTGTGCATGCCCCAGCCACTCTCCACATCTGTACCTCCTCCCCCCACACAGCTCAACCCAAAGCAGGAACATCAATAAATCCTTGGTGAGCTCCTGACCTGCGTCACCCCTGGGTCCTGTTGGGAGCGCAGAAGGGGAGGGGACTGGGTCAGGAGAAGACAGCTCGGCTGGGGAAGGAGACCAGGAGCAGATGCACCTCAATCAAAGGACAGGAGGAAGGGCTACTGCTGAATGTGGTGGGGAACCGGAGCCGGAGCCAGGGATGGCGGCAGCTCCTATCCATGATGGATGGCACTCTGTGGGTGGGTGGTGGTCCACGCATTGGTGTTACCCGAGACAAGGGAGCAGCGGCTGAGGGGTTGATGCTAGGACCTGGTGAAGCCGGGTTGGAGCACAGAGCATGCTGACTCCCAAACCTGCACTGCTGTGCTGACTATTGAAATCTAAGAGCCATGCACGCGGTGCCTGAGATAGAGGCGCGCCTTTATTAGGTGTTTTCTGGAAGATGTTTTTAAGCCAAGGGCGGCCTTTACTTTGAGCTGCTCAGGGCACCTGGGTCTGGCCTGCAGCTCACCCAGCGGGCCTGGCCAGCTTCAGGCCTGCTCCCCCTGCATCCAACGTGGAAGGTGATGGGGCCCTGCCTGACTTCAGGGCTCCGGAAGGCGACGGGCCCGGGGTGGCAGAAAGCCCTGCACCTCGCGGCCTGCTTCTCTGCCTCATTGGGACCATCAGTCCTGCAGCGCTGAACAGGACAGGGTGAACGACCTTCGCTGTGAGTCCTGCTCTCCAGCCACTCTCCAAGAGCTGGGTGCCTCTGCACTGTCATTTCCCCAGGGACTTCTGATGACTCCCCAGCATGGCCAAGAGGGGAGTCTGAGGCCTGAGGCAGTGTGGCCCACTTTCTGGAGGACATGGCTTGTTTGTCCCTTGCAGTACTGGGCTTGAACTCAGGGGTGCTCCACCACTGAGCGGCACCCCCTGCCCTTTTTATTATATTTTTATAAGTTGCCCAGAGTAGCCTCAAACTTGTGATCTGGAGGACTTGTCTTGTGGATCCCAAATCTTCACGAGGGCCCAAGAACAAGGCCTTCTGTCCCTCTTCTAGCCAAGGAGCCCGGGCTGTTAGAAACTTGTAAGGATACCAGTGACACACAGCTGAGTCCCTGGCCTCTAGCCCTGTGGCCCTGTGTGCATCTCAGCTCTGCTGACTGAGGGAGGGTGGAACAAAACAGGCTGACCAGGGAGCCAACATGCCCCAGGTGACTGGCTGCCATGGGACCCCATAGGGACATTTTTAAAAATTTTTTATTTTTTTCCTCTACACTATCCATACTTCCTCCATTCTTCTCTTGTTCCCCCACCCCCATGAACCCCCTCCCATTATGTATCATCATCCATTTATCAGAGAAAACATTTGGCCTTTGGTTTTTTGGGGATTGGCTTATTTTCACTTCGCATGATAGTCTCCAACTCCACCCATTTACCAGCAAATGTGATAATTTCATTTTTCTTCAGGCTGATATTCCCTGTGTATATATGCCACATTTTCTTTATCCATTCATCTTTTGAAGGGCACCTAGGTTGGTTCCATAGCTTATCTACTGTGAATTGAGTTGCTATGAACATTGATGTGGTCACATCACTGTAGTATGCTGATTTTAAGACCTTTGGGTATAAACCAGAGTGGGATAGCTGGGTCAAATGGTGGTTCCATTCCAAGTTTTCTGAGGAATCTCCATACTGCTTTCCAGAGTGGCTGCACCAATTTGCAGTCCCACCAGCAATGTATGA
>JAJEJO010003792.1:398260-415188 GCA_020662805.1 Glaucomys volans | reverse complement strand
AAAAAAAAAAAAAAAAAAAAAAAGAAAGAAAAAGACAAAGATAAGGCCATCCTGCCCGGGACAGCGTGGCCTGGCTCTGCGCTATCCTGTAAAAGGCTCTCTTCCCGCGGGCCTCCAGAGCGTTCTGACCGAAGCATCTTTACCGGGGGTGTTGCGGCCCCCACCACCCACACCCCAGCTACTGTGGTTTGTTCCACAAAATAAATGTCAACTCTGGGTGTCTCATCCAGCTCCCCGTGAGAACAGCTGGTGGAGAGTGACACGCAGGAAATTGACAACTCAACACTCGGAGGACGTTCTGGGGACAAACAGGAAAGAATCCCACCAGCTGGGAACAGAGAGGACACGAACTGCCCTGGAAAAGTTCCGCTCGCTGAAAGCAAATCATTGCAGAATTGCAGCGAAGCCCACTGATGCGCCGCTCGGCCGCGCCCGGTGGCGCGCACCGTAATCCCAGCAGCTCAGGAGGCTGAGGCCCTAAGCGATCAAAGAGGCCCCGTTTCTAAATAAAATATCAAGAAGGGCTGGGGATGTGGCTCAGAGGGAGAGCGGGTTCTCCCTGGGTTCAAGCCCCAGGACCCCAAAAGCCCAAAACCAAAAACAAAAAAATCTTAATCTTCGGGATCTGGGTTTATAGAAATCGCTGCCACAAAACCATGCCTGGAGGGACGGGGGGACAGCAGCTCAGGTCTGATTCCCATTTCTAAAAAGATCCCCGAGCGACTCATGGACCATGAAACAGAAAGGAGGCTTCCCGGTCACAGGGGCCGGAGGTCCGGGCACCCGCGGCCCATGGCCGCTGCTGTGGCGCCGGCCTGCCCACCTCGGATCTTGCTGGCCAGGTGCTCCTTGGAGGTGATGATCTGGTCCATGTCCGTGCGGATGACGGCCTCCATGGCCGGCCGGGCCAGCTGCAGCTTGGACAGCACCGCCTGGAATTGCGCCTCGGCCTGCTCGTACACCATGCGGTACACAGCGTCGGAGATCTGCGGCAGAGTGGGGGCGTCGGCACCAGGGCTGAGGGCACCACCAGGCCAGGGCTTCCGGGCCCGACTCAGGGGCCTCGGCCACCCACCTGGATCCACTGCCGCTGCCGCTCCTGTGGCTTTCCCTTCAGCCGCGGGGCGAGCTCTGCCTTCAGCTCTGGGCCCAGCTCCTCCATCACCAGGTTGCTCAGGATCTAAGACCAAGAGGCACAAGGCGGGGCGGGGCTGGGGGGCTCCGGCTGATGGCTTTCTCTGTGCGTTTCAACAAGCACAGCCACGCAAGCCCCTGCCTCCTGTGGCCTGGCCCTTTGCTCCAGGGCTCCACTGCCCTGGCTCCCGAGCTCCACCCCCACTGGCTCAGCCGTGTCTGCAGAGCACCCTGCAGGGTCCTCAGGACCAGGGCTCCTACCTCCGGGCCTTTGCTCATGCTGCCTCCCCATCTTGAATCCTGCTCTCCCTTCCCGCTTTGCTTGAACACACAAGTGTGTATGGGGTGTGGGGAATGTCAATTTCTCCCTCGAGACAGAGCTCCTGAGGGCTGGGGCTGTATCCTTCCTGTTCACAGCTGCACCCAGGCACTGGGGTCAGGGAGGGGCTCAGTAAATACCAAGCATCATAGCTAGGTGCAGTGGCATACACCTGTAATCCCAGCTATCTGGGAGGCTGAGGCAGGAGGATCACAAGTTCAAGGCCAGCCAGGGCAACTCTGTGAGACCTTGTCTCAAAATAACAATGCCTCCGCTTGCACTGGCCCCCACTTGTCCACATCTGACCCTGTCGTCTCTCTCCAAACCTGCGGTGCCCCAGAGCCCCGTCTCTGTTCCCAGCCACGCCCTCCTGGCCCCAGGATGACTTCCAGAGGCTCCCGTCGGCCCTCTGGCCTCACCTGCACCTCGTTCCCACACAGCATCTCCCAGGTGCCGTACAGCTCCTTCGACTGGCGGTACATGCGGATGGCGTCCGTGAAGGCAGGGCCCTCCACCTTGGAATCCTCGGGGATCCCTGCCCAGAGAGGAGGAGCGAGGTCACCGAACGGCCCTGGGGACTCCACCAGAACCAGCTGACCAACTTGACCACCTCACACTGGCATGCACGTCAGGAGGGATGCCGTGACACTCCCAGTGGCAGCAGCTGTAGCGTCCCCGTGGCTCTCCTGCTGCCCACATCCAAGTCCCCAGGACCTGGGCACTATCATTAGGTCTACTTCACAGAAAGAGTGGGGCTGGCTCCGAGGTCCAGCCACTGGCTCAGCGTCAGCAGGACATGACAGGCAGAGCCAGCACTAGGAGCCACCGTGCCCCAGGAGAGGCCACCGGGACAGCTCTGGGGTCTGCGGCCATGCGCCCTTGTTCCTCCCCTGCTGCTGGACAGGGCTCTGCAAGCTTCGCTGAGGCAGGGGGGCGGCGAACAGTGTCAGCTGGGCAGGTCGCACAAGCCGTCCCGAATCCTCGACCCTGCGGCCCCACATGAAAGCGCCTGACGGTCCTAAAGGATGACAGCGGCCAGGTCCCCACAGCATCACTGGCCAAACAGGCAGGTGGCTGCATGTGGCGCGTGAGCGAGGCTGGCTGAGGCTCGTGCCAGATCACCCAGCCCGGAAGGGTCTCGGCTTCGTCTTCTGAACAGTGGGAACGATGACCCTGGCCTGGCCTCACACGTCCACTGGGGGGTCCTGGGTCAGTGTGGGGACAGGTTCAAGCTGGGAGA
Organism: Glaucomys volans; assembly: GCA_020662805.1. Taxonomy (NCBI): domain Eukaryota; kingdom Metazoa; phylum Chordata; class Mammalia; order Rodentia; family Sciuridae; genus Glaucomys; species Glaucomys volans. The sequence goes on along the minus strand of JAJEJO010003792.1, from coordinate 412,495 downwards.
TTGATCTGAGGGGCCGTCAGGGCCCCCACCTGACTCTCTGGGCTCCGCCGCCCCTGCAGGCCCCGCCTGTGTGGAGGGTCAGCAGGAAGTGGCAGTCTGCCTGGGGAAGAGCGTGGTTAGACGCCACTGAGCCAGGCAGGGCGGTCTCCCCTGGCCACGTGCCTGTGACCACAGTGTCCCCAGAGCCCAGGGAAGGGGAAACGGCAGCCTAAGCCTCAGAACCCAGCGCCCACGGCAGTGACTGCAGGTTTAGTCACCCCAGCAGAGAAAAAGCCCCGCTCTGGTGTGCACCCGGGAAACTGAGCACCCAGGAAACTGAGCCCAGCACCCCTCCCTGCAAGGGAGCAGGGGCACCCACGTCAGGGAGCGTGACGGGAGCAGGGCAGGGTTGCTCCAGCTGCACCCCTGGATCTGGGAGGAAGCCCCAACCACGCTCTCAGGAGGGCTGGTCTCTAGAGACTGGCTTTGCCTGGAAATCTGGCCGTGGCAGAGGCAGCCTCTCCACACCAGCTACTTTTGGAGCAGCATGAAGTCAGGGGTGGCCTCCCAGGTGGGAAAAGGTGAGGCGGAGGCAGGCAGCAGAGGGAGGCCCTGGGGTTCGCCAGCAGCCCCGCCCACCCTACCTCCCCACCTACCAGACCCGGCACTTCCTCTATTCCACTAGCCCAGCCCCTGAGTTTGACGAGCTTGAGGGTCGCCCCTCCTGGGTTCCTGTGTGCCCCCCAAAAGCAAGTTCACGTATGAAAGCCCTGACCCTCAGGGTCTCAGAATGGAACTGTGTTTGGACAGAGGTGGTGAACTGGAAGATGAGGGTGAGGCCAACTCCAAGGACGGGTCAGTAACAAGAAGGGGAATTTCTTAGCCTGGCGCGGTGGTGCACGCCTGTAATCCCAGCACTTGGGAGGCTGAGGCAGGAGGATTGCGAGTTCAAAGCCAGCCTCAGCAATTGAGCGAGGCCCTAAGCAACTCAGTGAGACCCTGTCTCTAAATAAAATACAAAATAGGGCTGGGGATGTGGCTCAGTGGCGGAGTGCCCCTGGGTTCAATCCCCAGTACCAAAAATAAAAAAAAAAGAAGGGGAATTTCTTAAAAAAAAAAAAAAAAAACCACAGCCAGGCACAGCGGCAAGTGCTGCGGTCCCAGCTACTTGGGAGACAGAGGTAGGAAGGTCACTTGAGCCCAGGAGAGTAGGGCCAGCCTCAGCAACTTGTGAGACCCTGTCAAAATACAATAAAAAGGGCTGGGGACGTGGCTCAGGGGCAGGTGGCAAGCCCTGGAACCCAGCAAAAAGCATGACAACCACCAAAGTATGTGTCACAGAGGACAACCCGGCTGACACCCTGACCCAGACATTCAACCTCCAGAGCTGGGAGAAGATTCAATTTCTTTGCTGTAAGCTGCCCAGCCTGGGGCAATCTGGTTAGGACAATCCTGGGACACTCAGACGCCAGGCCTGCGCTAAGACTCCATGCACTTCAGCTCATTTAATCCTCGAAACCAGGGTGGGAAGACTGTTCTCAACCAGGATGAAGACACCAAGACTCAGAGAGGCCAAGTTACTGCCTCAAGGACACACAGCTAGGGAATGGCAGAACTAGAGCTTGAACCCACAACCCATTGATACTAGTGGGACCAAAAGACTTTCAGAGAAAGGAAACTGCATTCCTCAGCCCTGGGCAGCAGGAGGAGCAGGAGAGGGACCGTAGTCAGACAGGAAGAGGCCTTGACCTCTATGCTCTGAGCCCACCCGAGGACTCTACAGCCAGTGCCCCAGCTGCCTCCCGCCACCCCCTGCTGCTCCGGGAATGCAGGATGTGAGGGGGCCCTGGGACAGCTGGCGGCCACCCAGCTCGGGCCTACTTCCCCACCCACCCCCCACTTCCTGGCAGCCCCAGGAGTGAGCAATTCCAGGCTCCACAAATTCCAGGCCCAGTCTCCAAGAGGGAGGAAGCAGAGAACTTTCTCACAGTCCTCAGGGTGGAAAGACCCCGTCTGAAACCAGCCCTGTCAGCTCCCGCCCTGGGGCAGGGGGCCAGCCCAGCCAGGCCACCCTCCTGTCAGGCTGCGCCCTCCTCCCCTGGCCGTCCTTCCTGCCCACAGCGCGCCAGACCCAAGGGGCTCTGCGTGGCTCCCGGCCAAGAGCTCTGCCGGAACCAGCTCACCCGGTCTCCCCGGCCACCTCTGCGTTTGCGCTTTATCGTCCCTGCTGTACACCTGGGGGACGGATGGTGGCTTTCCCCCATGATCTGTCCCTACCCCTTCCCCACATGGCCTGGGGTCACCCACCCAAACAGACTAGGCCAGCCAACAACCTTGGAGAGGACAGTGCTGGTCCAGGGCTGGGGGAGGGAGGAGGCTGCCCCAGGCCAGGCAGCCAGAGTCTGGGCCAGAGCCACAGCCCCAGGGACCTGGGAACAGGAGGCCCTTTGTGGCAGCAGGGCAGGGCCCAGCCCAGGTGGCAGGAGTTGGCCTGGCTAAGTCCAGGCAGGGCGGAGGCGGTTCTGGAGGGGTGGGGTGTGCTGAGTTCCACCCAGGTGCCCACACAGTCCCTTACCATGGGGCAGAGCTGTGCCCGGGGGCCAGGGGAAGCACAGCAGTCTGCCTCGGCCTTCCTGGGGCAAGATCACGGGGAAGAGGTACAGGGTCTAGGACAGGCTCCTCCCACAAAGGCACTTGACCCCCACCACCCACCCCCACCATGGGAGACAATCCTGAGCCTTTTTGATTCCTTAGAGCCCTACAGGGCCAGCCAGGAGCAGTGGCACAGGACCACAGTCCCAGCGACTCAGGAGGCCGAGGCAGGAGGGCGGCAGGGTGCCCAGGCCAACCCGGGCAGCTTAGGGAGACCCCGTCTCAAAACAAAAGAGACAAAGGACTAGGGCTCAGTGAAGTGCCCCTGGATTCAACCCCCAGTACTACACACACGCACACCTCACACACACACACACACACACACACACACACACACACACCTCACACAAAAGCCCTACTGAACCCCAGAGCCCCCTCCACCTCCAGTCCCACTTCAGGGTCCCCCAAATTCCTCCTCTGTTCAGCTCCCCACTCTGGGCCTCCTTCCATGGTGGCTCCTGTCTCCCCCCATGCTGCCCCCACCCTGTGACCATTCATCTTGCAAGTCTCAGTCCATCACTGCACAGGGGAGGCGGCCCTGACGGACCCCTCCACAGTTCCAGGGCCAGCACCTTCCCCCACACAGGCACAAGGCTCTCTGGCGGCTGCCACCCAGCACCCAACACAGCTGACTCATCACCCTGGTGGCTCATCTGTTTAACATCTGTCTCCCTCTCCAGACAGTCAGCAGGAACATGAGGACAGGCAACATGACTTGCTCTCTTGCTGCATCCTCAGAGAAGACACCAAAAATGTCAGCTGAATAAATGAGCTGGAAGAGTCTCCAAATGGGTTTAGGGACAGGAGGGAGTGGTGAGCCCGGATCACCTTGCATGTTGGTGGTAAGCAGGGAGAGGACATAAGAAAAATCTTCACCAAGCAGAGTGGCCCCGCGCCATGAATCCTCACAAATCCCCTAAGACACATGAGGGATTATCACTCTCATTTTACAGAGGCTCCAAGAGGGAAGTCATTCACCTAAGGTCATATTGCCAGAAAGTGGCAGCATCAGGATTATGATTTTGTGATCCAGAGTTTGACAGCTCAGCAACCACACCTACCTGAACAATTTCCTAATTTTCCCCCCACATGGGGCAGCAACACAGAAGTGTTTTCATCAAGAAAGATTAAGAGCAATAATCGAACATTTTCTTACAACCCCAGGAGGAAAACTAGGATGGCTCATAGAGCAGGGATGCCAGACCACACTCCACCACCAGGTGTCGCCACTCAGCACATTAAGAAGCACTGCCCATCTCACCATTGTTGCAGTGCCGGACACAGTCCTGCAGCACAGCCTGCCACTTGTCCTGCTCGGCTTCCGTCATCATGCAGAAGTAGTAGTGACGTGCAAAAGGATGCCAGAGGATGAGTGGGAACTGTGTGGGACACTTGAGGATGGGGGCATTGCCCGATTTCGAAGTGGTACCTGTGGAGACAGAACTTGCTAAGCAGATGCCCTCTGGGGTGTCCCTGGGTCACAGGACAGCTGGTCAGAGGGGAGGCAGCAGCCTTCTTTCTGTCTTCTGCAGCTCAGCTAAATGAATCAGAGTGGTACAGGTGACTGCATCTGCCTCCCCCTTGGGTAAGGTTCTCAACTCTGTGTGAAAAGGCCCAAAGGACACAATCAGAGCCCTCAGGTTCAAAGGCCAAGCATTATCTTCTTGGGTTTCCCTTCAAATTTCAGCTGCAGAGGCCAAAGTGTAGTTTAAGTGTCCCAGTGGGGAGGGGGGCTGCAGGGTGGGGGAAGAAAACAAATAAAAAGGAATTCTCTTTGGATCCACATGGATATTTGAGATCCAGCGAGATCACTGGTCCTGAGCTGGGACCCACCCCTGTGGTTAATATGACAATAAGAGTTCTGTGAGCCCTGGCTCTAGGTGGGCCTGGGCATGGTGTCCACAGCACTGCTCAGGGTGCCACACCCTAAGAGCTGTCCTCTCAGCACCGGTATTTCGTACATGCTGAGAAGCCGAGGGTCGGAGTGGGAAGGTGATTGGCCTGTGCAGATCCAGCGACAGCCAGTGTCAGGCCTGGTATCCAGGAACGCAGACTCCAGCCAAACCTCAACCAGCAGGGGGCATCAGTCCCAAGTCCCAGCTGGGGCACAATGTGTCCCCAGCCCCTTAGTTCCCAGGGAAGGTCTAAACAGCAGTGACGCTCACGTGAGGCTTCGGGCAAGCCTCAGCAGGGTGAGTGGGAGCGGCTCCCTGGCAGAGCAGCCCCTTGCAAACAGCACTGATGTGACAGCTGACGAAGCAGGGTCACCCTCATCTTCTCCCCAGAGACTCTCAAGGACTCAACAAGGTGAGAAGAGCAGAGAGCAAGACCCCCACTCCTCAGCTGTGAAGTGTAAGGCTCAGGCATGGCAGGACTTAGGCAAGGGCCCACACTGGTCCAGGTCCAACCCCCAGTGTGGCCTCAGGCAAATCCCACTCCTCAGGGCCACCAGGCTTCTCCTTTGCTGGCTCTGCTGTGCTTGGCATCTGGGGCAGCTCTAGGTCCAACTGGCCTCTCTGCAATGTGGAGCTTGGAGTCCTGGGCTCAGGGCCACCCACTCCCTGGCCAACTCCTGAGGCCCACGCAGGGTAGAATGGCTCGGGGTTGGGGGGTCCTTTTTACCTGGTAAGGAGTTGCCAACAAGCTCCAGGTACTGGTCCACAGAGGTGAGGATTTTGTAGCCTGCACTGTTGATGATGGCTCGGGGTGGGACCTGCCGCTCATAGGCCTGGGGAAGGGATGAGACACGGTTAGGAGTGTGTGGAGTGTTAGGAGTGTGTGGCCAAGCGCAACTCCCACCTCCAACTCTGGCTCCATGCCCCTACTCAGTGTTGCCTGCCCAAGGCAGGGAGGAGGAGGAGAAGCAAGACGGGAAGGGAGGAAAGAGGAATAAGAAGAGTGTGACTGCCCTGGTGACCAGAGCAGCAGGTATGGCAACCTCGGCCTGGCACCAGGCTCCCACCTCACAGAGCTGGATGAGGATGGAGTGAGAGTCCACACAAAATGTTCAGCACAGTGCCTGGCCCAGGACCAGGGCTCAGTAAGCTTTGCCAGGGTGGTGGCTACTATCGTCACTACTGCCACTGCTGCTTCTCTTACCACCAGTTCCACTAGCTGAGTGTTGATTACATATCGGACACTGTACCAGGGCAGTGTCATTCCACAGAAGTGCTCACAATCCAAGAGGTGGATTCAGCACAAACTTCCAGTCAGGAGGTAGCAGATATGAACCAGAGCTAACTGGCCTCTAGAACCTGGGATCTTTGCACATTACCATGAATATCTCCCTCCACCTGCAACTTCCTAGGTTCTAAGCATCACACAGGTCTCTTCTGGAGGAGCAATAGGTCAGGACACAGCTTTTCTCATCCAGTAGCGGGAAAATTCTGATGTAATAGCTCATACAGCTGGGCTGCCACACTGCTCCCTGCCACTAGGTGGCACTATTCAACGCACTTCCTGAAAGCAGCCCAGAACCCGCAGACCTTCGACACCAACGCTTGTTAGAAATGCAGCTACTTGACTCTGGGGGAAGGCTCAGGAACCTTTTTAACAAGTCCTCAGTTGATTTGATGCATGGTATCCCTCGAGAACCGCTAACCTGGGACATGAGGTTGCTTCTGACTGTTTACATTATTTGAAAAATAGATCTACCCTGAAACAGGAAAGGAGGCCAATACTGTGGGCTGCTCAGGAGAAATATTTGGTGGATGAAATCAGGTCTGTGGCTCAACCAGTTGGGGCTTCCCCAAGGGCCCAAAGCAGATAAGGCACAATTAGCTCCCACCTCCTCTCAGACATTCCCGCCACAGCAGGGCAGGCAGGAGGCAGGGAGGGAGAAGAGGTGCCTTGGCCAGAGGACAGCCAGGCAGGGGGCAAAGCAAGACTTGGGCAGGACTGGCCTGAAAGCAGCTTCCTGGGGCTGTTGAAGAGCAAGGCAGGAGGAATCAAGGGAGGCAGGAACCCAGCCAGGAGGGAAGCCAAGGTGGGCGGAGGGCCGGGCACAGGCCCCGGCCAAGGAGGGATTAGGAGTGTGAGTAGGAGCTCCTGACAGCTTTATGGGTTGGACATAGAATGAAATGTCACTCAGAGAAGGAACTGGGAGCAAATGGACTGGGGTGCAGCTCAGTGGCAGAGTGCCTGCCTACCATGTGCAAGGCCCTGGGTTCTGTGTCCCCAGCAACAGAAAGGAAAAAAAGGATGAACCAGGGAGAAGGTCTGAGGAGGTGGGGAAGGGGCCCAGATTTTGCTCTGGCCTTGGCGGTAGTGTGGAAAGATACCAGGAGGCGGGGTGAGGTGAGGGTCTGGAGCTGGGGACGGGTGTGGAGGGCCCAGGGCACCGGGGGCCAGCAGGCAGCTGGGTCTGGAGGGGCCAAGGGCCGGGCCTCACCACTTTGTTCTCGTACAGCACCAGCCCGTAGTTGTGGGGCACCAGGCTGAAGCGGTTCCTCCATTTCTTGTTGTCCTCCTGGTACTGAAAGAGGTTCCCCGAGAAGATGATGCGCTCCTCTAGGGGCACCTGCGGGCGGGGAGGGGCAGGGAGTGAGGCCACCAGGAAGGGCACGGTCGGCACTCACTCCCTGGGGGCATCCTCCACCCCGCCCCCACAGGGCCTCACACAGGCCTCCCAGGCAGACCTGCCTCTGCCCACTCAGCAGATGGGAAGAACAAGGCTCAGGAAGGGAAGGGGCTGGCCTAGGGCCCACAGAGCATGGTGATACCAGGACTCGAACCCAGGGCAGGCACAGTCACTGGGGAATGGGTCTGGGGAGCAGGCCTCTTGCCCCATCCACAGTGACCTGTGTGGCCTGCAGACATGCCCAGACTTCCCACAAAGCCCACATTCTCCCTGACCTCTAGTGTGACCTTGAGCCTCCCTTTCCTCATCTGTGAAATGAGGACAGTGGCACCTGGCACCTGGTGGTCACTGTCAGGAGGAGTCAGGGTCTATTCGATGGTCCTCCAGCTCCATGGACTGACTTGGGGGTGGGAGAGGGTCCTTGGACCAGTGGGGGGGGGACCAGGCTGAAGCCATGGCCATCAAGAACCCACTTCCTGAACAGACAAGTACCAGGAAGCTTCCAGAAGGAGCCACAGAAGCCATGATGGGACAGGGGAACTCGGTGGTCTAGGGTTGGTTCTCAGTGAATTCCCTTTGTTCTGTGACAAGTGGGGCTCCAGATGGAAGCCCCTGCGGCCAGGCCCTGGCCTGCCCCCTGCTCCTCGGGAAACCCAGGCTCCCGGCAGGGCCACCCATTGTGCTCCAACAATAGGCCAAGGCCGCTTCCGACCCGGGTTGAAAATATTTACAGGAAAAAAAAGAAGAAACAGCTCGCGGGCCGAGTCACCAAGCAGCACTCAGGGCTATATTTAGACCCCTGGAAGCCAGCCCTCCACCGGGCCTTCCCAGAAGGAGCGGCCAGAGCTCTGCCACCCTTGTGAGACCCCCTGCCCCGCCTGGCCCTGCCCAGCCTCTCTGGTCCCCAGATCTAGGACGGGGACAGTCTGGGGGAAGCTGTCAGGGGCTCTGGGCTGGGTGGCTCCCAGTGGCCGCCAGCTGTGGACTTGGGTTATTTATTTATTTATTTATTTATTTTGGAACCAGGGATTGAACTCAGGGACACTCGCCCACTGAGCCACATCCCCAGTCTTATTTTGTATTTTATTTAGAGACAGGGTCTCACTGAGTTGCTTAGGGCCTCGCTAAGTTGCTGAGGCTGGCTTTGAACTCTCGATCCTCCTGACTCAGCCTCCCAAGTCGCTTGGATTACAGGCGTGCGCCACCGCACCCGGCTGGGTTTTCTTTTTAAAACTCTCAAAGGGCAGAGCTGCGTTTGGGTGGAGGCCTGCGGGGGTCGGTGGAGCAACAGCCCCACGCATCCTGTCAGGCCCCACGAGCTTCCCACAGCCAGGCTCCCGCCTGGCCTGGCCACCAAAGAAGTTGGACAGGTGCCCCCTGTGCATCTCGGGGACCCTCGGAGCCCTGGGCGGGGACTGAACGAACTGCGTCCAGCACAGAACAACTGCTGTTTCCACGAGTTTATGATTGTTGCTTTAATTATTATCACTATTTTCATTTTATTTTTATCATCACTGTGATTGTTTCTAATAAAAACAATCACTGTTATTATTCTGATTATTAATATCATTATTTCTGAGCTGGAGGGAGAGGGACTGCCTGAGGCTGGGGTTTCCATCCCCAGCACCACAGAAAGGAAAAAAAATACTTCCCTCATCATGACCTCCTATCGGGATGGGTTTGTGACTGACAGAACCAAAACGCCCCACTTTTCGGGGCTGGCAAGGGACTTCGTGTCCCTCCTCTGGCCTGCAGGGCACTGTTTCCTGCAATGAGTGGCATCCTGGGAATGGGAAAGGCAGGACACGCTCAGAAAGCGCTTGGCAGGCAGCCACTCCCCTGGACCTGGAACCGCCCTGACCTTTCCTTCTAGAAAGGGGAGCGGCTCTGGCCCTGCTCACCTAGGCTGGGCTCCCGGCCGCCTTGCCAACCACACAGGTGCCCACCTGCCCGGCACCCAAGCCAAGCCACTCCCGGGCTCCCGCTCCCTGCAGTCACGGGGTCAGGGGGTCAGGAGGCTGTCCCGACACCAGGGGAAGACAGCCTTTCCTGGGTCCAAAATCAAAGGCAGGTGACACTCTGGAGACTCCAACACAGTCCTGCCGGCCCTGCCCACTGCCCACCCAGGTGAGCAGAGAGGGCCCCGCGCCGAATCTGAAGCTCGCTCTGGTCCCGCCTCCCACCTGGGGGAGTCGTCCTCAGCACCGCTGGCACAGGGGCACCTGGCCGACCCGACGGGCACCTCGATTAGCCAACTGATGCCCCAGAGGAAGGCAGTGGATTCTCTGAGAGCAGCCAGCAGTCAGGAGCTAGGCAGTCACCGCCACTAGCCTGGCCATCCAGGGGGCAGAGGGTAGTCACTGAAAGGGCTGACACCATCCCTGGGACATGCAATGCCCAGGGGCTCCCTGGGTTGACAGAGGGGTCCCCACACCATCCCCAAGGGAGCGAGGGCTGGCTTCTCTCCCGGACCCAGACCCCCACCTGCACCCGACACCCCTTCCCCTCTCCTGCCTCAGCCCCTCACCCAGGCCAACCACAGTCCCTTCCCAAGAGGCTTCGTTGCCTCCGCGAACCCACACGGACCCCCAGGATGGAGCCAGGCAGCTTCTGCCCCTGACAAATATTCCCGGGGCAATGTCATCCTGCTGCCAACGGGTACGATGACAAGCCAGCAATGACGGCAGCATTGGCCACCACTCGCCAAGCGCGGCCTCCCTGGGAAGAGGCGTTCTGGTCCCACTTGGCAGGCGAGTAACCTGGGGCTCCTCGCGGAGGAGCTGGCGTGGAAGGTGGTCAAGACTCCAGGGCCCCAGCACCACCAGGAGGGGCCCTTAGACACCATCGGGAGCACGGGGGACCCTGAGGCCCAGGGCCACAGGGCAAGGGGGCAGCCGCACCCAACAGAGTGGCTCTGCGTCTCACCTTGCGCCAGAGCAGCTGCGGCTGCGGCAGCCCGGTGCCCTCAATCTCGTGGCGCATGCTGCTGAAGAGCGCCACGCCATACTGGTCCTCGTAGAAGCGCAGGAACTCCGTCAGGATCTTGCGGGTTTTCTCTGAAAGGGAGGAGCACACCCGGTGTGAGGCCGGCGGGGATGCCCAGGGAGCGCCATCTGCCCAGCCCCGAGGCCCGCAGGCGGCACGGTGGCACCAGGCCGCGCTCCTTCAGCACCACGTTCCGGGCCAGTTGCGTGCTGGCTGCACAGGTCGGCCGCCGCGGGCAAGGGAGAACCTTCTAGAAAGCAAGATGGGCCGTGGCCACACAGGAACGGACAGGCCCCTGGAAAGACGCCCAGCTTCACCAGGGACCAAACAAATGGTCCCGTCAGACCAGCAAGAAGCGCAGGAATTCGGAGGGGCTGGCGGCTGAGTGCACAAGGTGAGGCGCCTTGGCCTCTGAGGCTCGGCTCACACCTGGGAACCTGCCCGTGGAACCTGCTCGGCGATCCAGAGGCACCTGCACTGAGGCGGGAGCCAGCGGGGGCACAGCAACGGGAGGGCCCGCCGGCAAGTCCACGCGGGACCAAGAGAGATGGAGCGGATCCACACGGAGATGCCTGACCAGGGGGAGGTGCGCAGGCTGCCAGGAAGAGGCGGCGAGTTACAGAATCACAGGTTGAATGGCAACTCATTAAAAAGGAGGCCGAGGCAGGAGGATCTCAAGTTCAAGGCCAGCCTCAGCAATTGTGAGATCCTGTCTAAAAATAAAAAACAAAAAGGGATGAGGCGTAGCTCAGTAGTAGAGCCCCACTAGGTTCAATCCCCAGTACTGGGGGTTGGGGTGGAGGAAAGGATTATTCTGGATGCAGAAGGTGAGGGGGGGGTTGCCATTGTCTCTTTTATTCACTTTTAATTTGAGTTATTTTACAATCGTGATTCCTTTAATAATAGAAAATAAACATTCTAAAATAATCTCCTGTTGGCAGTCTTTCTGCTTTTGCCAGCCATCTGCTTCCCTCTTCTGCTGAGGCACTTTCAGAGCAGAGGGCGAGTCCTGCGGCCTCCACAGCTGCTCTGCTCTCAGCACTGCCTGGGTGCACCACTTACAGGTGAGGAGACCGAGGCCCAGACGGGGCGTGACTCGTGCCTAGGGGAGGTTTCCTGGTCCCAGGAGGCCGCAGCTGAGTCCGGGCCTGGGGCTCATGCTGGCTCACTGTGCGGCTTCCCTACACACGGAGGCCTGGGCTCGGTGAGGGACAGGCACCATCACCTCTGATGGTCTTGGACTCCATGTTCCAAACCTGCTCCTTTCTCAAAGGGAAGGAGCCAGCGGGGCCCCGCCTGTCACCAGGCCAGTACCAAGAACAACTGCTCGGTCAGTATTTCACCTAGCCCTCCAGGCTCTGTGAAGCAGGGCCAGCAACCTCTTCTACAAAGGAGGAGACAGACCAGAGAGGTGAAGTCGCTGGTGTGGGGTCACACAGCCAGGGGGAGGGTGCCGGGATGCAGTCTGGGACCCACACTGCCCCAGGCCACAGCGAGGGTCTCAGGCCTTCGGCTGTGCGCCTGCGCCCTTCAGCCCGCCAAGCCCCTGGGGGCCTGCACACACTATCCTGGGACCAGGAGGAGGGAGGGAGAACAAATGAGGAATTTGCTTTGAACGCCTGTTTTTTAAAAACCGTAAACAGCCAGAACTCTCTCAGAGGCCACGGGAATTGTCCTGCCAGGAGGCAGCGGGGAGGGGCAGGGGAGCCCAGAAGATGAATGGAGGCCATGGGGAGGAGGACTGGGCTAGGAGTGGTGTGGACAGTCACATGATCACGTCCCCCACTGCTGTCACTGAGCGGGAATCCTGGGGCCAAGCCAGTTCTACACACACGATCCTAAAGGATCCACAGGAGAACCCTGGGGGGCCAGTGCCATCACTGTCCCCTGTTAGGAGACGAGGAGGCTGCTGGACCCCCAGCAACCTTATTAGGCCTGTGGATCTCGAGGACCCTTGGCTGTGGCTCTGGGAGGACCAGCCTGGCCCTGGGGCACTCAGCCCCAGACGGGACTTGACCTCCTGAATGTCTGGAATGTGCGCCTTGACCCTCAGGCCAGGTCCAGGGGAAGCTGACCTCCCTGAGAGGACTCAGCTCAGCTCTGCCCAACCCACAAGTGCTCTCGGCTACCCAGCTGTGGGATCCAGGGCCGGGAGGAGCTGCACTCAGAAGGCCTGGGCTGCAAGGGGCAGGCGGGCACGCTGGACCAGGAGCAGGCCCAGGCACATCCAGCTCAGGAGGTGGGCAAGGCCCACTGTGGGGCAGAGAGGGAGCCTCGGGCCCCGAGGAGGTGAGCATCAGGAAGACACCAGAGGGGTGGAGGCTGAGCTTTGGGTCCCTGGGCTGGGTCGGTGCTACCAAAAGGCCTAAAAGCATGGGGCAGAGGGGGCCAGGGTAGGGACGAAGGGTCAGGGGTGATCCATTCTTTATCCACCACGCTGGGGTGTAGACAAGTTATTCACACAAGACTGAGGGCCAGAGTCCAGGCGAGGTGGGCCTGGGGAGAGGGAGAAGGCCCAGGGCAGAGGCGGGAGAGGGAGGAAGGGAGAGGGGTGGGCAGAAACCGGGGTGCCCCCATTAAGGGGATCTGGGAAAGAAGACAATACCATGCATCCCAAACCAACCACGGCGGCCAGGACCCGGCTCTCCAGCTGCAACGACAGGTGTTTCTTGCTACCCAGACTCAGGAGCTGCGTCCACAGTCAGGCGACCTACAACCTGAAGTCCCAGGACCACCCAAGTGGGACAGTGTGGTCCCCTCTGCCCAGTCGCGCGGTCAGGACTCAGGGGCCCATGGGAGGCTCAGGAGCGGGAAGTGTCAGGTGAGGGCGGGGTTGGGGACCGAGGGGCGGAGCCCCGGCCGTGCCAGGGAACATGGAGGACTCCGCTGAGCCTGGCAGCCCAGGGAGAGCTGGGGGGAAGGTGGTGAGCAGGCCACGGACGCCTTCCGGGCACAGGCAGCCCCAGCACCTCCTCCAGAGACTCCCTCAGCCAGCGGGAAGGCACCGCCACGTGCCGGGGACCCAGGAGAGCCCTAGGAACCCGGGGATGAACTCTGGGGGTGCCACCGGAGCCAGAGGGACCCAGGAGGCCAGCAGCACCCCGAGGTCCCCGTCAAGGCCTGCCCAGCCCTCCAGGGGTCCCTGCCCTGTGGACGCTGCCAGGACCCCTCTCTCCTCGCTCACCAGCCTACAGCAGCGGCTCCAGGCAGCCACCAGCAGAGCAGCCCCACCCAAGGTCCCCCACGTGGGTGGCTGATCCAGGAGCCCGGGATACCCCTCCCGTCCACTCCTGCCCACACCAGCTCTTCTTGCTTCCTCGCACGGGGAGAGGCCAGCACCAGGGACTTGGCAAGACCTGGACAGGGCACCAGAGGCCAAGGCTCACCACCTCGGGGGGCTGGAACCCAGAGGCCACTCGGCTCCAGCCACTCGGCTGACCCCTCCAGGTCCTGGTCCCAGCACTGCCCGCGGGCCCCAGAGCATCCCTGCGCCCGCGGGGAGCAAGGAAGAAGCAAGCCGTGGCCTCACCCGCGGAGTAAGGCCCCCTCCAGGTCCTGGCCCTGGCCCTGGAGACCACCGTTAGGCGGGATGATGTTAGGCGGGATGACACGGTGACCGGGTGCCACAGAGGCGCCAGCCACACCCACCCCCTGCCAAGCGCCCACCCTCCTCCTCTACTGGGCCAGGGGGGTGGGGGCAGGGCAGGTGGGAGGCCGACGCCCGCCCTGCCGCTCCGGCTCCTCGGCCCCGGGACCCGCTCGCTGGGCTCCGCGGAAGGCAGGCCCGCGACTGCCGTCGCCCTGGCGAGGACAGGCCTGCGACTGACGTTTTATTAGCAGGTGTGACTTTTATAGTTTGAAGAAAAAAAAACCAATAAAGATTTCTTTTTTCTAAAAGAACCAAGACAAATAAAGACAATGACGGACAGGTCTTCAAAAGACGGAGATCGGACAGAGGGGGAGGCGCAGCGGGGCCTGTGTGTGTGGGTGTGAGTGTGAGTGTGTGAGTGTGTGTGTGTGTGTGAGTGTGAGTGTGTGTG
>JAJEJO010003792.1:355984-394357 GCA_020662805.1 Glaucomys volans | reverse complement strand
CAAAAAAAAAAAAAAAAAGGCTAGCACAGCTCTACCCAGCCTGAGCTACCAGCCAGGCCACCCCTACCTCAGGTCCAAGGCCTCCATGTTCCAGCCCACTCTTGGCCCCTGGTCCTCCCCACACGCGGCAGCCGGAGGGAGGAAGCCTGCCTGCACCTGGGCACCTTCCATGGCTCCCTCTGCCTTGGGGATAAAAGCCAACCTCAGTCTGGCCAGGAGCCCGAGTAGTCTGGGGCACTGCATAGGTCACTCCCGGGTCTGACGAGCCATTCGCAGCTCTCCCTGCATCGTCCCCTCCCCCAGAAAGACCCCAAGATGAGCGGGTGTCCTCCGCTCACTCCACAGCCCCCTGGGCCTGCTGCCGGGTGAGGCCTGTCCCTGACTGACCCCGGCAGGCAGAGCACCTGCACCTGGGCCTGGGCCTGACAGCAGTGGAGGGAAGGCTGAGCAGGGCCCCGGCGGGGACAGCACCCCTGAACCGCAGCCACCCAGACGGAGCCACTGAGCAATAAGGCTCCAGAGGTGCCCAGGGCTCACCCAGGGAAGGAGGCCATGCCCAGCCCGGGGCTTTGGCAGGTCCTGGGGATGAGGGTGGCGTGGCACTGTCCCTCCTTGGGAAGGTGACTGCAGCTTCCCTCCCTGCCAGTCTCGGGTGTCCTGAGGGACCCTCTGCTGGATCGCCCCTTCCCTGAGGCCAGCTTTTAATGAGAAAAACCCCTTCCCATAAACCCAGCAACTGCAGCGTGACAAGGCCAGGTGAGGACAGTCACCGGTCATGTGTGCATGTGTGCATGCCACTGCCATGCGCTGGGGACTTCAAGCATCCAGAGATCACGACTGACTCTCAAAACAGCCAATGAGCCGGGTGCAATGGCCCAGGCCTGTAATCCCAGCGGCTCTGGAGGCTGAGGCAGAAGGATCGAGAGTTGGAGGCCCTAAGCAACTTAGTGAGGCCCTGTCTCAAAAATAAAAAAGGTCTGGGGATGTGCCTCAGTGGGTGAGTGTGTGCCCCTGGGTTTCCCTGGGTTCGGTCCCTCACGCGCGCACGCGCACACACACACACACACACACACACTCACACACACATCCAACAAAAGGCCTTCACCCCAAGGGGCAGTCGGTTAGGGAAGGCCGGGGGCAGTTAGGGCAGCTCACGGGGCCACAGCTGGTGCGGCACCATGCTGGCCAGAGACCTCAGGCTTACCCAGTGGCCAGAGCTCCATGTGACCACCACAGCCCAATGCGCAGCCCTGACCACAGTCCAGGAGCTGGCGGGAGACTCACCCCACTGAGGAGGCACGCGGTAAGGCCAGGACTTGGCCGAGGTCAGCTGCTGTCCATGAGGGTCCACTCCAGGCAAGCAGACCCTAGCTCCAGGGCTGGGGAAACATCCAGAAGACCATCACGTGATGTGCTTCATAGAGGATCTTGCAGGACCCCGAAGACCGAGGACCACAGACTGACTCACTCATGGCAGGGCCCCAGGGGACTGCACTCGGGTTACACGGAACTGAACCCGAGATCCGGATC
Organism: Glaucomys volans; assembly: GCA_020662805.1. Taxonomy (NCBI): domain Eukaryota; kingdom Metazoa; phylum Chordata; class Mammalia; order Rodentia; family Sciuridae; genus Glaucomys; species Glaucomys volans. The sequence goes on along the minus strand of JAJEJO010003792.1, from coordinate 392,827 downwards.
CAGATCACAATCCAGCTCCTGCTCCCTCCCCAGCCCTCCCTAGCTTCCTGCCTACAGCCAGCCAGCAGTGTTCCTGCTCCCTGCTATCCTGGTGCCCGGGGCGAGGACACCCCTGCCCTCATTTCCAGGTTCCAGATCCCAGTCACACCAAGCCCCTGCTCTCCCGGCACCTCCCCTCCCGGTGCCTCCCCTCCCGGTGCAGCGGTTCCCATTTGCATGTGATTATAATACTAATAATCACAGCCTGAGCCAATGCCAGCCGCAGCCCGGGGCCAGCACTGAGGCAGCTCCCAGGACATGTAACAATCGCCGCCAACGTGACTTCGTTTAATCCCCCGCCAGGTCAAGTTGCTAGACCCATTCTAGGGATGAGGAATCCGAGGCTCAGGGAGGTTAAGTGACTTGCCCAGCATCACACAGGTAAAAGCAACACTGGGATGTGACCCCACCTCTGCTTTGGCTCCCTGCTCTCCCTCAGCACTAGAACTGTGTCACAAGGGAGAAGCAGCTCAGAAACAGGAGCTGACTTTGTGGGGACATTCTTCTTTTGCCTGGCAGCTCCCCAGGTCAGGCATCTTGTTCTCACTTCCCCAGAGCCTAGCAAGCATGGGCCTTCGGGGAGGGAGGGTTTCCCAACGAGGCAAATATGTTCCAGGGCTGAGTGTAAATCAAGGACCAAACCCTGAGCTCAGAATGGCCTCTGTGTGCCTCAGTTTCCTCATCTGTACAATGGGCATAGCATGGTGGGATGCTCCTCAGGAGGCTGAGGTTGGAGGATCACAAGATCAAGGCCAGTCCCAGAAACTTAGTCAAACTGTCTCAAAATAAAAAGAAAAGGGTGAGGATGCAGCTCAGCGGCAGAGCACTTGCCTAGCATGCCCAAGGCCGTGGGCTCCAACCCAGAACTGAGGGAACAACAACAGCAAGAATTAATAAATAAAATAGATGCAACATCATATGGCCCCTACCTCACATGGCGGCTGAGGGACCTCAGGAGAGGGCGGCTTTTGTTGTTCAAAGGGCCGAGTGGGACGTAGAGAGGCACGGGTTACTCTCTCAGCCTCTTTTCCTGCATGATCCCTCAAGAATGGCGGGCCACATTCCCTGGGCCCAGGCCTCTGGGCCTGGAGAGGGCCCGCAGCCATCCAGGGCCCCATCACCTACGGTGGCCGACTCCCTGAGACTAGTGGGGGAAGGAGCCTCCAGGGGGGCTCTTGGCTGAAATTCAAGCATGACTTGTGAATGGCGCCTTCAACCCCGGCTCCCCGTGGATGGAGACCGGGGCTCCCCGGCACCTGGGTGGCCCAAGTGGGTGCTCCACGGACAGGTCTGAACCAGCGACCCAGGAACAAGGTCATCCAGCTTCAGATGTCCACGTGCCAATCACTGCCAACGTGATTTCATTTAACCCCCACCAGGACAAGTTGCTAACCCCATTCTAGGGATGAGGAATCCGAGGCTCAGGGAAGTTAAGTGACTTGCCCAGCATCACACAGGTAAAAGCAACACTGGGGTGTGACCTCACATCTGCTTTGGCAGATTTCCCTGCCTGGGAAGGGACCTGAGGGCCAAGACTGGCCGGGTCTCCTCATCCCAGAGGCAGGGAGGGAGCAAAGTGGTGGAGCCAGGAGCAGTCAGCGCGATTTCTCACAAAGCTGCCTTTAAAATTCTTCTCAGCGAGCAAATGTTTAACCAGGGCTCAGCCGCTGCAGGTCCAGGGTGGACAGGGAGCTTTGAGACAGGAGGGCCTGCGGGGCGGAGGCCCAGGAAAATGCTCCAAAAGAGGCCAGCCTCAGAGCCGCCCGGCCGGCCAGGGCTGCCCTTTACACCCGGCCTCGGTGGGAGGAAGCCGATTCCCATCCCAACACAACGGGAGGAAACAAAGGCCCTCTCATCCCCTCCGGCCCTCGGCCCGCCTGCAGCAGCCCTGAGCCCTCCCGTCTCCAGCCGGCATCTTGTCCCGGAGCCCAGGACCCAGCATCCCTGCACTAGAGAGGGCAGGCAGGGTGCCAAGGCCCCCCAGCACCTCACACCCAGAGGGGGCTCCCAGAGCTGCGTCCTGCTCCAGCAGGCCACGGCCAAGGCCACCCCAGAGGCAGCCTTGGACCCCAGAGCTGCAAGGTGTCCCAGGAGACTGAACCAGCCACGTGGCCTCCTTCCTGCTCGCTGCTCAGCCCCACATGCCCAGCATGGCAGCCAGAGGGCAGGGGAACACTCCTGACTCTTGGCCTCGCCTCTCAGCCTTGACTGTCCTCTGTGCACCGCTGACATCAGGACTGATGTGCCTGCAGGGGCTGATCTACTGCAGTGACATACCACCCCCCATGCCGCCGACGCGGGTCCTCCACCCCTGCTAATCTGTGCCCACGTGTGGTGCTCGGGATTGAAGCCTGGGCCTCGTGGGGGCCAGGGGAGCCATTTGCCACATGGATGCCCGGCCCTCGAGTCTTCTCAGCAGGATCCTCCACCTCCACTACTTTATCTTCCTCATCTCCACAAGTGCCTGAGCGCCCCTGTCCAGGGCCCTGCCACTTGTCAAACTTGCCCCAACCACAAGGGAGCATCACCCCGCACCATCATCCCCAGAGACTCCCCAACTCAGCCCCCTCAGCTCAAGACCACCCAAGCTGGCCAGGGTACCAGGGTGCTCTGCCCCAGCACGTGTACCTTGGTAGGTGTCCCCGCTCCAGCGCCCACTGTCAACTTCCACTCAGCGTCCATCCTGGAGTTGGGCCTGGTGATGTCCAGGAGGACCTCACTGAACATGCCCTTCACCCCAGAGGCTGCCCTGACCAGCTGAGAGCCAAGGTCACCACCCGGTCCCCCTGCAGCAGACAAGTTACTGCCACCAAGAGGCAGGGGCACAGGACAGAACCCAGCCCACAGTCCACATCCTCCATCTGTGGGCCAGCTCAGGACAGACCAAAATGGCGGGCGGTGGCAGGGTCAGGGCTTCTTCATGGTGCCAGGGAAGGTTGGTGCTGCCCTCGCTCCTTCGCTCAGTCACCGCGGGAACTGGGCACCCAGGGGAGGAGGGCAGATCCCACCTGCAGCCCCGGGGAGTTTCCAGAGGAAGGACCCCCTGAGACACAAGGAGATGCCACCAGGCGAAGGAGCCAGCGGAGGACCAGAGCGGCAGCAGGCCACACGGGGAGTGGCAGCCGCTCCACAGACGCGGATCAGGCCTCGCAGGCCACGGGACAGCGTGGGGTCGCGTTCTGGAATCAGAGCTCAGTTCGCATGCTGACTCCAGCCCTCCTGGCGGGGGGACTCTGAGCCCCGGCTTCGCTCTCCTGGGACTTGTTTCCACTGCCAGGAGGAAAGGCCGCCCCACCGCCGGGCTGTCAGGGGGACTCAAGCTGGGGCCGGGACGGACCACCACCAGGACCCAGGGCTGGAGTCCTGTCAGTGCTGGTGGCCAGGAGATGAGTGGTCGGATGCCACCATCACACATGCTGGTGGCAATCTGTGCTGTGCTTCCTGCCGTCAAATGGGCACCAGCCAAGGGCACCAGCCAAGGGCACCGCACAGCAGCGACCAGGCCCTCAGCGGAGCAGCCTAGGGACGGGGCTGGCGCAGCCGGGGTCCTCTCTTTCTGGGCCTTTTCTTTCAGAGGCTGATCAGAAAGGGGAAGTGGAGAGAGAAACCTCGGGAAGAGAGCAAAACCCAGGGGAACCGCAGCCCGCGAGCCCGGCAGACCATGGCAGAACCCGGCTGCGGGCGGGCCGCCTGCCCACCCTCCTCCCCGCAGCCCGGCAACCTCGCCGGAGGGGGCACCAGCTGGGAAATCGAGGCTCTGTCACCAATTCACATGTGGCCCTGGGCAAGCCCCTCGTCTCCCCAGGCTCCTGACTCCCTTAGGGAGCCTTTGGGAGGCTGTGGCAGGAGAATCTCTCAAGCTCAGGAGTTCAAGGTCAGCCTGAGTAACACAGGGAGACCCCACCTAAACAAGAGAAAAGGAAAGGAAGGAAACCGTCCAAGGTTGCAGCTGCGCAGAGGGAGCGAGGCAGAAAGGGCCAGCACCAGGTGAGGGAAGCGACCAGAAAGGAGGAAGGACTTACGGCCCAGCCCCCACCAGAGAGCAGGCTCGTTCCCTGGGAAGAAAGGCTGGGGAAGCCCAGCTGCAGCCCTGCCCTGGCCACACCGCAGTCTGTTTGCAGGTGACCCCAGAAGACAGAAAGCATCCAGGGGGGCTTTCTAACTGTCTCAGATGCCCAGCACAGGGCAAGTGACCCCAGGGGCAAGGGCCCGCATCACAGGAGGTGTGCAAGCAGAGGCTGGAGAGGTCCGTCCCTGGAGGGAGGTTAGCAGTGCAAACACAAACTTCAGGACCAGACAGACCCAGCTCCCCACTGCCCATGACCTTCCTGAGTCTGTTTCTTTTTTCTTTTTTAATTTTATTTATTTATTGTTTTGGTACCAGAGATTGAATTCAGGGGCACTGGGTCTCAGTTTCTTTAGCCATAAAATGGGTGTGAAATGGCACCCACAGCAGAGCGGTGAGGAGCGTCTGGTGTCCTGCCTGACCGACGGCAGGAGCCCAGGGAATGCCAGCACTATTCCAAGGACCGGTGACTAATGGGTGCCAGAGACTGTGGCCAACCCCCAGGGGAGGGCTGGAGAGTCACAGAGCCCCCGCACAGCCACACACACACACACACACAGGGGCAGGAGGGGCTGTGCCTTCTCAAGTCAGGAGGGAGAGACGGGGCAGGGCGCAGGGAGATGGGCCAATATGAAAATCCACTCATGTGCTCGCTCGGGCTGGGCCAGCAGGAAACCAGCCCCGGCTGCAGTGCCAGGACCCTTGGCTGGAGATGTGACCCAGACAGAAGATGGAAAGTTCATTCAAATGGCAAGGCTCCCGCGGCCTGCCCCTCTGGGCTTGACCAGCGGTGGGCGTCCCTGGGTGTACCGCCCTTGGGTCACCCCAGCTATAGGTCTCCCAAGCCAGAAGAGGTGGGAGGATACATTCACGGGGGCCCTGCTAGCCTCCCATCCCCGGTTCCAGGCACCTGCCTGGGAGACTGAGCTCAGCCAACAGGCTCCAAGTTTCTGTGGGGGTCTCTGGGGGGCGGGGGATGGGCTCACACTCTTCCTGTCCCTGAGCAGTGACATGGTAGTGATGCGGGGCTATGGATGACCTGGGCCAGCATTTGCCCTTCCTGACTACCCTCTTGTCTATCCAGTGAAGGGGCTGGACGCCAAGGACTAGACCTTCAAGGCCCTGACACCCTCTAACCATGACATAGACGATGTCCCTTCCCACCACAGTACAGGACCAGGGAACTCCACCACTCAGTCTTGATCAAACTGATCCTGATTCCACCTGCCAGCCTAGAGTGTAGAAAGGCTCTTATCTGATGTCAGCAGCCCCCGTGCAGGTCAGAAGCCCCTGTCAGTCATCAGCACAACTTGGCTTTAATAATTCCTTATGCCAGGCGTGGTGGCGCACGCCTGTGATCCAAGCGACTCGGGAGGCTGAGTCAGGAGGATCGCGAGTTCAAAGTCAGCCTCAGCAACTTAAGCGAGGCCCTAAGCAACTCAGTGAGACCCTGTCTCTAAATAAAATACAAAATAGGGCTGGGGATGTGGCTCAGTGGCTGAGTGTCCCTGAGTTCCATCCCTGGTTCCAAAAAATAATAATAATAAAAATTCCTTGTGCCAGGCACAGGGGCACATGCCTGTAATCCCAGGGGTTTGGGAGGCTGAGGCAGAAGATCAAGAGTTCAAGGCCAGCCTCAGCAACTTAGAAAGACCCTGTTTCAAAATAAAACATAAAAAGGGCTGGGGATGTGGCTCAGTGGTTAAGTTAAGCACCCTGGGTTCAATCCCTGGCACCAAAAGTAGTAATGATACTTCATTTGTATCCATTTCCCCCATGGGGACAGGGACCCTGCTCCTGCCTCCTTCGTGACATTTCCTAGCACCTCGCACGTAACTGCTTGTCCTCTGGCTGTGACCACACCAGAGCTCCGCCGTCCAGGCCCCAGGCACTGTAAAACAGGAGGAGGCTGGAATTTCCCAGAAAGGTCAACTGCAGTGCGGGGACAGACCCTGCCGAGCCCTGAGGCAGAGAGCTCTCCAGTCCCTGTACTGCCCCGGGCGAGGACTGAGCTGGCCAGCCAGCCACGGTCACACATCAGCCTCAGGAAAGGTCACCACCCTGTCGTGCCTCTAAGGCCTCCTTCACCTAAGCTCAGGTTCTCACCTTCCTCTTCCTGCTAGAATCCTGTCAGCTGACACGCACCTGCAGGGAGCCTGGGAACCTGGAGCAGGGCAGGTCCTGCCTCCTATCCCCTCCGGGCTGAGCAAGGCCAAAGGCCTGGGTCTGTGGCCACTCACGGGGCCGCACATCACTCTGCTTCTGGAGCCCCCTGAGAAGGGAAGCCAAGGACTCTGCCCGGCGAAGGTACAGGTGTCCCTTTGAAGAAAACTACCAAGGTTTTTATGTGGGAGATTCTGCCGCCGCGGCAGGAATCAGGCACCAAGTTCTGGGAAACTTGTTTCCCCGACACCTGAGCTCTCTGCCTCGGACCCTGGCAGAGATGTCCCTCCTCATCCGGCACTCCGAGGCCTGGCCCTTGGGCTGACACTGAGCAGGCACTTGAAGGATTAATCAATGCATTAATCCCATGGAAATGACTGAAGCGGCAACACAGCATTATTTGCATCGATAAACCAAAACAACCCAACTGCCTGGCAGGAGGAATTTGGCTGAACAAGTGAAAATGGAGCCAGGCTCCAGGGCAACACCCGTGTGATCCCAGCTACTGAGGAGGCTGAGGCACGAGGATCGAAAGTTTGAGGCCAGCCTCCACAACTTAGCAAGACCCTGCCTCAACATACAAAATTACAAGGGCTGGGGACATAGCTCCGGAGTAGAGCAACCGTGGGTTCAAAACCAGTGCTGCAAAATAAATAAATAAAGTAGCATCCTGGGGCGTGACGGAATATTCTGCAGCCACTCAGTAAGCTGTCGGGGGACCCTATACTCACAGCCCACTACGAAGGTGGAAGAACAGATTATGCATCAGGAAAATGCCCAAAAGTCACACCGATTTCTGGGTTATTGGACATTTATTTTCCTTATCTTCCAAACGTACCTGTATTTTCTAAAAGTTTTTGGTCAGTAGAGATGGCTTCTGTGACAACGAAACAAGAAAGGGAGAAGCTCAAAGTTGACAGGTCAAGTGGCAGCAGGTGGGAGCCATGGCGGGCCCTTGAGGGAGGTCAGAGCTCACTGCCGAGAAACCCCATCTAACACCATGTCGTCCCTTGGGCACACTTCCAGGGGCCCTCCGAGAGGGAAGTGCCAACTGCAGGCCAACGGGACCCCACAGGTGCTGGCTTTGTGCCAGGCACACGGAAGTGCCCACTGAACGTGTCTTGATATTCTCCCCCATGGTGGCCCAGAAATGTCCTCTTCCTGAAGTCCAAGCAGCAAACGCGCTTGAGAAAAGCTCCCTACGGCCTCCTCCACCTGGCACTCACGACCGGTCTCCGCGGATGGGCAGCTCCGCCCACCACTGGCCCGTACCCCACCTCTGGTGGCCAAAATCTCTTGTCCTTTGAGACTCAGCTCTAACACCCGCTTCCAGAATCTTCCCTGCCCTCTTCTCTTCAGAGCCCACCCTGAGCTTGCACACCCTGGGGGGCTTGTCAGGCTGGCCTGGCTCAGATCCTGGAATCGGAGGACTTGAATTGCTCCCCAAAACACAGCCAACAGGGTGACAGTGCTCTTTTCAATGTAATGAATTCATTGTGTAAAAATAATAAAAAGGAGAGAGATAAGGAAGAAAAATTTTAATAATCGATTATCCTACTATCCCAAAATAATCTCTCTTTACATTTTGGTTAAACTCCTTCCTTTTTCTTCGGCGCCTTTATAGACACATACATTCAGACAGAGGGGCCTGCACGTCCCGTTCAACGGCTAAAGGCAGGGCTGGGGTGGAGCTCGGTGGCAGAGCGCCTGCCTAGGCCGCCTGGGTTCCAGCCCAGCGCGAAGACTCGCTGTTCCCACTTCCCCGTTTTAACCAAGGCCAGGGATGTGTTACCTGGCTATCTATCAACAGGGCAAATTCCCCAGGCACAGTGGCCAGGAGGGCTTCACCCAGGTATTGGGACCCTTCTGCTAAGAGGAACAGGGTTGAAGAGGGGAAGGACCATCCTCCTAGACCACCAGCTCCTGCCTGGCCTTTAGAAGGACCCATGGCAGCCAGTGCAGCCACACCTGTAATCCCTGCAACTTGGGAGGCTGAGGCAGGAGGACTGCAAGTTTGAGGCCAGCCTCAGCAGCTTAGCAAGGCCCTGTCTCAGATTACATAGAAGAAGGACCCAGGGCACCAGTCACAGCAGCTCCATATCCCATCCTCTGCCCAGTGACACACACAGGAGAGAGCTCGCAGCAGCAAACCTGGCTGGGCACTGCGGTGAGGCCATCCCAAGGCTGCAACCCAGACAGTGGCTCGCCTACCCTGGAGCCCCGCGTGGGAGCTGCAGCACAGCACCTCTGAGATGGGTGACAAAGAGCCCATGCCCCAACCCCCCCAGCAGAACCCAGGCCACCAGGAGCCTTTTCCACAATAGGGGAACAAATAACGGGCATCGCTGGGAAGATCCCATGGGGCCGTTTGAACTCTGTGGAAGGCTGTCATTTCTTCATTGCAATTTGTCCTGCCATGATTAAGTCATTAATGACAGGCGGGTGACTACGGGATTCTCTCCGGGCTGGGCCAGAGCGCTGCGCGGGCAGGCCTGGGTGAGCGGGGTGAGCGGGGTGTGCCAGCCTGCACCCAAGCACATGAAGGCTGGGGGTCCACGTGCGCCCCCTGACTCCTGTGAGTCAACAGGAGTGCCAGGCCCAGGGCCAGGGTCCGTCCCCTGCCTGTCTCAGCCAGCAACAGAGAGGGGTCAGGAGCCCTGAGGGAGAGTCACTAAGTGATACCTCGCCCCGTACCCCCTCGGGCTCAAGGACCTCAAAGCCAGTGAGTCACGTTGACAGGCCCACAGGGAGGAAGGAAGCCCAGCGTGGCGCACGTGCTGCCCCCGCGGTCTCAGGCCCGGTGGGGCAGAGGGGAAGTGCCAGGCTCCTGCAGCCGCCCCACCCTCGGTCACCCCCCACGAACTGCGCCTACCAGGGAGTGGGGGGCACTGCGCTTCGGGGCCGGGGGAACCAGCGGTGGCACCATCCTTCACTCACCGCCAGGGAGTGAGGACAGTTCATGTGATGGACATTCCTAATGGTCCTCGACGGCCTCGTCTGCTGTGCTCCACCACACGATGTGACGACCTTACGACCAGTGAAGTGTCACCATCACTCCATTTTATAGCTCGTGAAGTGAAGGCAAGCAGCTACAGTGACCCCCGAGGGGCCCTGGGCCAGTCGCTGGTTGAGCAAGCTGCCCCCTGCCAGCTCCCATGTCCTGGGGACCAAGCCCACTGTGCTCGCTCGGTTCAGAATGAGAATCTCGACTGAGTAAGGAGGGCTGCAGAGGGGCAGCCAGGGGTCCCCCAGCTGCCAGGGTGCGGGAGGGCCTGGCAGAGCCTGAAGGAGGGAGGCTCATGGTAACTAGTAAGGTCACTTCCCTCCCAGCGGCTCTCACCAAGCCCTCCACTGGACCACCAGGGAAACTGAGGTCCGAGTGGAGGCCCCACCACCACTCAGGCCTGAGACTAGAGGGTCTCCCATCCACAGAGCTGGACGTCAGAAGCCATCCAGGAGACCGCAGGAAGGGGACGGTGGGGGCTTGGGCCCTAATTGACAGGAAGTCAGCTGGGCAGGGCGGCCCTACAGGGTTGAGGGATCCAGGCCAGGCAGCCGCCCCGCCCCCGTCTGCAGGGCAGGGCCCAGCAGCTCCCTCAGATTGCACCGCAATCTCAACGGGAAAACAGGAAAGCTGAGACCCACAGCCCGGTCCAGCCCGAACTGGAGGTTTGGCCTTCAAGGCCAGGCAGACTGCGGGGTCACCGAGAAAGCAACCCATCTGCTCAGAGGTGGGGCGCCTGCCTCTGGCCAAAAAGAAATGAAGAGTTTCTGAGACCCCAGCTGGCCTCGGGTTGGGGCGAGAGAAAGGCCATGTTATTCACCCCCACTTAGAAATGGGGAAACTGAGACCCAGAGGGAGCCGCTGCTTGGCCAAAGTTAGGGAGCTGCGACTCTCCCGGGCTGTCCCAGGGGTCAGCCAGGGGGTTCGGCCCCACTCCCAGAAAGGGGCTGCCATCTCCCCTGCCCCTTTCCTAGCAGCCTTAAATATGGGCGTGGGGGGCGGAGCGGCTCCAGCTACCCCTGACCAGACACAGCCCCACTGTCTGCGCGTGGACAGGCCTGGCTGTCCGGACACAGGTCTGTCTGTGAGGCGCACAGGGCTGCGCTCTCACCCAGGGCTTGTTTGTTTACTCAGTTTTCAAAATTATAACCTCGGCAGCCCTCCCGGCCCCATCAGGCCTTCTGACCCCGTCCTAGGAAAGCCCGGGCACCGGGAGGCCTGGTTCCCGGGCGGTTCTGCGCCTCTGAGACCTGGGCACGTCCGTCCCTCTCTCTGGGTCTCTGCTCACTCAGTAATGAAGTGGAGGAGGGCGTCCAAAGGGACCTCCCTGCTTGAGGGACAGTCTTGAGCCACAGAAAGAAAATCAGCCAGCCGGGCACGGTGGCGCATGCCTGTAATCCCAGCACTTGGGAAGCTGAGGCAGGAGGATCGCGAGTTCAAAGCCAGCCTCAGCAACTTAGCGAGGCCCTAAGCAACTCAGTGAGACCCTGTCTCTAAATAAAACACAAAATAGGGCTGGGGATGTGGCTCAGTGGCCGGGTCTCCCTGGTTCCACCCCCAATAACCAAAAAAAAAAAAAAAAGAAAATCAGCCAGTGCCAATCAGCTGCTCCAGGCTCAGGCGGGGGACTGGTGGCCTGTCTTCAGGGAGCACCTTCCAGGTGACACAGCCAGCTCCCACCGCCCGGGCCCAGGGCCCACACTCCCCGAAGCCTCAGCTCTGTTCTCTTTCACCAGGTCACCTTCCAGGGAACACTATCCTCACGCACAAAAAAGCCACCCCAGAAGAGTAATTGTCAGCGGGCTCCCCCTCTGCGGTGTCTGGCTCACCCTAAACTGCCTGACAGGCCAGGGCCAATGCCACATGGCTCCCCAGGAACGCAGCGAAGGCACAGCTGCATTGACAGAGGCCGGGGAACTCTGCAGTGCATCCTCCAAAACTGGCAACCTCCTGGGAGGCAGGGGTCACCAGCCCCACTTCACTACTGACGGCTAGAGAAGGGGAACTGGCCCCAGGCCACACAGCCTCCCCTGCCGGAACCCTACCACCTCCCAGTCAAGGCCAGACAGACTGGCTCTTGAGGAGGGCCGAGTGGAGAAAGCCAGCCCAACTCAGCTCATCCAAGCTTCCTGGCCAGCGAGAGTTCCATGAAGCCAGGGCTCGGGTCACTGCTTCACCCCAGGGCAAGGACCGCCTTCAGAGCAAGCTCCTCCTTCCAGGGCAAGGCCACCTCACGCAAGAGACATGTGCCCTACCAGCTCTGGGCCTCAACAGCCCGCAGGCAGGCAAAGTGACGAGGACGAGCAGATGGGCAGAGGACGGGACACAAGGTCACCCGGCACCCAAGCGGCACCGCCTCCCAGCCCACACCCCACTCAGGGCTCCTGGTAGGTGAGGTACCGAGTGGGGTTTGCAGTTTGCAAACCACAATTTATTCTTCCTCTGCCCTCCTGGATACCCAGGTGTCCACTGAATCCCCCTTCCTGTCCGTGGACCCCACACCCAGGGCTCTGCTCCAGGCCCCTTTGAAGGGCAGTAAAGGGGGATTGAACCCAGGGTCTCTACCACTGAGCTACATCCCCAGCCCCTTTTTTTAAATTTTTTTTATAGTTTTATTAGTTGTTGATGAAATTTTATTTACTTATTTTTATGTGGTGCTGAGAATCGAACCCAGCGCCTCACACATGCCAGGCAAACGCTCTACCACTGAGCCACAACCCCAGCCCCCTTTTTATTTTTTGAGGCAGGGCCTCCCTCAGTTGCTGAGGCTGGCTTTGAACTTGTAATCCTCTTGCCTCAGCCTCCAGAGTCACCAGATGACAGGCGTGCGCCACCACACTTGGCTTCCTTTTTATTTTTTATTTTGACACAGGGTATCGCTACATTGCTGAACCTGTCCAACTTGTGATACTTCTGTCTCAGCCACACCCTATGCTTCTGATGTCCCCGAGAGGAGGGGCTCCCTCAGCCAAGGTCCTGCTGGGGACTCTACACCACATTAATAACACCAGAAGCCGGTGTTCCCTGAAAAATCAAGGCACTCCGCCACGCCATCTCACTGACCCCACAGTGACCTCGCAGGACTGGGCTACTCTTCTGCCCACTTTACAGACGGGCAGCCTGAGGCCTGGGGAAGGGAGGGCAGCTCCAGATGACAGGGCGGTGAGACAGGAGCTCAAAACCAGGTGCTCAGATCCAGCCCTCTTTCTCCTCCGCCCTTGGAAGGAAAGGAGGTTCTCAAGCTCCAGCTGGCCAAGAAGACGCCTCCTCCCATCACTGCAGGGCTGGGAACCGAGGCTGCGGGACCTGTCATCCCACTGACTCTGGAGGCTGAGGCAGGAGGCTCACAAGTTCAAAGTCAGTCTGGGCAACTGAGCAAGGTCCTTTCTCAAAACAGAAAACAAAAAAGGCTGGGAATGTAGCTCAGTGGTAAAGCACCCCTGGATTCAATCCCTAGTGCTGAAAAATAACCCCAAACCCTGTGGGATCTGTCGGCCCTGTGGAGGATCTGTCAACCCTGCAGAGCCAAAATCAGGGGACATCAGACAACCCCACTCCCACGTCACCGTCAGAGGCTGGGTCACTCCATGCCCTCATACACACATGTCCCTGACTCTACCCCCCCACACCTGCAGGGCCCTCTCCCCACTGGCTACTCCTGGGAGGAGCTGATCCCCTCCACCTGTACCACTTCCACCTGAACACTGCAGGGCCTCCCCAGACCCCCAGATGGAAGCCCACGGCACCCCTCCCTCCACCCGGCAGGCAGGCCCACCCTCCTGCACTGGGCCAGTCTCTCTCTTAAATCTTCGCTTTGAGCCAGGCGTGGTGGCTCACGCCTGTAATCCAAGCGACTTGGGAGGCTGAGGCAGGAGGATCATGAGTTCAAAGCCAGCCTCAGCAACTTAGGAGGCCCTAAGCAACTCAGTGAGACCCTGTCTCTAAATAAAATACAAAATAGGGCTGGGGATGTGGCTCAGTGGCCGAGTGTCCCTGAGTTCAATCCCTGGTTCAAAAAAAAAAAAAAAAATCTTCGCTTTGAGAACAGTCCGTGCCCTGAAGAGGCCCAGCCAGCCAGGAAGCACACAGCAGGGCCCAGGGAGGGGTCTGCGTGTCCGTGTGTCCCCAGCACAGGCCTGCCACAGTAAGGGCTCCGTCACATTTTGGTTTTCAGTGCTGAGGATCCAGCCCTGGGCCTCACCAGTGCTGGACGAGCGCTCTATCACCTGGGCTCCCAGGGCTCCAAACTACTGCTGAACGGCCCAAGAATAACCACGTGGGTCTGGGCCAGCGTGCATCACCCCCTGAGGTCTCACAGGCCTGCACCCCTACTTCCACATAATATCCCACCTTCTCCTGGTCTTAGAAGGCACTGTGAGACCCACCCCCGCCCCCGCCCCCGGAAAGGGTTGCAGAAGCAGAGAATTCCCAAGAGCAGATACTGGTCTCGACATCACAGAGAAGGAAAAAAGTCACAGAGAGGCATGACCACTGGTCCAGAGTCACACAGCAAAGGGTCAACGGGACCAGGTCCAAGGTTCACAAGTCTAATTCTGGACACATGGCCAGGTTGTGGGGGGACTGTGCACTTCCATTTGTCTTTTCACCCTTTTCTCCCTCCTGTCCTGCCCACTGCCAGGCACTGAGCGGACGACACTCTTGCGCGACTGACTCCAGTGTAACCTCAGCCCTGCAGGTACAAGCTGAGCACCCCAGGTGTTCAGGACCACAAGCAGGTGCTCCTCAAACTGGGGCCTGTCCACCTTCCAAGGGGCATGGCAGGGTGCGGGGCGCAGGTCAGATCTGGAGTGTCTGCCTGGGTATCAAGTTGCTCAATGAAGTTACCATCGCAAAAACTGTCCCTCGCAGTGTTCTTACCACCCGCTGGCCCTGTGCGTCACACTGGATCCTCACACCGAGAAGGTGGAACTGTCATTGTCTTTTACAGGGGACCCTGAGGCTCAGAGAGGGTCGGATCTGCCCCCAAACACCAGTCCCTGCAGCAGCAGAGCCAGGACTAGAGTCCAAGCCACCTGGCCGCAGAGCCTTGCCCAGAACCTCCACCCAGGGTCGCCAGGCAGATCCCTTCCCCTCTATGGGCAGCACGGCTCCGAAGGGGGACCGGTCCCTGGGTGGAGTAGGTTCCCTCACAGGCGGGCACTTCCTGTTCTTCCAGTTTTAAAAATCTGTGCGATCAGAAGATCACAGCTTCCTGTGACTCAGACCCCAAGACTCTAGCAGGAGAGGAGCAGCGCTGCCTCACCCAGAGGGCTCAGACCCGCCGCTGCCCTCCTCCTCCCTCCGCGCAAGGCTGCCCAGCCCAGCTTCAAAAACCCCTCTTCCTCAGGCAGGGAAGTGGGCGGGGTGCGGCAGGGGAAGGAAAACCAGCTCAGGAATTGCTGCGGCCACAGGGATGATGCTTGAGGAGACTGAGCGGAATGAGTCACGGGCTCTGCCACGGAGGAGGAGGAGGGGGGCGAATGGAAGGAAAACAGGGCCGTCAAAGAGACACTGTGCACCTCGCGCTGAGTAATGACGGGTGGGATATATTTACGCAGCCTACGGGAGCCTCTGACACATGCCGCTCCGCTCCCACCGGGTTCCCACTCGCTCCTCTCCGCCTCCCTCCCAGGCCGCATCTGCCTCTCTCAGGGGCCTTTTCCACATGGACCCCCTGACCACCCTGGGCACCAGGGGCTATACGGCCACAGTGGGGCATGGCTTTAGTGGCTCAGGCCTGGAATGCCCAGCTCCTGGCCTGCCACTGAGGTGAGAATCCAGTGAGATAATCCAGGCACAGAATAAGTGCTCAGTTAAAGGAGAGTCAGGATCATGAGCAAGGAAAACAGCAATTCAGGGCGATGCCTCAATCCTCACTGCTGTGTGAGATTTATTTTTGAGCAGGTAGAGGCTGCCCTAGGGTGACCTGCCTACTTTGTGGGATACCCAGGAGTCCCGATCTGTCCATCCCCTACATGCTAGAAGAGTGGAGCAGGGGGCCGGGGATGACGGTTAGCAGTGGAGCACTCGTCCACCATGTGCTGGGTCCTGAATTCCATCCCTAGCACCACAAAAAAATAAAAAATAAAAAAAATAACGGTAGCTAGTCTCGGTTATCACTCAGAGCCTGATGACTGCCCCTCCAGACCTCATCAGCCACCGCCCTCAGACAGGAAACGCATCAGTCCCTGCACGCCATAGGCCAGGGAAGTGGCTACGCTCCGTGGCCACACGACCAGAGGCCATGGACATCGGTCCCCGTCTCCAGCTCACGGCAGCTGCTTTAAGCCCACCAGCTCTGACGGGACGCTCAGAGGTGTCAGGGCTCCCTCGGAATGCGCGGATGGGCGGACACAGTGTAGGGAGAGGTCTCCATGATGTCCTTCTTCAGCAGGGAGGCTGGCCAGTGCCAGAAAGGAAACAGGGTGACTCCGCCGGCCCCAGAAACCAGCATGGAAGAAACAACCCAATAATCAGCATTTGGGGAAAAGCTAAGAAAACGCCTGTCTGTCCTTGGATGGAAGAAGATCGGCCGTTGGGAACGTTTTTCAGGGAGGCGTTAGTGACCTGGGAGAGATGTTTATTACAAATCGTTCAGTAAAAGAAGCAAGACCCACGCTTGAGTCACAGGCTCAGCACCCATAAAACACAGGAGGGAGATGCTACAAGAGGGGCGAGGGCCGGCGGTGGGAGTGACTCGGGTCCTGTCCTTCCCGGGCAGCAGGGCGGGCTGAGAAAGGTCTCTTTTGGCATCCTGTGTGGGAAGGCCTGGAGGCTGAGGCGGGAGGCCCCCGGAGGTCAGAGCTCAGGCCAGGCCAGTAGGAGAGGAACAGAGCAGGGGACTCAGGAGGACGGGCAGAGGGGAGGGCGGGGTCAAAGCCAACAAAAGGGCGTTATGTAAGGCCCGGCCCCAGGGAGACAGTCCCCAGACGCCTCACCCCAGGGGCGACCCAGACCTGGCTGAGGGCAGCCCAGGCTTGGCTTCCACTGCTGGGCTGGGAGGACAATCAGGAAGCCCGCGCCAGAGCAGGGTGGCCCCCAAAGCAGAACAGCATCCCTTTTCTTCTGGCAACAGTGGCCGCTCCCACATGCGGAGAAAGAGATTCTTAAAATCAATTTGGAAAAAGTCATTATTTGTTTTCCTCAATAAATAACACCTCTTATCCGGTTGTCAGAAAGGGCTGGGGATCTAGCTCAGTGGTGGAGAACTTGAACAGCCCTGGGTTCCACCGAGTGACAACACTGAGGTCTGTCTGGCGGGAGGCTCTGTGTCAATATGTCAAAATGTCCCCTGAGTTCCATTTTGAGGCCTGATACCAGCTTCTTGCCCAGGATATTTACAGAGGCTCAAGCCGCACCCTGCGTGCCAGCAAAACCCAGAAGACAACCCAAATGCCCACTGCCAGGGGCGGCTAAATAAACCCCTGGGCACGCGGGCCACCACTGAAGGGGCAGGCTGTGTGTCCCACGTGGGAGACGTCCGCAATCTACCCCGTGGAAAAACATCAAACCACAGAAGCGCAGAATAGAACCTCCTTTTGTAAACAAAGCTCTGTGAATGCGTGCACACCAGGAAAGGTATGTTTAGAATCGGCGACGAGCCACACGACCCATTTCTTCCTGGGGAGGGATGCACGGGAAGGAAGATGGAAGGAGCTCTCTCTCTCTCTCTCTTTTTTTTTTTTCTTTTTTCGGTACCAGGGATTGAACTCAGGGGCACTCGGTCACCGAGCCACATCCCTAGCCCTATTTTGTATTTTCTTTACAGACAAAGTCTCACTGAGTTGCTTAGCGCCTCACTGTTGTTGAGGCTGGCTTTGAACTCGTGATCCTCCTGACTCAGCCTCCTGAGCCTCTGAGATTATAGGCGTTTGCTACTGCGCCTGCCGGGTGAGAGCTCTCCTTCCTACACAGGTGCTGCACGCATTACCTTTGCAATCAGACTAAGGAGGACAGGGTGGGGGCGGGGGAGGAGAGAGCCTGCCCATGGGTGCGGGGCTTGTTTTACGGACGATGAAAATGTTCTAAAATTGAGTGTGGCAATGGTTGTGCAATTGTCAATACACTAAAAACCACTGGATTGTACACTTTCAGTGGGTGGATTGTACACTAAGTGAATTATGTCTCAATAAAGCTGCTATTAAAAAAGAAAAGACCTGGCCAGGGGAAAGGTAAGACCTGCAGAAGGGCGGGGCGTCCAGAGCACAGGTGCTGGGAATGCCCGCCCCCCCCTTCAGGAATAAACCCTGCAAAGCTTACAGAGTATGTGGGCTGGCTGAGTCCTCCAGGCTGTCCTGGACACACAAGGGGATTCCCCCACCCCAGGCAATGCCAGGTGTCCTGCCAGAGGTGCCGTCCCCAGCCCCCACGCCCTCACCTGTGGCATCTTAGTTTATATGGCTCAGATCATTTGCACAGAATCCTTGGGACAGCTCAGGACCCCCATACAAGGGCCCAACTCACTCTCTTCTATCCTGTCCTTTGGACCAATGGGAAAGGGTAGCTTGTCCTACCACAGCCACCTATCCAAGTTTTAGCTTCTGCCACTAATCACATCCTGAGCTTCTGGACCCGCTCAGAAGAACCCACATCACCTCCACACATTTGCCAAGGCTGAAGGAACAGAGTCGTCAAGGCTTCCCAAAACCCAGGTGGATTCTCAAATCCAGGGATCTGGCCACCCTGGCCCCAGGGACTGGACAAACCTCAGAGAAACCACAGTGGCAACTGCCTCCTTCCAACTCCACCGCCCGCCCCTCGCCCTGCTCCCTGAGAACCCACTTACACAAAGCAAAGGGTGCGTTGGAAGATAATAGCAACTGTTTGCTGAGCGCTTCCTCCGCCCCGGGCACTGGGCTGAGCTCCTTACCTGCATTATCTCATTAAACCCTCCCAGCAGTGCCTAGCAGGCAGCTGCTATTATTATTCCCATTTTAGAGATAAGAAAACTGAGACTGAGATGCTGGCCCAAGGTCAAGCCAGCTAAGGCTTTGTGGAGTCTATGTTGGACCTCAAGCTGGCTGAGTTGGGAGATTTGGGGAAAAACTTTGAAATGGTTAAGCGCTCCGAGTTGATGGGACTTTGTCTTCAGGTGGCACACTGCTATGGAAACTGCTCACCTGTGCGGCAGTCCAGCTGCCTCAGTTACTCAGGCCAGGACTCTTCCCTCTCTAGGTAGGAGGTAACCACCCTGCGACAGGGTTGCTGGTGTAGGAACAAGCCCCTGCCTGCCAGCGGCTTTGAGATCTCAGGATGAAAGGTGCAGAAACAGCGGGATGGGCAGGAGCAGGTCTGACCTCTGCCGGGACTTGCAAGCTGGCAATCACCTGCACCTGCTCGCGGCAGGCGTACGGCGGCAGGCCAAGCCACAGCACCCTATCAGGCCTGGAGCTCAGGGCTCTGCGGGAAGGGATGCTCCCAGAGGTGACATTTCTACAGGGGCCAGCCCAGGGAGGAGAGATCTGGAGTTCTAATTGTCTGCTCAGGAAGCACCCACTGCTTTGGGCTGGGTGAGGCGGTGCAGGATGGCTGGAGGGGCAAAGGTTGGCCTCATTCCTCTCCAGTAGATTTCCAGGGCAGCTGTTTCCTCTGGCTCCCCTCCTTCCGGCCCCCTCCCCACCCCACACTTCAGGAGCCCCCTCAGGTGAGCCTGTCCCGGAATCCGAGGCATGCGGAGAGGGTTATTAATAGCACTGAAGTGTTGGGAGGAGAGGTTGCAACCCTCTCTCCAGCCTGGTATCCCCCGAACAAGCCCAGCCCTCTCCAGCAGCGGACACTTCACCTTCTGTGGCTCAGTCTCCACCCCTGTAAATGGCCAGGGGGGCAGGGGTGGGCTGGCAGCTCTCAGCCCAGGAGCTGGGAGATGGGAGAGCCGGGCTGGGCCCGGAGAGAGGAAAAACCCCACGGCAGGCAGCACACCCCACCCAAGCCTGGTGAGGGGCCCCAACAGGAGGTCCTGAATGGAGGGACTGTTACAGAGCCCCAGGAGGTTGCCACGGAGAGGGAGAGGACAGGAAAGCTCCGCCCAGGCCCTTCCTCCTCCCTGAGGCCAGGCCTGGTCCTGGGAGAGGCCTTCCAGGACTTAACCCACTGGCTGGGGGCTAAAGGGTCTGATTCATTTTATATCACCCCCACCCCTGTGCCCAGACCCAGGCCTGGCACAAAAGGGAGTTCAGGCCACCAGCCAAGGGCTACAGTCAGCACCTCCCTTGTGCTGGACCAGGGTGGGAACTGGGGGACACCTGGCCCTTGCTCTTAAGGGGTCCCTGCTATCTAGAGAGGATGGAGAACACACCTGAGAAACTCTACAGAACATCAAGGTAAATATACACAGAAGGAAACTTGGGGTCCACCAGACAGGCAGGCAAGAGAAACCGTCTCCTCTATGCGAACTGCCACCCAACCCACCTGTCACGCCACTATCAGTGCCCCCTCTATGCCAGGTCATAGGTCTCTCAGCAGCCCCTCATAAGGGTATCACTGACCCCATTTCAGAGGTGAACACCAGCCTGCCAGGACATTAAGAGACTCGTCCAAGATCGAGTGCCTGGGAAACAAATGCTGGAACTCCACCCAGGCCGCCTCACTGCCCCAGAAGGGCAGCCAGAGCAGGGTTCTCGGTCAGCCTGAGCACCTCTCCCACTTCCATTCTCCAGGAGCTCCTGTGCTTCCCCAAGAGCCTTCTGGGCAGCTCCCTTCGAGGGGCCACCGGGCAGTGACAGGCTGAAAGCAGGGCTGGCTGAACGAAGGGGTTGGGGACTGGACCTGAAGGGCTGGCTCTGGCCTTGCCCAGCCAGCAAGAGCACCCTACCGAGTCTGAGCAGAAGGACAGGGACCCCACCCCCTCCAGTGACTCCCGTCTATCGCTTGCCCCATTCTCCGAGATCCGTCCTAGGTCTTAAAGGGCCCTTCCCCTGGAAGCTTTAGCCACGTGTACTGGGGCTGGGGCCAGGGCGAGCTGGGGCCAGGGCAGCAAGGGAAGGTCAGGACGATCCGGCTGTTTGGGGCAAATTCCAGAGAAATACAGGGTGGGCTTCGAACGCTGCTGGGCAGGACGGGGGGGCAGGATGCGTCCCCTTCGACGCTCGATCTGGGGTAACGGGTGGGGGATCCTCGGAGCGGGCTCCACGGGAGTTACGGTAGGGAAGGCGGGGTCCGAGTCTGCTCAGTCGGGAAGAGCTCAGAAGGGGACGAGTAGGGCGCCCAGTCCCGGAGGGAACAAGACCAAGGACACGGTCGCATCAGCTCCCGCCTGGCCCCAGGCCTGACTATCGCCGGACCCCCACCCGGGCGAGGACGGCGGGCCGGGTGGGGGCGTGGCCCGGGGGCTCCCGGCGGAACCCCGGGCGCGCGCCGCGCTGTCCTCACCTGCGATGTTCTGGCGCCGGGCGTCGTCCAGGTGCGTGGACAGCACGTCCCCCATTGCGAGGAAGAGCCGCGGCCCGATCCCGCGCCGCCAGTCGCTGCCCGCGCTGCTCAGACGGACGCCGCTGGCGCCATGGAGCCCGGCCCGCCCCGCCCCGCTCCCGCGCTCCGCTGAGCCGCCGCCCCGGCCACGGCCTCGGCTCCGGCTCCAGCCGCGTCCCTCCCGCCGGCCACCGCCGCCAGCCCCGCCCCACGCCCGCGCCTGGCCACGCCCCCGGCCCGCCCCCGCCGCGGCAGGCGGGGCGCCAGGCTGGGGACGCCGGGACCGCGGGAGACCCAGACAAAGAGAAGGTCCCTGAAAGGGGCGCCCCGGCGAGACCAGCAGAGCGCGCCCCGCACCCCGACCGAAGCGAAGAAAGGGGCTGGTGGGGGATCTGAAAGAACGGGTGCCCGGGGGCTCCAGCCTGGGTCTGTCCCGTCCCCTCCCCTCCCGGTGCGACTGGATGGGGACGCCTGGGCCGACGTGCCGGAATTCGCTTTTGCGCAGCACCCGGCCCGCGGGCTGCGCGGTGCTGCCGGCCCCGTCCCTCCAGCAGCCACCAGCTCTCAAAGTTCCCTGGCCTTGAACCGACCAATCCCAGAAGGTGTGCCGGCCTGTCTTGCACAATAGCTACGGACGGAAGTGGGGTGCGGGGGACGCGGAGGACTCGGGCTCGGGCCCAGGGGAACCAGGGCACCAGTGCCAGGCGGGGATTCCTCAGATCCAGCATATGGGCATTTCATTTGAGAGGCGGCTTGTAGGACAGGACAAACTAGAAATGGAGAAAGGAATAGCACTTTTCAGTTTGCAAAAGACTGTGGGAATGAAAAGCCAGGAGCTGCCATGGACTTTGGGTATTCAGACTGTGGGGCTGGGCATGGGTGGGTCACTAGTACCTGAGGAATGCGTTTCAGTTTCAGGACCGCCCAGGGCACGGAGGAGTGCACTGGGGTGACAGAGCCCTTCCTTGGCTGCTGATGCTCAGGTCTGCCCTGTGTCCTTGTCAAGGGCCATCAAGTTGCTACTTGCTTATCCCCAGTGACTGAGCACTCACCCCTTCCCTGTGCATTTCCACCCTGTTGTTGGACAGCTCTTAAGTCATTTGGCATAAGACAGCAAATGATAACAGTTAACACTCCTTCAGGTCCTTCAGGCTGGGACCCATTCATGCATCCAGTCACCAGTCATTCAGCAGCTAGAGGATAAACATCCATGTGCCAGCCCCTCCCCAAGACGCTGGGGATGAAAAGGTGAGAAAACCCAAGCTGCCCAACCTTCTGGGTCCCTGGACAAGTGGCATTGCCTCTTTGAGCCTCAATTTCCTCATCTGTCAACTGAGAATGAGGAGGCATGGTTAGGAAAGTTAAATGAGATAACACAGTGCCTAATGTTATCTCATTGAACACGTGTTATCTGGGCACCGTGCCTGGCATATGGCTGGCATCTCTCTATAAACAGAACTGTCATTCTATTATTCCTCAGAGTCCCTGCCCTCAAGAACGTAGAGAAACTTGAGGAAGGAGTAGAACATTCTGTTTTGAGGACAGTCACAGAGGGTAGTTGAAAGACAAGAAATGTGGCAGCAGATACTGGAAACAGCATTCCAGGGAGAGGGGACGCATGATTGGCCTCTGAAGAGCAGCAGAGAGTCATCAGGTGGAACTGAAGTCAGCTGGCAGGGATGACTGGTTTTCCCCTACAGAGGTGGCCCAGAGAAGAAGATTGACTTGCCAAAGGCACACAGGAAGGCCGAGGCAAAACCTGGCCAGTGGCCAGGTCTCCTGACGCCCAGTGTCATGTTCTCTGAAGTGGCAGAAGTAAGCCATGTCCGGGAGCCTCATTTCATCTTTCCTGCAGCCCCACCTACAGACTAGAAAGGCCTTCTCTGCCCAGGGAGGGGACAGCCGGGGCTGGCTGGCCTCTGGACACCCCAGGGCGTCTCCTCAGCCAGGCCTTCGGTTGGGAAGAGGCAGGCCCGCAAGCAGTCTTTCCCCAGCCTTCCCGGTGCAGCAGGGCCCGCGAGCCTGGAGCACCCACAGACTTCCTGGCCTGCCAGGCTCCCGGCTCAGGGACCTCCTCTCTTGGCTTAAGACGCCTGTCACATGTCACCTAACATCTCTAAGCAACCCTGGTGTCAAACGTAGAAAGGCATTGTAAACTGTAGAGCGCTGTGCATGCCTCTGAGTGGCTCCCACCAAACCTTGGAGCCAGTCCTGACAATTCGAGATTCATTTCATTTGTGGGGGAAAGAAAGAATATATGATCATATATATGTATATATGTTTATATATATATATATGTATGCATACATACATACACACACACATATATATTAATATGTATTTGTATTTTTTTTTTTTTTTGGTGGTGGTGGTGGTGGTAGGGTTCAAGGTAATGCCTAGAAAAAGATCTGGAGGGAATTCTTGGTCCAGTTTGCTAGGAGTGGTGGGAGTGCATATTTGTCGAAACCTACCAAACTGTACCTTCAGATGGGTGCATTTTATTTTATGCCAATTATGCTTCTATATTTTTTAAATGAAAAAACAAGCCGGGTGTGGTGGTGCATGCCTCTAATCCCAGCACCTGGGAGGCTGAGGCAGGAGGATCGCGAGTTCAAAGCCAGCCTCAGCAACTTAGTGAGGCCCTAAGCAGCTCAGTGAGACCCTGTCTCTAAATAAAATACAAAATAGGGCTGGGGATGTGGCTCATTGGTGGAGTGCCCCTGGGTTCAATCCCCGGTTCCAAAAAAAGAAAAAAAAAAAAAAAACAAATCCATGGAGCCGTAGGTGTCAGGTGCTATTCTGGGCGTTGGGGATATGTCAGCACACAAGATAGTCAAGACAGCCCAGGTCCCTGCCCTCGTTACTGTCTCATGCTGGGGAGAAAGACAACGCACTCCAGCTTCCGTTAAGACAAATCTTAAGATGGAATACGGTGACAGATGTGGGGGAATGCCACCTCAGGAGATGGTCTGGGAAGGCCTCTTGGGGGAGATGTCACCTGGAAAACTGATTGGTGAGGAGGAGCCTGCTCCATGCAGCTTCAGGGAAAGCTGCCATTTTTGCAGCATAGGCCACACACCAGGTGCCATTCCAAAGGTCTTCCCTGTCACCATAGCCCCCCAAGTTCTGGGTCAGGAATGACTGTGCCCATGCCTGAGGATTTTTCTCTTTTTCTTTTGCAGTCCTGGGGATTGAACCCATGGCCTTGTGCATGCTAAGCAAGCACTCTACCCCTGAGCTACATTTCCAGCCCTAAACTTGAGAATGTTTCAAAAGTGATATTCCAGCCAGGCGCAGTGGCACACGCCTGTAATCCCAGCACTTGGGAGGCTGAGGCAGGAGGATCGCGAGTTCAAAGCCAGCCTCAGCAACTTAGCGAGGCCTTAAGCAACTCAGTGAGATCCTGT
The DNA here is from genome assembly GCA_020662805.1 of Glaucomys volans. NCBI lineage: Eukaryota > Metazoa > Chordata > Mammalia > Rodentia > Sciuridae > Glaucomys > Glaucomys volans. The sequence goes on along the minus strand of JAJEJO010003792.1, from coordinate 368,742 downwards.
CTCTAAATAAAATACAAAATAGGGCTGGGGATGTGGCTCAGTGGCCAAGTGTCCCTGGGTTCAATCCCTGGTACCAAATAAATAAATAAATAATAATAATAAAAGTGATATTCCATTGTATGCATGCAGCAATTCTTATTTAAATTCTGGAATAAACCAAGTGTGGTAGTGCACACCCATGATCCCAGCGACTCAGGAGGCTGAGGCAGGAGGATTGCAAGTTCAAAGCCAGCCTCAGCAATTCAGCGAGACCCCAAGCAATTCAGTAAGACCCAGTCTCAAAATAAAAAATAAATAAAAAATAAAAAGGTCTGGGGTGTGGCTCAGTGGTGGCTAGTGGTTAAGCACCCCTGGATTCAATTCCCAATGCTGGGGGGAAAGGGGGAAGAGTCCTTGTGGGACCCTGGGCCACATGGCTGTTCCAAAGACCTCCCCCAGGGAAGGGAAGGGAAGGCAAGTTGAACACTGGAAAGGGACATTTTTTACTTTATTCTGGGAAGAGCTGTAAAGTTCTTTAAGAATTCTCAGCTCTCTACTGCATGTTCATAAATTAGGCCACTTACGGGTAGGGGACTTAGGAAGGGGTCTGGTTTTTTGTGGTGCTGGGGATTGAACCCAGGGTCTAGTGAATGTTAGGCTAGCGCTCTGCAGTGAGCCACACCCCCAGCCCTCTTTATTTTGATTTTGGGACAGGGTCTCACTAAAGTGCCCAGGCTGGGCTTGAGCTTGTGACCCTCCTGCCCCACACTCACAGGTAGCTAAGATTACAGGTGTGTCACCATGAAGTCTTTTGCTGTTTGCTTTTTTTTTTTGCAGGGTTCAGATCAAACTTAGTATCTTAAGCATGCTCTGCAAATGCTCCAACACTGAGCTACATCCCAGGCCTGCTATTTCTTTTTTTTTAAAAGAATATAGTTGTCAGCGTTATGAAGGTTCCAGGAAGTGAACAGAGGATTTCTCAACTCTGAAGCTTTGGAAACCCTGCCTTTATTTTCGAGGCCCTTTTGATATTCACCTTTTGTTTTCAAGTAAACTGAACCCTCTTTTTACACATTATCCTGTTGTTCATTGCAGGGGAGGTAATGGGTCTTGAACCCCGGGCACTCTACCACTGAGCCACATCCCTGGCCCTGTTACTTTTTTAATTTTGAGACAGAATCTTAGCAAATCACCAAGGCAGCCCTCCTGCCTCAGCCTCCCGAGTCTCTGGGATCACAGGTAAAATGGCTCTTTCTTTTTTAAATTTTTTTTTTTTAGATGTTGATTGACCTTTATTTTATTCATTTATTTACATGTGGTGCTAAGACTCGAACCCAGTGCCTCACACATGCCAGGCAAGTGCTCTACCACTGAGCCACAACCCAGCCCCAGCTCTTTCTTCTTTTTTTTTTTTTTTTTTTTTTTGGTACTGGGGATTGAACCCAGCGGCACTCAACCACTGAACCACATTTTTGTATTTTATTTTGTATTTTATTTAGAGACAGGGTCTCACTGAGTTGCTTAGGGCCTCACTAAATTGCTGAGGCTGGCTTTGAACTTGCAATCCTCCTGCCTCAGCCTCCCAAGTGCTGGGATTACAGGCGTGGGCCACCGCGCCCGGCCCCAGCTCTTTCTATGGCCAGATTTTCTCGGTGCTTCCAGGCAGGCCTGGGGAGGCGTCTGCTCTTTCGCCAGGACTCTGGATGCTGCTACCCACCAGGCTCTCCACCCCTTTTTTAGTCCACACCAGAGATGTGGATAAAGAGTAGGAATGCTCCCCATCTAGGGCAGGGAGGGGAGACTGGGTCCCTTCCTAAACAGAGTGCCACCTACGTCCCCTGACTCATCAGTCCTTTGTCAGGAAGTGGCTTCTGCCAAGCTGCCTCCCCGCAGGCCTGCCCCACCCTGCCCCACCCTGAAGCACATTTGGAAACCAGGACCCAAAGGTGAGGAATAATAAGGCTTCACTTTGAAAGGGAGAGTCCAGAAGGCTGGAGCTGGAACCAGCCTGAGACCGGGAGCAGGGACAGGATTGCCCAGAGCTCCCAGGAGCCTCGCGATGCCCCCCATCTTGAGGATGAAGGAGCACCCTCCCTCCCAGCTGGCTCTGAGCCCGCTCAGCTCGCCCCACAAACCCGTCAGACCTGAAATAGACCAGGGCAAAAAAAACAAACACCCCCAGTAAACAGCAGGGAGTGGGAATGAATCAGGATTTTGTTTTGAAGGAATATCGTGTGTCCGCCTCTGTTTACCCACTTGGCATGGCCTGTTGTGCGGAAGGGACCCTGGCACCCGCCCAGACCTCCCCTCCCACCCACCCCCGCGCCTGCGCAAGGTGGGAGGAGCCGCAGCTCTGGCCTCTCCGTCTATCTCCTGACCTCCCTTCTTGCCCCTTCAGTGACCCGGCTGCCACTTGGTCCCAATTCCACCACCATCCATGCCCAAGTCCCAGGCACCTTGACACCCTTCCTCAGCCACTGCCTGGTCCTTGGCTGGCCTCCCTGCCTCCAGCCTTCCCTTTGTTCCTCCCTGGACAGTCAGATGGATCAATCTGAAACACAAACATGGTCAGGCCGTTTCCAGTCTTAAGCCTTTTGGGGCTCCCACTGTCCTTGAAACAAAGTCAGAATCCTGAACATGGCATTTTGGGGGTACTGCCAGCCTCTCCTTTGCCCCTTTTCCTCTCACCCTTCTCCAGCTACCCTGAACTTCCAACTCCTCAAAGTATCCATGCTCCATCCATCCTCAAGGTCTGTGACACAGTGATTCCCTTTCTCCCATCTTGTCCCTCTGAGGACCACTCACCCTTCAGACCTCAGAGGAAACTCTCCTGGGAGAGCCTTTGTGCCCAACCCCTAGTGAAGTCAGGCCCACCATCATTATTCCCCAGCACCCTGAGTGGTCCTCCCTGCAGTCAGCACACTCGAATCGCTCTACACTGTTTGGGATTACCTGTTTAAGTAGGTCTTCCTCTCTGAGGCCGGGGCCTGCCCGTTTTCCACATGACCTCCCTGACATCACACAGCCACATGACACGATGTCAGACGTCATGGGAGCTTGGGTGAGCAGCTGTGGTATTCCCGCCATGGGGCGGGGCTTCACGGTCTCCTTGGTGGGTCTGTGTATAACCACACTGCCACGGTCATGCCCACCTCCCTGGATAACCAGGCCCATTCTACAGCAGCTCTGCCAGGCCACCTCCTCTGCTTGCAGACCTCCAAGAATGGGCGCCCGCCACAGGTCATGATTCCCCGTTAGACCCAATCGCACTGAAGCCAGGCAAGGGTGCAGCAGCAGGGAGGCAGGAAGTGAGAGTGCGGCAGGATGACACAGCACCAGGAGCTCCCCTTCACCCAACGCACGACATACTCAGCTCTGGGCTTCACATGCTCTGCCTCGTTCAGTCCTCACTACAACTCAGTGAAGATGACCCTTTGGACATGCATCCTATAGGGGAGAACACTGAGGCTCAGTGACTTGTCTGAGGTCCCACAGCAAGTAAGAGATGAAGATAAGACCTGTAGGCAGGGCTGGGGGTGGAGCTGGGTAGCCCAGTGCCCACCCAGGTTCAGTCCCTGGTACCTCAAAAAGAGAAAAAAGTAAGCTGGGCATAGTGGCACATGCTACCTGTAATCCCAGTGACTTGGGAGGCTGAGGCAGGAGGATTGCAAGTTTGAGTCCAGCATCAACAACTTAGTGAGATGAAGTCTGGGAAGAAAAAATAAAAAGGTCTGTGGAAGCGTCTCCGTGGTAAGCACCCCTGGGTTTGATCCCTGGTATCAGAAAAAAAGAAAAAAAGAAAGCCCCCCCGCAGCTCTGCCTGCTTCTCCAGACCACACACACCTGCCTTCCACGCCCAGGGCTCTGCACTGCTCCTTGGAGTCATCAAACACACCGTGGGGGGCTCTGCAGTGCCACTACTTAGCCACCCACTTTCGTGTGTCACTTAGCAATGTCATAGCAACTCCTCTCCATGCCAGTGAATTCATCCACCTTTTTTATTATTATTATTGTTCATGGTCCTGGGATTGAGTGCACTAGGGCCGAGTTACAGCCCCAGCACCACTACTTTTTTTTGTGCCTGGGATTGAACTCAGGGGTACTCGATCACAGAGCCCTATTTTGTATTTTATTTAGAGACACTAAGGGTCTCACTGAGTTGCTTAGCGCCTTGCTGTTGCTGAGGCTGGCTTTGAACTCGGATCTTCCTGCCTCAGCCTCCCCAAGTGGCTAGAATTACAGGTGTGCACCAGAAGGCCTGGCTCATCTACTAGTTTCTTGTGTTTATGTTTTTGTTTTATGGTACTGGTGATTGAACCCAGGGGTGCTTAACCACAGAGCCAAATCCCCAGTTTCTTTTTATTTTTTATTTTTTTTTATTTTTTATTTTTTGGAACTGGGGATTGAACTCAGGTGCACTCGGCCACTGAGCCACATCCCCAGCCCTATTTTGTATTTTATTTAGAGACAGAGTCTTGCTAAGTTGCATAGGTCCTCACTAAGTTGCTGAGGCTGTCCTCAAACTTGCAATCCTCCTGCCTCAGCCTCCCAAGCCGCTGGGATTACAGGCGTGCCCCAGCGCAGCCAGCTCATCTCCTGTCTTAGTGGCTGTGCACCATCCCCTGTACACTGCTCTCCTGGGGACATAGTTCCGCGGGAGAGTGCTGGCCTCGCATGCCAAGGTGCTGGGTTGGATCCCCAGAAATGGAAACAACAATAACCTCTTCTGTGACTGGACCTTGCTTTCATGATCATTTTCTGGGGACATATCTCTAGAAGTGAAATCACTGGGTTCACCCTCCTTTTGAGGTCAGCAGTTGCCCTGCTGAAGCGACTGTAGCGGCCAGCAGTTCCCAAGGCCCTCATTGTGTGCCTGTCCTACAACGTCCCTTATCAAGAACCCCTTGTGAGCCGGGCGTGGTGGCGCACGCCTGTAATCCAAGCAACTTGGGAGGCTGAGGCAGGAGGATCGCGAGTTCAAAGCCAGCCTCAGCAACCTAGCAAGGCCCTAAGCAACTCAGTGAGACCCTGTCTCTAAATAAAATACAAAACAGGGCTGGGGATGTGGCTCAGTGGTCGAGTGTCCCTGGGTTCAATCCCTGGTTCCAAAAAAAAAAAACAAAGAACCCCTTGTGCCCTGGTGGCCTGTGGGCCATAACCATCCCACACCATCCTCCAGAGTGAGCCTCCAGAGAATCAGTCGGGCTCCTGACTCCAGGCATGGCCCGGAGAGCCAGTGCTGAGTGTCTACAGGACAGTCCCTTCCCATTCCTCGGGGCCAGCAGGGAAGGGGTGCCCAGCCTCAGCCCCGCCCGCGCCTCCGTGCCAGTCTTGGTTTCCTGCTGGGCTGCAGCTGCCCCTCACCAGCTGGTGACTCAGCCTTCCAGGATGGCAGGCTGCAGGGCCTGCCCAGCCCTGCCAGTGACTAAGCTTGTGGTGAGGCTGGGCTGGCTCCCGGGTGGGTCCCCTCCGCTGGCCTGGCCCTCCTTCCTCCCTCCCTCAGCTCTTGCTGATTTCTCTCCTCTGGGCTTTTTCAAGAGAATGAGGATCATCTTGAATTCCAAAAATATTTCCTGAGTGCCAAGTGTGTCAGGGGGACTGAGACGTGGCCTCCGCCCTCCTGGAGGCCGCAGTCTGGCAGACAGATGCCATTGTTTGGGGAGAAACACAAAGAGAAGGCCCAAGAGGACGGTGGGTGGAGCAGGGGGAGAGAGAGGTGGCGCTTCTGGGAGGGTGCTGGCTGCTGTGCCTTAAGGACTGGTCAGGGACATGGGGCAGGGGGCTGGCCAAGACTGGGCTGCCCTTCCCCTGGTGGCACCTCCATGAGAACTGGGGAAGTCAGTGACAATAGGTGGGGGCAACAGTCTGCAGAGGAGGCCGGGTGGACCTCCTCAGGGGAGGCATTTGGAAATTGTGCACCACACAGAGGTGGCTCAGGTGTCGTGTGACCGGAGTGTGTGTGGCCGGGGATCCTTGGTGTCTGAAGATCAGGGGACTCTATGCTTTTTTATTCTTTCTTTCCTTTGTGTGTGTGTGTGTGCGCGCACTGGGGACAGGCCCAGGGGTGCTCCACCACCCAGCCACATCTCCAGCCCTTTATCACTGTGTTTTAAGACAGGGTCTCGCTGAGTTGCTCAGGCCGGCCTCCACCTCGCCATCCTCCTCTTCAGCCTCTGAGTAGCGGGATGACAGGCGTGCGCCAGGCCACTGTGCGGGGTTAGGGATGCTAAGCATTCTACTAAGGGGACCAGGGCTGCCCTTCGACAAATTCCTGCCTCTACCCCCAGATCCAGGGCTGGGCCTGTGTGATGCCCTGTCACACTGTGGAGAGGGTGACAGGGACCGGAATCGTGTAAAAATCTTTGTAATGTTCTAAGTGGTTTGAAGATCCATCATCCCACTAGACTCGAACCTTCCCTGAGGGATTGCATCTGCAGGTCTTCATTGGTCACATAGTGACAAGGACAGAGCCACATGGGTGTGACACCCAGCAGCCCCTGTATGCCAGACACATTCTCTTCATTACAGAGGGTTTGTTTGTTTTGTGGTGCTGGGGATCGAACCCAGGGCCTCATGCGTGCTCTACCAAAAGAGCGATATCCCCAGAACTCCCAGGAGGGTTTATTAGTCTGATTTTGCAGATGAGGAAACCGAAGTGGGAGAGGTGAGGTGGGTACAAAGGTGGGAAGCGGGGAAGCCAGTTTTCCAACTGGTCTCCTTGGCTCCCAAGCACCTTAGGCCCTGCTAGGAGGCCCAAACCTGGTGCACTTGACAGATGGGGGAATAGGCGCATGGACATTCAACTGCAGATCCAGGCGGCCCGCGGTGTCTGAGCCACTGCCTGAAGATTCTTCCCCCTGCTGGATGTGGTGGCGCACACCTGTGATCCCAGCTACCGGGGAGGTTGAGGCGGGAGGATCAAAAGTTCAAGGCCAGTTTAGCAATTCAGCGAGGCCCTGTCTCAAAATAAAGTATAAAAAGGGCTGAGGACGTGGTTCAGTGGTAGGGCACCCATGGGCTCAATCCCCAGTACTGGAAAAGAAGAAGCAGAAGGAGAAGGAGGGGGAGGGAAAGGGAGGGAGGAGGAGAAGGAGAGAGAGACACTGCCCCTCCACCACTGCACCAGAACTGTCACCTGTGCCACCGCCTTCTCTCCAGGACCTCCTGCTCTGGAAAACACTAAGGTGATGCCTTTTACTAAGAGTTACCACACCCCCTGCTCCCTGCCAGGCAACCTCCTGTGCTTCCCCCTGACCACCCAGGAAGGTGGCGGGCAGTCCTCAGCTGGTGAGGTCCGTGGGGTGAGCATGTTCTCCAGACTCCTCTGGGCACAGGGCCTCAGGCTGGTTCGGGCCACTCTGGGTCTCAGTGTTTGTGAATGGAGCCAACCATCCTCATCAGACTGGGGCAGGGACACGGGAATCCTCTACCTACCGCACTGGGCCCTCCGAAATGGTAACTGCCCTTGTGAGTATTGGGGGCACCCTGTGGAGACAGGCGGGTCTACACTGGATTCTCTCTGGGATTGACCCCCTCTACCACTGAACTGCACGCCCAGCCCCGCCGAATTCTCATCCTGAGGGTGGAGGCTCCAGTCCAGGTCTGGGGACCCCCAGCCTGCAGGGGAGGGTGTGTTGTTTGAGCTGGGCCCTCGGGGCCAGCAAAGAAGCTGCATCCCGGGCACCAGCTGGGCTGCCAAGCAGCTAATTTGTGGGAACTCTCTGCGGGGTGCTCCTAATCGGGAGGGAGAAACCCTGGGGGCCTGGGTGAGGCTGGAGAGCTAATCCCAGAGACAAGGTCAGCACAAGGGCATGATTTCTGCTTTTCTCCCCCTTTCCTTTGTTGGAGCCTAATTTACATATAGCAAATGAGTTGCGGATTGTTTGTCCCCCCACTCCCCACACCACGCAGTACAGAGGACCAACCAGGTGCTCTACCACTGAGCTACAGCCTCAACTCCTTCTAAAATTTTTTTGAGACAAGGTCTTGCTAAATTGCACAGGCTGACCTTAAACTTTTTCCATCCTCCTGTCTCAGCCTCCTGAAGCAGCAGGTCTTTCAGGCATGTATCACTACACTCCATTTGAGTTTTAATTTAATTTATTTATTTAGTACTGGGAAGTGAACCCAGGGGTGCTTTTACCCCTGAGCTACATCCCCAGGCCTTTTAATTTTTTTTTAATTTTATTTTGAGACAGGGTCTTACAAAGTAGCTGAGAATCTCCCTAAGTTACTGAGGCTGGCCTCGAATTTGCTATCCTTCTGCCTCAGCCTCCCACATCACTGGGATTACAGGCATGAACCACCACACCCAGCCTGAGTGAATTTTTAAAATATGTTTCTGAGGGTCGAGGTTGTGGCTCAGTGGTGAAGCGCTTGCCTAGCACAGGTGTGGCACTGGGTTCAATCCTCAGCACCACATAAAAACAAATAAATAAATAATAAAATAAAGGTATAGAGTCCATCTACAACTAAAAAGTTAAAAAACAAAAATAAAACATGTTTTTGAGACTGAGGGTATAATTCAGGTGCAGGGGCCTGGGTTCCATCCCCAGCATCACAAAAATAAATAAGCAATATGTTTTGTTTTGTTTTGTTTTTTTGGTGCTGGGGATTGAACCAGGGCCTTATGCAGGCAAAGCAAGCACCCTACCAACCGAGCCATGTCCCCAGCCCAGCGACATGGTCTGAAGGTTTTATGGAAATATGATTGATGAATAATAAACTGTACATGTGTAAATATACAATTTGATGATTTGCGGGCATATGTTTGCATCTGGAAATCCATCACTCCAGTCAACGCCAAGGACATACCCATCACGCCCAAAGGCTCCCCTGCCCTTGGTGACCCCCACTTCCTCTCCCCACTCCACAGCTCCCCAGGCAACCACTGCCCTGATTTTCATGTCTATAGATCAGCCGGCATTTCCTAAGATTGTGTATTAATGGAATCAGACAGCACTACTCTTTCTTTTTTTATTTTTTATTATATTTTTTTGCGGTGCCGGGGATTGAACCCAGGGCCTTGTGCTTGGGGGGCAGGCGCTCTACCAACTGAGCTACATCCCCAGCCCCTACTCTTCCTTTTTTTGATACTAGGGATTGAACCCAGAGGTGCTTAAACACTGAGCCGAATCCCCAGCCTTTTTTATTTTTTATTTAGAGACAGGGTCTCAATGAGTTGCTTAGGGCCTCACTAAGTTGCTGAGGCTGGCTTTGAACTCGTGATCCTCCTGCCTCAGCCTCTGAGGCCCTGGGTTTACAGGGGTGCGGCATTGTGCCGGCAGCACTACTCTTTTTTTGTTTTTTGGGGTTTTTTTGGTAATGGGGATTGAACCCAGGGGCACTCCACCTCTGAGTCACATCCCCAGCCCTATTTTGTATTTTATTTAGAGACAGGGTCTCACTGAGTTGCTTAGGGCCTCGCTAAGTTGCTGAGGCTGGCTTTGAACTCATGATCCTCCTGCCTCAGCCTCCCAAGTGCTGGGATTACAGGCATGGGCCACCGCGCCCGGCTACTCTTTTCTATCTAATTTTTTTTTTTTTTAAATCTTAACTCAGTATCATCGCTTTGAGATTCAGCCATTTTATTATATGAATAGTTCATTCTGCTTTATTGCGGGACTGGACCATACTGTATAGACATGGCACTGCTTATCCATTGGCCTATTGATGGACATTTGAGTCATTTCCTGTTGGGGGGCTATTAAAAATAAAACTGGCCATTTATCGAGAATACAAACAACAATAGGTGTTGGCGAGGATGTGGGGAAAAAGGTACACTCATACATTGCTGGTGGGAATACGAATTGGCACAACCATTATGGAAAGCAGTGTGGAGATTCCTCAGAAAACTTGGAATGGAACCACCGTTTGACCCAGTTATCCCACTCCTCAATTTGTACCCAAAGGTCTTGAAATCAGCACACTACAATGATGCAGCCACATCAATGTTTATAGCAGATCAATTCACAATAGCTAAACTATAGAACCAACCTAGGTGCCCTTCAACAGATGAATTGATAAAGACAATATATGATGGACTATTACTCAGCCTTAAAGAAGAATGAAATTATGGCATTTGCCAGTAGATGGATGAAGCTGGAGAATATCATGCTAAAGGAAATAAGCCAGTCCCTAAAAACCAAAAGCCAAATGTTTTCTCTGATATGCAGATGCTAATTCACAATGGTGGGGCGCTAGAGAAGAATAGAGTTACTTTAATTAGGTAGAAGGGAGTGAAGGGAGGGGAGGGGGTATGAGCATAGGAAGGATGGCAGAGTGAATCAGACATCATTACCCTGTGTACATTTGTAATTATACGACCAATGGGATTTTACATTATGTATCACCAGAAGAATGAGGAATTATACTTCATTATATATGAGGTGTCAAAGTGCATTCTACTGTCATGTGTAACTAATTAAAACAAACAAACAAACAATAAATAAATAACTGCAGTGGCATATGCTGCAATCCCAGTGATTTGGGAAACTGAGGAGGAGGATGGCAAGTTTGAGGGAACCTTGGGCAACTTAGCAAGATCCTGTCTCAAAATGAGCAATAAAAAGGAGCTGAGGAGCCGGGCACGGTGGTGGCGCATGCCTATAATCCCAGTGGCCCTGGAGGCTGAGGCGGGAGGATCTCAAGTTCAAAGCCAGCCTCAGCAAAAGTGAGGTGCCAAGCAACTCAGTGAGACCCTGTCTCTAAATAAAACACAAAATAGGAATGGGGGGTGTGGCTCAGTGGTTAAGTGCCCGAGTTCAATCCCTGCTACCCGCCCCCCAAAAAAAGGGGCTGAGGATGCCTCTCCGTGGTAGAGCACCCTGGGCTCAGTCCCCAGTACGGGGGCTGCTGTGAGCATTGTGCTTAGCGCAGTGATCCTTTATCTGCACGGGCATTGTCACCATCACCCAGGCAAAGATCTGACACATTTCCATACCTCAGAAAGTTCTTTGGTGCCTGTCCATTTTGCTTTAAAGATAACAACTATTCAACTTTTATCACGATAAACTGTTGTTGTTTGTTCTAGAACTTCATATAAATTGAATTAAATAGCAATGCAATGGATTTTCTTTGGCGTCTGGCTTCTTTTGCATAACACTAGGTTTCTGAGATACATCCACGTGGCTGCCTGTGTTTATTTTCATTTTTTGGTATGGGAATTGAACCCAGGGACCCTTTACCACTTTGCTACATACCCAGTCCTTTTTATTTTTTTACTTTGAGACAGGGTCTCACTAAACTGGCCTTGAATTTATGATCCTTCTACCCAATCTCCTGAGTTGCTGGGCCTACAGGCATGTGCCACTGTGCCTGGCTAGTTCATTCCTTTTTCTTGCTGTGTAATACTCCACTGGTTAGATAGACCACAAAGTGCCCGTCCATTCTGTCAGTATGGACTGCTTCCAGTTTGGGCTGCTTCCAGTTTGGGCCTTATAAATAATGAGGCTGCTAACATTTGTGTAAGTTTTTTTTTGACACATATTTTCATTAGCTCTGGGTAAACTCCAAGGCAAAATAGGACACATTTCAGAAGGAATGTGTTCCTAATACCAGAAGCTGTCAAACGTTTTTCCAAAACGTCTCTGTCCTTTTCCACCCTCAGCAACAATGTGTAAGTTCTGGTTGTTCTGCATTCTGCGGCCATTGGGCACTGCCAGGCCTTTCGATCCCGGCTTTCCTGCTGCTGAGCACTGGTATCTCCTGGGGTGGTTTTTCATTTCCCTTATGACTGATGACTAATGATTTAAGTTGAACATTCTCTGTATGCTCACTGGATTTTATTTTTCACTTCAATGTTGCATGATTTCCTATCAAACACGCCCACCAGCTGCGGTGTGCATGCTGGCAGTCCCAGCTACCTGAAAGGCGGAGGAGGGAGGATTCCTTGAGTCCAGAACTTTCAGACCAGTCTGGATAACGTCAAGATCCCATCTCAAAAAAGAAGAGGAGCTGGGTGTGGTGGCGCACGCCTGTAATCCCAGCACTTGGGAGGCTGAGTCAGAAGGATCACGAGTGCAAAGTCAGCCTCAGCCTTAGCGAGGCCCTGAGCAACTCAGTGAGACCCTGTCTCTAAATAAAATACAAAATAGGGCTGGGGATGTGGCTCAGTGGTGGAGTGCCCCTGGGTTCAATCCCCAGTACAAAAAAAAAAAAAAAAAAGAAGAGGAAGAAGGAAGAGAAAAAACATGCTTACTAAGAGACATCCAACTGCAGAAGTATGTGGACTACACTATGAACACTTTACCTTATTTCTCCAATTTCACTCTCTGGTCTTAACTAACAGTAATTTAGTTATTCATTTATTACTTCCAATAAAGTCTTCTTTTTCTTTTTTTTTTCAACATACTTTTTTTAGTTGTACGTGGACACAGTACATTTATTTTAATTTTATTTTCATGTGGTGCTGGGGATGGAACTCAGTGCTAGGTAAGCTCCCTACTACTGAGCCACTGCCCAGCCCAGGCTTCTTTTTCTAAAATTTTTTGTGTGCAGTACTGGGGATTAACCCCAGGGGCGCTCTACCACTAAACCACATCCCAAGCTCCCATTTTTTTGGGGGGTGGTGGTGCTGGGGATTGAACCCAGGGCCTTGGGCTTGCAAGGCAAACACTCTACCAACACTCTAGCCCCCAAGCCCTGTTTATGTTATTTTGAGGCAGGACCTTAAAAAATTACTGAGGCTCGCCTAGAGCTTGCAATCCTTCTGCCTGTTTCCTGGTCTTTGAGATTGCAGGTGTGCACCACCACACCTGGCTAAATTCTAATTTTTCTAC